>JALQSN010000011.1:1200000-1745641 GCA_023690525.1 Holotrichia oblita
AATTTATGGGCGGTATTGACAAGCTAGACTGGAATATCCAGAAATATAGAATCAGACTCCGCGGAAAGAAATGGTACTTTCCGATATATATGAACGCGATTGATATGGCTATTATAAATGCATATGCTTTATATACAATTGTAAGTGGGAAAATACCAATTTTAGATTTTCATAGATCTATTGCACGTTTCTACCTGAATGTATCATCTATATCGGATCCAAAACGATTGGGCAGACCTTTGTTTTCCAAGAACTCACAAAAAAGGTCTTGGAGTGTGTAAGAACCAGCACTAGTGACAAACAGTTTTTAGAAAGAATTCCGGAGAGTAAGCAAAGAAAGTGTGCTATATGTAAAACCAATTTCAGGAAGCAATGTCCTGAATGTAAGGTTGGACTTCATATGGAGTGTACAAAATTATGGCATCAAAAATAATAATTTATTATTGTAAATCTTACGAACGTTTACCTGAAATTGATTTTCTATTTAATAAATATGTAAATGAAATTTATAAATTTTTGTTTTTGGGCAAAAATACATTCTCCATGTACCATGATAACCAAATGGGGATATTTTATAAAGTCCTGAAATAATGTCACTTTTTTTAAATAAACATCTTTTTCTAGTAAATAATATTTAAAACACCTAAAAACTACTCAAATATAATAAAAATTTCGAAATAACATAAGGTTTTTTGGAAATTGATGTCTGCCTCAGTACATTAGCTGTGATTAATGAAGAACGTTCCACTAAATTTCGTACATGCACTGCTTCAAACAATCTTTTACCTTTGTCAAGGTTTCCTGATGGTTTATGTTTATATTTAATTGCTAAAAAGACAAAGTGTAGTTTCTTATCCATACTACGAATTATCCGTTTACAGCCTCAACTATTTTTTTAAATTTTACAGTGAAAATAAAGAGAAAATCAGACAATATACAACTCTAAACACCTGCTATCACTAACATACTTATTTGTATTTGTATAACGATTATGCCTCTGTCTATGCGATGATTAAGTTTCCGCTACAGGCGCTGACGCTCAAAATGTGCAGATCGCCTATATTTAGAATGACTACCTGCTGTACCTATTTAAGTTATGTGTTTCAAGTTGCATTGTTTCATTAGCACAACCATTACATCTAATGCTAAAATAAAGATGCTTTCTAAAAATTATACAGGGTGCTTAAAATCCTTAACCTTTAACTACGAGTGCCATTAATGCTCAATAATTTGCTTATTTTAAGTGGAACATCCTGTACCGAACATCGTCATTCGATTTTAATTTTATTTCTCTTTTAAATGCTATTAAGGTTTCCTATACCTATCTCTTATATTTTCTTTGTAAAAGTCAATTTAGTGTTCTAATTGGCGATTATGTACTAAATATCTGGTCAAATCAAGGTAGCTGTGACATGATTACTTCATATTTTGTTATGCCTCTGGTTCTAATAGCCAGAGTTGTGCGTCAAAGCAATTGGTGCATGCCAAAGGTTTCGAAACCTACCTACGATATTTAGTCAATTCTATCATTCAGTCAGCCGCCGGCCCAGTTGGAAATAGTCACTGTTCAGATCGCATAAAAATACAGCAATTAAAAATAAGGCGCCACCTATGAGGATTAATGACTGTCCAGGTTGCGTGTCTCATAGGACCGCGAGTTGTTAGGATCGTAGGTCAGGTAGAACACGATATTCACAAACATTCAAAGAATTACTCGATGGAGGAGGTAAATCACACAAACGTATACCAATACCAAATTTATTAAAAAAATAAACGAGCGGTAATATATATGTATATATATATATATATAGAGAAAAAGAAAATATTGGGTAATCGGTCTGTGTTTGTATTTCGTTGTTAATCTCTTTTTTAGAGTTTGTGAGGTCTGACCTACGTAACATCCCTGACATTGTGAACAGGGGATACAATAAACCACATCACTATTATCGAGTAAATTAGTTTTGTCTTTAGTTTTTGTGAACAAATTCTGAATAGTGGTGATATTTTATTTAGCTAATTTCAGATTGTTAAACGGTTTAAAATGTGAAATTATTTTATCTGTAAGACCTGGTACGTAGGCCAGTCTCCTGTAAATAAAAGGGTCTTCAGCCTCATCATCAATAGGACCGTTAAAGCAATTCGAACTGTAAATTAATTTATTTAAGATATTTTTGGGGTAACCATTATTGTAAAACATCCAGAAAAGTTTTTTAAATTATTATGAATGAATCTCTCATCACTTATGTGTGTGACTCTATTTTTTAAAGCTATAACAGTATTGAATTTTTGTTGTAAGGAGTGATTTGAAAAATAATTAACATATCTGCTAGAGGCAGTTGGTTTCTGATACCAATCAAGTATTAATTTATTATCATCTAATCTAATAACTTTTGTGTCTAAAAAAGGAACAGAATTATTAGTTTCTTTCTCAATCGTAAATTGGATGTTGGAATTAAATGAATTAAAATATTCCAAAGTCAAGTCTATCTCGTTGTCTGGAACCGAGCAAATAATATCATCAACATATTTAAATAAGGAAGGTAAATGAAAAGGCAAAGTTGGAATGACTATATCCAGAAGGTGGTCCATCACTATTTGGGCCAAGATAGGGCTAATCGGAGAACCCATTGGAGTTCCAAAAGTTTGTTGATAAAATTGAGGAAAAGTAGCAATTATTCATGATAAATTTTATAATGTTAAAGAAATTATCTCTAGAGATAGTACAATGTCGTTGAATAATATGCCACTGGTTGTCTAAAATTTCAAGAAGTAAGTCTAACGGAATATTGGTGTACAAGGAAGTTACGTCTAAAGAAATTAAAACAAAACTGTCCGGGACAATGAAATTGTTAATGGAATTAACAAAGGCGAAAGTGTCACTAACATTATACGTTGTTCTATCTGCTAGGGCAGTGGTTAAAATATTGGCAATGTACTTGGATAAGTTATAGGTTACAGATTTAATGGAACTAACTATAGGTCTGTGTGGTATATCAACTTTGTGGATCTTTGGTAAGGAATACAATTTAGACGACACAGCAGTATATATAGTGAGATCCCTGGCTATTTCTTCGGTGATTTCGTTGTTATTTCTTAAGGTTTTTATAAGAGTGTTATTTTTAATTTGGAGGTTGTTGGTAGGATCTTTAGTAAGCAATTTATAAGTCTTGCCATCCTCCAGTAATAATTGAGTTTTTTCAATATAGTCAACTTTATTCATAGCTACAGTGCATCCACCCTTATCTGCTTTAACTATGTAAAGGCCAGGATTATTCTTAAGGAATACTTTAGATTTAACGTACAAGTTAGTGAATTTGCTCGATTTACCGTTATTGGAATTAATAAGATAATTAGTGATATTATTAGTAATCTTTGCCCTAAGAGAATCCCTCTCACCCTCTGGAACATCATTCATGATTACCTCAATGTCGGCCAGAAAATGTCCGACATTAAGTTGTTTACCAGACACCGGACAACCAAACCTAGGACCTAATGATAAAAAGTCAGAAATATCTTTAGGAATGTCATAATTAGAAATGTTTATGAACCATTTACTGTTATCTTGGAAAAGGTGGTTATCATTCTGTATAGTGTTAATGAGCTTACTAAATTTAGATATATTGGCTAATTTAATCTTATTAAAAAGTTTAGAAAACGAAATGTCTAAGCTATTGCAATATTCCTCAAAAATGTCTGGAGGTAACTTAGTTTTTACTTCTTCTTCTTTAACTATATTAATACTATTTCTGATCTTTGAAATTATTCTAAAGCAAATATTTATTTCTAAATTTAAGATCTTTCTCTCTAACCTGCCATTGATTCTGTTAATTTCTTGTGTAAGTTTCCAATCCTAGCTTGTAATTAATTTACGGGTGTTTGCGGCAATAGGAGAGAATCAAAACAAGTTACATGGAGCTGAGGGCTGCAACACATCCAAGTCGGTAAAAGGCAGAGGTCTAGAAAGCATAAAGCTTCTACGGCGTCAGCTTGATCAAGTCGCAGCCTCACATATAACTTCAGACAATTCATTTAATATAATTAACCTTAAAACGCACACAGAGTGCTTAAAATAACCTTAACGCTTGACTAACCTTACCTCGCAAAAGGGTAAGAGTAAAAATAATAATAATAAGGATCCCCAAAAGGGAACATATCTGATTAGGAATAGAGGAATTAAAATTAGAAAAATGTTTAATTTAAATAATTAAAGACCAAAAAGAAAATGGCGTCAGCCGCCATCTTCGAATACCTTAGAAGAAAATAGAAAAACGTTACAAAAGACGTACATATTTACCTGAGTTAAGGTCTCTCCAGACACATTAGTGCTGCGTCCGTTCAGTATCAGTGTCAGTGAAAATTACTATCTACTTAAACACGTCACTGTGTCGGACGTGTGTGAACAAGTCTGGTTGAAGCAAACGCAACGATATTTTATTTTTCACTGACACTGATACTGAACGGACACAGCACTGATGTGTCTGGAGAGACTTTTAATCAGCGAAACGCTTCACCAGAATTGTGGACACTATCGATACGGACTCAAACGTTCCCAAAACCCTGCAAAAGATCTGTTAATTCGGACTCCAACTCATTCCGACGTTCTGTCGTACGAAGAAAAAGGTTTCACATTTACAAATGACCCTAAAGCTTCTTTTCGTGGCCTTTCCAATAATCCAACACCAGTAAAACACTACGTTGGTCATTTATAATAATATGCCTTCATAAATTCCTCATCAAAGTGGGAAGCACACCACGAAGACGCCCGAAACAGACTCTCAGCACAACGAACGTGACTACACTCGTCCAATACCCAAGCCGAAGTGAGTCTTTTGCAAAACCGCTAGGAGGTGGTCCCCTATCGGCCATGTGCTTATCTACACGGTGAAGCGCTTCGAAATAAATTGGAAAATTTATTACGATTTAGTGTACGAGAGGAATCCACAAAGTAACTTACGTTTGTGTGCGCCGCGATAAGTAGGGGAGCGGAAGTATAGTACGGTCGCGCGTTCTGCTAACTTAACCTAAAAATATGAGTGCCGCAATGGAAAATCCCGCGAAGTGTGAAGTGCGTCGCGTAGTAAGATTTCTTTGTGCGAAAAAACATTCAGCAGCTGAAATTCATCGTGAATTGTGTGCCGTGTATTGCCCAATCATTATGAGTGAAGGTATAGTCCGTCAATGGGTACGTTTTAAAAAAATGGAAGAACTAACGCTCACGATGTAGCCAGGAGCGATAGGCCAGTTCTGCCTTCTCTTCTCTCGGTATGACGTTCAAGGAGAAGAGTTTTTGAACAGGATCGTTACTGGAGATGAGACTTGGGTAGCCTATGTGAATGTTGAAACAAACCAGCAGTCAATGCAATGGGGTCATACAGGTTCTCCAAAGCTAAAGAAAATCAGTAAAACTTTCTCTGAACCATGATTTTGGTTACGGTGTCTAGGGACGCTAAGGTCATCTTGCTCGTTGATTTTATGGAGCGTCACACGACAATCACTTCTGCAGTGTATTGCGAAACTTTAGAACGACTACGACGCGCAATCCAAAACAATCGTCGTGGCCTGCTGGCAGTTGGAGTTGTGTTGTGTGTGACAATGCTCGCCCTCACACAGCCCAAAGAACATTTGAACTTTTGACCAATTTCAAATGGGACGTTTTTGATCACCATCCTTACAACCCGGACTTAGCTCCCAGTGGTTTCCACCTGCTCCCATACATGAAGCGGTGGCTTGCATCTCGACGATTTGTCAATGACGAAAAGCTTCAAAACGCCGTGACAGATTGGCCACGTTCGCAGGCGGCAGATTTTTATGCAGAGGGTATTTCAAAAACTGTTAAAAGATATGACAAATGCTAGAATTTGTTTGGAGATTATGTCGAAAAGTAGAGAAAAGTTGCACTTTTAATATGTATATAATAACATTTTTGTATTTTAACTGGTTTAATTTTTATTTCAAACCGGAGGTTACTTTGTGGATACCCCTCATAATAAGTTGTTTCCAAGAAAAAGACCTTAATTAAAACGGTAAACACAATCCTAAACCAAAATTAAATAATTAACCTCACCAAAGAAAGGATATTGCGACAGAAAAATAAGATGATTCAACTAGTGCTCACCGGATGAATAACCCAGGCAAACGGCAACACCGCATTTTGAATGTAACAGTTTATTCGAAACAAAACTTCTCTTCCACTTTTTTATATTGTCAGCACAGACTTTGTAGGTCCTCAACAACTTTTTCCATTTTTTATGGCATTCAGTGACAGTCACCTAGAAATATATTTTGTAGTGTATTGCTGGACTAACATGATGACTTCCTAAGTCACATGCTATAGTATCCCAAACAGTCTTTCGTTTCTTTGGGTGGTTTAAATCTTCATAATATGATTCTATAGTGCAAATTAACTTTAATGTATCTTCATATTGCCAATATTTTTTGTCTTCTATAACAGTAATATGTGTATGTGTACATACATAGTATACATACATATTAATATGTTTAGTTTAAGTACTTACTAATAGTTTCCTTGTAATATTTACTAGTCACGGGGCCGGTGCTTTTGGGGAATTTTGCGAAGAGAGATACAAGTATCATCAAAACGTCTGATTGTTTCGGTAATGATAAAATTAATTCTTTACAAGGTAATGGTGAAATATCTCTCTAATAGACTAATGGAAATTACATGAACCATCAGGGTGCTCTTTTGTGTCCAGGGTACATGGGAATTAGAAATTATAACAGATATTTAATGAACAGAACTGTATATTGAAGATAAAATAAAATAACATAAATTCACAAGAAAATAAACAGCGTCAAATGGATAATATATATATGAGGTAGTTCTTTTTCTTGGCCGTAGTATTTATAAAATTGTGTGGAAGGTTTCGTTGTCGTAGCGGCCTAACAGTGAGCTTTTGGACGAGTTAAAAACACATTTTAGCTTTCGGTAACTTTATTTTACCTTCGTCAGAAAAACTAAAACAAAATTTGCACACATTATAACAACGGACAGTTATATATATAATAGTAGCTAATACCTTGTAAAATATTACATGTTCAGTTCTATTTCATTGTCTGTTTGGAACTAAATACAAAAAATGACCGTAATAAGTATTTAAGGAGTAAATTTTCTACATATTTTCATAAGACTATTGCAAGGGCGGGGAAAGGTCTAAATACAACACATGGTCATTTTTACCACACACATTGTTGCATCTAAAGGTACTTTCACCAGAGCAGTGTTTGTAGTAAAAGGCGTTTACATACATATCGTCATTAAAAACTACAATATAGCGTTATAGATTTTTGACAAATTTGAAATGTCAGTTCTATCATTTATAGAATTTGCATCTTTCTTAATATATATCATTTCTGAAATATCCCGGGCTTTTTGTTTTGTATCTTTGTGGAGTATTTTTGTGTTATCAAAATCAAAATGGTGGTTGGAATCTGATTGATACTTTTTTAAAGCGGTAATGCCGGTATTATTGTTTTTGTGTTGTGCGAGTCTGTCGTGAAGGTATTGCTTAGTCTGACCAATGTACACCGCGTTACAGTCGTTGCAAGGTATTTTATAGATAATATTTGATTGTTTTGATAGCGGTATCGGGGGTTTTAAATTGGAGAAAAGCTTATTACAATTTTTATTAGTTTTATGTGCTATGGTTATACCATAAGGTTTGCATTGATTATTAATTTTTTCGGATAGGTTTTGGACATACGGAAGCGCTATAAATTTGGTGGTTGGGGTTATGTTTGTTTTCTTATTATGTTTATGTTTATTGTATGTTTTTTGTATTTGCCGTTTGAACACTGAGTCAATAAGGTGCCTAGGGTAGTCATTTTGACTGAGAGTGTTTTTAGCATTTTTTATGATTTCTGGCCGAAATTCAGGGAAGTTAAATTTATTACACGGTTTGCTAAAAATGTAACAGGTCAAAATCAACACTTCATAAAAAACTCATGGCAATTCAAAGAATTCATAGACAATGTCACTTTACCAAACAATTACCTTCTGATTTCGTTAGACGTTGTTTCATTATACACCAATATCCCCACCGATCTTGCAGTAGACATAGTAAACAAAAAGTGGGACTCGATTAAAGACCATACTAATCTACCACTCGACGATTTTATTGAAGCGTTGAAGCTTACACTGTCATCTATCTATTTTCAGTTTCAAAATAAATATTTTAAACAAAACTTTGGCTGTGCCATGGGATCGCCTATCTTTTCCGTAATAGCACAATTAGTTATGGAGGACCTAGAAGAAACAGTAATAACGAAAAATAACTTGAATCTACCTTTCTTTAAACGATACGTAGATGATTGTCTTACAGCAGTGCCCATCAATACTGAAAAAACTAATTTTAGAAAAATTTAATGCCTACCATAATAAATTACAATTTACTTTAGAAATCGAAGAAAATCAAACCATAAATTTCCTAGACTTAACACTAGGCAAACATAATAATAGAATCCGCACTAAACTATATACCAAACCTACATGGTCGGGACGCTATATGAACTTTTTTTCAGTTGCACCTATGGCTTATAAAAAAGCACAATAACTGGTTTAGCAAACCGTGTAATAAATTTAACTTCCCCTGAATTTCGGCCAGAAATTATAAAAAATGCTAAAAACACTCTCAGTCAAAATGGTTACCCTAGGCACCTTATTGACTCAGTGTTCAAACGGCAAATACAAAAAACATATAATAAACATAAACATAATAAGAAAACAAACATAACCCCAACCACCAAATTTATAGCGCTTCCGTATGTCCAAAACCTATCCGAAAAAATTAATAATCAATGCAAACCTTATGGTATAACCATAGCACATAGAACTAATAAAAATTGTAATAAGCTTTTCTCCAATTTAAAACCCCGATACCGCTATCAAAACAATCAAATATTATCTATAAAATACCTTGCAACGACTGTAACGCGGTGTACATTGGTCAGACTAAGCAATACCTTCACGACAGACTCGCACAACACAAAAACAATAATACCGGCATTACCGCATTAAAAAGCACCAATCAGATTCCAACCACCATTTTGATTTTGATAACACAAAAATACTCCACAAAGATACAAAACAAAAAAGCCCGGGATATTTTAGAAATGATACATATTAAGAAAGATGCAAATTCTATAAATGATAGAACTGACATTTCAAATTTGTTAAAAATCTATAACGCTATATTGTAGTTTTTAATGACGATATGTATGTAAACGCCTTTTACTACAAACACTGCCCTGGTAAAAGTACCTTTAGATGCAACAATGTGTGTGGTAAAAATGACCATGTGTTGTATGTAGACCTTTCCCCGCCCTTGCAATAGTCTTACGAAAATATGTAGAAAATTTACTCCTTAAATACTTATTACGGTCATTCTCTGTATTTAGTTCCATACATTCGATGAATCGTCTAACCAAGACTAAACATGCACGTAAAAGTGGAGTGGTTTTTATTAATATTTGAGAGGAATTCATTAATGTGGTCTTCAGGCTTTCACGGCCGCTGTTGATGGCTGCTCTTCGGTTCTCGGGTTATCTGCCGTGTAGAAAAGTTATGGTACTTAACGTTTCGATCTTGTCGTGATCTTCTTCAGAAGTGAAGTTCACTTCTGATGAAGATCACGACAAGAGAACCGAAGAGCAGCCAGGAATTCATTAAATTCTCCTTTAAATGCAGTTTCTTTTCTATTATTTTTATATGTAACTATATATATTATAGTAACTTCAACGCTGAAACATGAAATGACCTATAAATTTGTTTCAGATTAATAGTTCTTTTTATACGATTATGTTGTAGTTACTAAAAATAATTGCGCGAAATTTGAATTTTGTTTGCTGGGAAGTAATTAATTTACAACGAACAGTTTATTAATTTTAATATTGTTGATTTTCTTTTGTTTGTTAAACTATGTGGTTCTATCGGTGAATATGTTACATAAAATGATTTTACTATGATTAAGTATTTGTTTTTGTGGGTATTTTAGGTAAAGTTCTGATCTATTTAAGAAAATAACAAGATTTGAGATCGTAACTCTCCCGTTATTGGTCAAACGGATGAGTTGTTTTGCTTATTTGAGCTCGTCTAAGGTAATTAATAAATTTAGCCTAAATAATATGACAATAGTTAGTCTTAAGAGAGGACACGTCTACTTATCTTATGGTTTTATAGTCGAAATTGAGTATCAGAAAGTCTGGTTGGGATTCCGGGAGAATATCTGCTCGTGATCTCTCGTTCGATTGAGGATCCGGGTGGAATTTGGAGATAAGGTCTCCCAACATGAGGGGATTCGGGAAAACTGGATCTGTTCACTAACAAAATGATACAGGATTATACGTAGACAAAATATTTTTCTTTTCGATGACAAATTTGCTGCTTGAAGATTAGGCGTGATCAGGTAGAAATTTTGATTATTCTCCAAATAACTATTTACTGTATTTACTAGTATTTATATGAGTTTTTAATTAATTTTATATCGGGATCAAAATTTCGCGTGGCGTCTCTATTGCGGCCAAAAACGTTTTTTTTTTCTTTTTCTTATTTCCAAAGCTACCTCATAACATAACAATTCAGGTCTAATTCTCATTCATTGTTCTAGAATGGTCCGTTCAAAATCGTCAACTTATGAAAATGGGCATACTTAGATGAATTTTTGAATTTTGAGTTTTAGGATACTGAACTGAAGATACAATTTTGGAAAGATAATTGAAAACGATATTAGTCGGATTTTGCGTCAGTATGTCAGTTATTGTGTTTGTCTGGTTAAATGTCATTGTTTGAAAGTTTATGTCACGTTCGTCAATTTACATTTATCTTACATGTATCTCTTAATTCTATTTTATCTTAATTAACTCAATGTTTGCTTAATCTATTTTTGAGAAATTATACTTTTGACAATATTAATTTTATTTAACACTCGAACGGTCGCAATTTTATTCCGCACATAGAATGTCGCAATGTATCTGAGAGATACATTAATTTATTATTTTGGTATAAAGTGGCTAATCTTTAAAGAGCAAACATGTACATAATACTTTATTTAATATATATTATTTATTTAAACTATAAAAAAATCAAAAGTAATACTATTAAAAAAGATAGACAACATTTTTACAGGGTCTTTTCCAAATCGACACATTTACTGCACACCGTCTTACAGTGCTGTAGACATAAGCATTGTTTGCAATTGTGACATGCATATTTAGTGAGTCTTGAAACTTTATTGGCATAACAGGTGCTACACCGCTTTCTCTTGTTTGGAACTTCAACTTCCACATTAACAACCTCTTGGAGTGGCAGTCTAAATCTATCTAAGCTTCTTTGAAGATCCAACGGCATTCCTACTGTAGACATACTCCTACGTTGCAGATGTTCAATAGTGAGGTCGTTCGCAAGCAATCGCAAAAACTTTCTTCTGGTAATGTGTGGATTGTTATTACCTATATGTATTATTCTTGCGTTTATACCAGCCATGTTGAGCATTGAAAAAAAAGATGACCATTGGCCATCGCTTAGTATTACGCGCAACATTATATGTGCCGCACATCTTATCAACAATATATACTCCGCACTTGGTTTCATTGTAAAATGTTAAAATATGTGGTTTGTTTTTATCGCCCGTAGATACATCGATAGAATCATCTTTATGCATACTTGACACGAGAAGTACGTTTTCGATATTTCTTCGGAACATACGATAATAATGTACAATCATCTCTGAATCCGAAAAGGCTAGATGTTGGTGGTCGCCGTTTAGAATTTACAAACTCTGGAGGTATCTGAATTTTGTTCTTTTTTAGAGTGCCCACATAAGTAAGTCTTTCACTTTTTAAATCGCTGACAAGGTTTATGTCGGAAAACCAATTATCTGCCGTGATGTTACGTCCCGTCTTGAATAAAGGAGATACCAAACGCATTACAATATCAACAGGTTTATTGCTTTGCATGTAAGGACCTTCAGGCTGTTTGCCTGCATATATTTCAAGGTTATATATATAGAATAATTTTGCGTCCACCAAGGCAAAAATTTTTAGACCGTATTTCGCAGGTTTCGAAGGTATATTGACGGAACTTGCATCGTCCTCTAAATGCCTCCAATTTCTCATCGAGTGTCAGGTTCTCACCTGGTGAATAGCATGCCATACAATTAGCTACAAAATTTTCAAATATAGTCCGTACAGGAGCTAAGTTATCGGATTCTCTTCTGTTAATTCTTGTATCAGCATCATCAAAACGAACACAACGCATCAAAAATTTAAATCTTCGCAAAGACATTGTAAGTCTAATCTTTTTTATTCCATCTGGTGCCCATAATTCTTCTAAGTTGAGTCTATTAGTTCTATATACTCCTGCTAAGTATAGAAGACCAATAAATGCTTTTATTTCAATAAGGTCAGTTAATTCCGCATCTCTTTCTCTGGTGTAATTTTCCTGAATTTTAATCACATATTGATTTGTGTAAGTTACAATTAGATTCAGCATATTATCATCGAATAGGCATTTCCAACTGTTAAGTACTCCTTCTGCGCCAAGTGCCCTATTTTTTTACTCCGGGAAGATGAATCAGAATATTTTCTTTGCCTCTTCTTCTAGGAGCAGGTTTCTCTCTCTTCCAAGTAGTTATTTTATCCTTTCCAAGAAAATAATGTGTCTCATCGTCTTCATTTTCAGACTCTCCTTCTTGTTCAGTTTCAGAATCTTCGTCCCTTTCACTTACAGCGTCTTCCTCATCTTCCACATCCTCACCCAAACTTTCTGCACTTTCATTATCAGAGTCGCATAATAGAATTTTCTCAAGTTCCTCGACATCTTTAGCATTATTGAAGTGATGAATTTTTTTATCTCCCATTCTTTGTAACAATAATGTTTTACTAAAATATAAAACTGACCAATTATGGAATTAGAATATTAATATTGAACCTCCTTATTAGTATGTATAAACATCTTATCGTTTGTTAATATTTAGGAACCAAAAAATATATAGTAAATGAATATATCATATGTTTATATATACTTATAAAATATAATTGTTTGTAAAGGTCGCAATGTATCTAGTGGATACAAAGGACTAAAGGCTTGTTCACAATTTTTCTTTTCAAATATGTAAATTTAATTTAGCACTATAAACAAAAAAAGCAACAATTTTGGCGATAAATAAATTAAAATATGCAACACAGAATACTTACGACATGGATCGCTTTGTATCTCTCAGATACAATTCGATTCTTTTTATGCACTACACATACATTTGAACGTTATAACACTAACTGACAAACAAAATGCTAACAGACAGCTAGATGCGGCGCCATCTACACCGAACTTTTTGTTTTAGAATGGGGTGCAATAACATATGCCATGTATCTCACAGATTGAATGCGACCGATCGACTGTTAATGACATTTTTAATTTAAATTTCTTTTAATGGTTATACCCTGTGCGTATAGGCAACTTATCTTACATATCCAGTTTAAATGTAATGATCCATTACAGTATGTTGACTGTGAACTATTATTATGTATAACAAAGTACAAAGAAGAAGAAATGAATCGACAGGCTTTGTCAACAGTTTTAGTTATAACAGTGACTACCGCTATAGCAGCATACCTTTTGAAATCTAAAAAGAAAAGACGTAGCAGAAAGTTATGGGTTCGTCCATGGATAGCACGACGTAACAAAAAAGGAATTATGAATTTATTAAATAAGGACTTATTATTAGAGCATCCCGATGCGTATAACAATTATTTGAGAATGTCAAATACTTGTTTCTTAAAGCTCTCTGCAAAACTAGAGAAATCTATTTCAAAACAGAATACTGATGGAGTGTATTCCTGCAAAGGACAAATTAATGATTACCCTACGATATTTAGCAACAGGTGAAACGTTCGAAATTTAATGTATTCAACAAGAGTGCATGAATCAACCATTGCTCAGTTTGTGCCAGTAATTTGCCAAGCAATTTATTCCAATCTTGCTGCAGAATATATAAGAGTAATTAACTGTAAACTGTCTTTAGTGTAGCAACAATTTTGTCATTGCTTATTTTGTGGATTCCGAAAAGTCAAGCCGAAACCCATACCGTATGTGATTGTAGCTGACAGTGCCTTCCCATTGAAAAAATATTTAATGAAACTTAATTAATACTTTGTTATTATTTTATTGTATTTATTGGTTACTTTTACAGTACAACTACTAACTGTCACACTGCATGTCACATGACATCGTCTGGCGCCACACACAGGCTTGCCAACTGCTGCTATCTACAGAAACCATACCCATTTCGAGGTTTAACAGATAATCAAGCAGTATTCCATTATCGCTTGTGCCGTGCGCGACGGATAGTCGAGTATACCTTCGGAATACTAGCCAATAGATTCCGCATCCTTTTAGGAACATTACATTTAAGTGCTGATAAGGTACGAGATATTACATTAGCATGCTGTGTACTTCACAATTATTTAGTTGAAGTCTCATTTATATAATCTTCAAAATGAAACATCCGCTGATTACGAAGTTCCGTTTACAAGAATAAACCAACAACATGGTTACCTGAAAGTCCAAACTTTAGGAACCTCGTGCAAAGATATGGAGCATGGTACAACATTTTCATATTAGGATTTTGGACTCCGAATTTAACGAAGAATTGTATATGTTTGAATTATTTAGGTTCAGATATTAATGTAAGATATAATACATGTGGTAGCATAGATCACTTACTTATATAGCAGAAGGTATATGTGTAAGCTTTCGAATTATTTAAGGTGAACTGGGGTAATTGTAAAAATGGGGCAATTGTAATAGCAAAGTGTATTATCCGAATTTCATTAGAACTGCTGTCCGCTGCTATAGTATGTATCTAACCTAACCTTCGTTTCGCCATTATTGCAGCTGCGCATTAATAAAAGCGGTTTTGACAGACGATGTGCGTGATTTACCGAACGGCGTCTGTTTCACTTAATCATCGAGTGCCAGAGGTGTTTATTTGTGAGCTGCCTGAATTTTAGTTTTTAAGGTAAATATTTTAAAATATTGGCTACCATGGTGAAAAATAACTGTTTTCATGCTGTATGATTATAAATTTATTCAATAGTCACCGATCACGTGATACTAACATATATTACATTTGCCCCCTGAAAATTATGGTGAGGGGCAAATGTGTAGTACATTATATTACATTTGCCCCATTATTTTCAGGTCACAAAATGGTACGATGTTATCGCAAAAAACAAAATGGAAACCCCAGTTACACGACAGATGACTTGACTAAAGCTGTGGAGGATGTTACAAGTGGTCGAATGACCATTTATAAAGCGTCAAAACTTTATCATATCCCATATCCTACAATTTATACCAACGTGAAGGGGACTAGAGGAGCAAAAAAAGATTTCAAGGGACGACTAACTGCTCTAGGCCGAGAACAAGAAGAGGAATTGGCTAACGGTATTGCTACATTAGAAAAATGGGGTTTTGGATTGTCTCGAAAAGAGGTTATTGAGCTGGTTGCGCAATATGTCAAAGAGCACCAACTGCGCACGCCCTTCAAGGATGGCGTACCCGGCATTGACTGGTTCATTGGATTCAAGAAGAGACACAACTTAAGTATAAAGAAACCTCAAGCAGTTGAATTTGTGAGAAAAAAAGCTACAGATCCATTTATTATTTATGGGTATTTTGCTCTCCTGAAAAAAAAACCCTCAGTGAATTAATGCTTACAGACCAATCTTCGCAGATATGGAATTTAGACGAGAGCAGCTTTTCCATCGACCCGACCAGAACAAAAGTGGTTGGTAAGCGAGGTACACCATGCTCACGTGTCACCAGCACTCCAGGCCGTGAAAACACAACAGTATGTCTAATGGCTAGTGCTTCTGGTCAGAAAGCACCCCCTTAGTTATTTTCAAAGGGCTGAACATCTGGGACCAATGGCAAGCAGCAGATGATTCTTTTCCTGGAATGTGTTACGCCGCAAGCAAGAAGGGGTGGATGGACTCCCAAATTTTCTTGAATTATTTCCATAAGACTGTCATTCCTGCTTTGGGAAATAAAAGGCCGGCCCTTATTTTATATGATGGGCACTCCACGCATGTTAATGCATCTGTCGTAGAACTAGCAATTAAAGAGAACATCACTATTCTAAAACTGCCGGCCCATACCACCCACCTTCTGCAGCCGCTCGATCTATCCGTATTCAAATCCGTTAAAACGAGATGGGATGAGAAATTGGTAAAATGGCAGCGACAAAATGTAGGTCGCAAATTGCCAAAAAAAATATTTTCCGAGTTTATTGCCCAATCCTGGAAAGAGACCCCGACAACTGTAATCACTAATGGCTTCAAGAAAGGCGGTATTATTCCATTCAACAGCCAAGTTGTGCCTAGAGAGAACTTTGACAAAGAAGCTCTTAAGAGATGGGATCAGAGAAATTCTGAAACAATTGATTCGGGAAATAATACCAACGTACCAGCTCTTCCTGGAAATTCTGTCAACGAAACAGTTACCACAGACCACTCTGTGAGGAGAATCTGATTAACAGCATAAGTAATGCTACTGCATCTACCTACATTGGCCACAGCAGTATAGTTGGTACACCATCTATCACAGTTTCTGGAAAGCCATCTTTTGAGAAGTTATTATTAGAATGTGTCCGCCAAATTCAAAGTAGCCCAAAAATCCCGAAACGGAAGTTAGCACCAGGGGCTGAGGTTATAACAAGTAACAAAGCAGTAGTAGCACCAAAAAAAAAAGAGATCAGAGGTCATTGAAGACACAAGTTCTGGTAGTGAACTAGATGACAATGAAGTAATATACAATGAGTCTGATAATGAAGAGGAGTATTTAAGAGATTTGAATGATTCTGTTGAATCTGATTTGGAACATAGTCAATCCATTGATGTTGATAAATGGGTTTTGGTTGAATATAGCATGAAGAAAAGCACCAGGCACTTTGTTGGAAAAGTATTAAGAAGTGAAGGATCTGACAATTGGGTTGTGAAATTCCTGAGATTTAAGAAAAACAATTTTTCTGGCCCGCAGTTGATGACGAAGACATAGTGGACAGCTCCAATATTCTAAAGACGTTACCTCCGCCGACTGCAGACCGCCGCGGTTCAGGTTTTACTTTTCAACTCAAATTTGATGGTATTAACCTTTGTTAGATGTTTTATAGCTCTAAAGATATTATTGTTTGTGATATTTGTGGAATATTTAATATTGATAGTTAGTTAGTTTAAATTTCTTTTTGAATAAAAGTTTGTAACTTTTGTATTTTTCAACGAAAATAAAAAATTAAAAAACGTAAATGTGGAGCATAACATTCTCTCTACATTTACCCCACATAAGCTATTAATCCTTAACACAACTACGCTGATGGCCGATTATTACATTTGCCCCTTTTCGTGGGGGCAAATGTAATATATTGCAGTCTTAAAAAAAAAAAAATTATAATGTTACTAAAATGATTTCACCCATTTTATATTTTATTGACATAAAGTCCATAATATAGCCATCTTGTATAAATTTTCACAGATTTTTTGAAGCGCGCATTAAAGTGTAAGGGTTGTTTGAAACTACACTATGCAAGTTATATATTACAATTACCCCAGTTCACCTTACCTAAGATGTATGCGTATATTAAAGGAGCAAGTTAACATAAAAACAGGTTATAAGTGTCTAATAAATCAAACCTAAGTAATCACGCGGATGACAATTGTCTTTCAGTTATTTAGATCTGAAATAATTCACACAACTTACGCTTTTTTCACAAGCTCATGAGTGTATAGTGAGGTTAAACTATTCTAGAAAGGTACTGCAGCAGACAAATGTGAAACTATTCTCACAAAAAACTACCAGATGACAATCATCATCCGCGCGACCACTCTAGGGTTAATAAGAATACAGTATATAAGAAAATAAAGAACATATTCTTGGACCAACTTTTACAGAAAAAAACAATCACTTATGTTCAGATGTGAAGCAATCTAAACAGTAATGTGGTTCATTTTCACAATCCGCGCAGTAGGTTGTCACCTTTCTTACTTTATTATTATCCAGATTGAGTTTGATTTTTTTGCTGTAACACCCTCTGCAATATTTTCTTGTTTTAGTAGCCAGTCCATTTCGCCTTGAAAACGTATGCATATTCATAGATTTTTTTCGTTTTATTGAAACAGGGCATGGAACAGTAGTTAATTCGGAGTCCGAAGGTTTCAGCAGAGCGGCTATAATTTTTCTCTAAAATCAATCATCATAAAGTTTCATGTTCCTACTGTAGCCGTTGTCACAGCACAACTTGAACATGTATAAGCCGTATTTATGTGTCTTGTTTGAGATATATTGTTTTATAAGAAGTCGTCCACGAAATGGAATGAGACTTTCGTCAATGCAGACTATATCTCCTGGACTTCTTGACATTTCGTAACAAATAAATCAATCAGGGGTTCGATTTTGTATGTTCTGCTGCCTTAGAGGCACATTTCATTGTCGCTGAAATGTCAGAATGTTAACAATAGTTGAAACCTATTCTCCTGGTCATGATCTCCGAAGCAACAGAATTCTTGAACAGGTGATTTTTACACCAGTAGTGCTCAATTGTTGGCAGTCCCATATAACCTAGTAATCCAAGAAACTGTCTCATTTCATATTGGTTTGTAGGTGTACAGTAATGTAACCTAGAACTAGATCCTACGTCGCCATCCAATGTGAGTTGTTGAGTCGCATAAAGATTAGTCTGTTCGACCATCATTTGTATGATTTCGTTATCAACAAATGTGTTGTAAAAATCATCTTCATTTAAGGAAAGGTTAAATGAGAACCTCTAGGATTCGTCCAGCAATTAGTATCGGAATTATCTCCATCTCGTAATTCGCTGTTTTTACGAACAGTGACACGCTTTTTTCAATGATTAAAAAAATGTTTTTTCTAATTGTTTCCAACTTTGCTAAAGAAGGTTTTCGGTCCAAAGTATGTCTTTTTAACAATTTTTAGTAAATACTAGAACGAAATAATGATTCTTGACACAGCCGCGCACATAGATTTTAAATTGTGCAAATGTCTCATTGTGTACACCCTGGGGGCACAGTAAGACATTTAGAACCACCTGTAAATATAAATTTAGTTATTCATTCCTCTTTTGCTTGTTATATAGTTTCGACACCGTTATTAACAAATAAACAAAACCTTATTATAAAACACGTTTGTAATTCATACAACGCAAGAAAAACTACCTTTATTCGGAAACGAAATGACATCATTAATAAATATCAAACATATTTAAATTTATATCAAAAGAAAACATTGCTTGCTGTCTCTTTGTATTTCCCAATACTGAAGGCTTAGGTAATACCATGACAATATTGTCTTTTGCTGCTGCTGCAATGTTCTTTGTGTCTGAAAAAAACAAAGTTGTTTGTTTTCATACTTTTTCTGAGGAATGACACTTCGACGTCTTCATCATCCAGAATTTTAATTGCTTGACCTACATAATATCTGCGATTCTTGTTGGTGGAGAATTTTACCAAAATAAAATCTTTATTAATGGGACTTTTATTCGGAAAAGTCTACATTGTCAACTTCATCGGAATACTGTCCTTCGCTAGCGCTTGATTTTTGATATGATATGGAGTAGTTCGAGTAGCCATCGCTTGAACTCGTTTCCTTTTTCATCTCAACTTTTAGGGAATTTTGTCGAGTTGCATTTGCTGAAACTTCTCCAATGTCTTTCCACGGTCGTTTTTTATTACATTTTTTGACGAAACGTTTCTTTTTGTACCGGCTTTCAGCAATTCAAGTTCATTTTTTGGGTGTCTGTCGCGATAATACTGCGTTCTGTTCTACGATTTTTTCTTGCTTGCTTTCTGGGAGAAGCTTTCGGATAACTTCTCAAAACCACTGGCGAAATTTGAAATGCATTTGTAGAACTAGGTGTCTCCGGTAGCGTATTTGCACCAGAACCTGACCGCTGGGGTTCCTCGTTAGAATTCATACTGTGGTCATTCACACTTCCACTGCTTAAGGGTCTATCACTCACATAACTGCATAAAATATCGTTTTCTTCAAAGGCATTTCTATTGTAGGGATATAAGCCAGTTTTGTTGAAAGCGGAAAGAATATTCTTTGGACTCATTGCTTTTCCGTGAGCTATGCCTACACATTCAGCCACGTCATAGATAGAAACTGCAGCATCATAATACGTAGCGAAAGGTTTGAACACCCCAACATCTAGCGGGTGTGGTGGGTACAGTTTAGGTAATATATGCAGTTAATTACAGATGGCGACAGCAACACAACTACAATAGAATTTGAAATATCGATGCTGTCCCACTGTACCCTGTGTCTCACTGTTGGCACTTTTCCCCTACGTCTAAACCCTGCAGATCTGAACTACTGTTGTTAGCTGCATTTACCGAGTAAGGGGCAACATTTGAATCAATCTCTGAAAACGCTTCAAAAACCTCTGCATCTGCCAGATCAATCATTAGACAATTCATCCTCAACATCATCTTCGTTGGAATCCTGATCGCTAACAGTGTACGTAGAATCCTGCAACGAATCCAAAGTTGTATACGGATCCGAATTTTCTTCATCAAAGTCTAGAACAATTTTTACTCACCGGGTACGTTCGCTCATTTTATATATATGTTTATAATTGAAACAAGTTTCTTACCTTTAAATACATTTCTTCCAGAGAATATATCGTAATACTTACCAAAGTTAGGATTTTAGAAATCGTAGTTTTAAATACACGAGTGAGATGTTCCAACGAGGTTTGCGACTCACCAGTTGCTAAATAACGCATCGTGATTGCTAACTTTACTTTAGTTGATATTGCATCTCTTAGATGCGCACTTTGTCGTTTAATTTTTTCTTTAACCTTTAATGAAATTCATGTGTGTTTTAATTTCTTCAGTGGTTGTGGGAGTATATCCAGCGTCGCCTCCGTGTTTCTGTATACATATAATACAAATTTGTTTGAAACACGATATTCGTTATTACGTTTTCAGAAAAGAGATGAAGAAATACGTCTAAAGGAGTTTCTACATCATCGGGTATCATTTAATTCAGTTTAATGAATTATGATATTCATTTTTTAAGGTATATTTTGTCTGATGTTTGTTTATTTAGCCAGTAACTAGGAAAAACTGACAAAACAAGGTCCATTTTCATCGGCCCACCTTAGATATGTGTTAAAACATTTTAAAGCTTCAGTATGATGCACTTCCCTACCATTTTCTTTAAAAAACATATCTTCATCATTTGATGATTGTTTAATAATTTCATTCTCAGTCAGTGTTTCATGTCCCAAGTCTTCGTATTTTCCTTCAGCCCATTCTCTTACAATAATTGTAGGTGACAAATTTCCTCCCTGATCAACTTGTTTTATGAGAGGATAAAGCACATCTTCATTATCTTGTGTTTGAATCCACTGAGACAACGGTAAATTGTCTTCTTCCTCCCATTCGTATTGTTTAGGTGATATCCAAAGGGGATGCCAAGATTTCTTGATCAAATTCACAGGGCAAGATTTCCAAGATTCTGCAAGCCAATACACAACAACATCTTCAAATTCTTTAATCCATTTTTTATGTCTGTGTCTTCAGATAGAATGTGTACTAGCAGCGATTTTCTGTAAGATGTTTTTATATTCTGTATGACGTTCTGGTCCATTGGTTGCAGAAGTGCGGTGCAATTGGGCGGTAAAAACATAGTTACAATTTTACCATCTTCCCTGAGAAGTTCCTCTTCTCCTGGGTGTGATCCAGCGTTGTCTATTAGTAAAAGAGCTTTTGAGGTAAATTTTTTTCTTGTAAATTGTTTCGGACGGACGGTAATTTTTTTTATTCATTTATATAATGTATTCAAAGGCATAAATGTATTATAATATGACCTTAAGATAGATAATTTTGTGGTAGTCAATTGTACGACGCCAGTTCAATTTAATTAATAATCTGGTACACTCTCCCTTTTACAAGAGCTTGCTGGTATGGTGTAAAATTTTGAACAATATTGCCCATACTAATAAAGAAGTGAATGATTGGATCTTCAGAATCTTTGTTTGGTTCTGGCGGTTTTTGTTTTTCTAATCAATTTTGGAATACGCTAGTTACAGATATGTCTTTTTTGGTAAGCTTCCTGTCTAGTATCTTTACGTTTTCCTTTGAAATTTGTAGTTGCAGAAGGAGTCGAAGATATACTACTCAGGGCTGGAGACGGTAGCATCTCTGACTCCACTTCTGGAGACAATTATTCATTAGTATTCCCGGTGGGAATTTCCTCGGCCTCTTCAGACTTATCATCCTCTTCTAAATTCGAAATAGTCCTAAAAGTAATAAAGTCTGATAAGTAAAAGAACAGTATAATTGCTTTATCGTATGTCATCTTGAGACTTCTTACTGAGTATTCCGATTAAGATTCAATGTTGTAATTATCCGTGACAAACTTGTAATTATATACATAAATATTACGTTTGTACTCACTCTTCGTTAACATGCAATTGTAATAAACTCATTTGTTCCTCAAAACGCCATTGCCTTATATTGATCGTCCCCTGGCCGCTGCGTGTATCATTTCGTTTCTTAACCGCCCTTCGATACATAGCTCTTAGGGCCGGTTTTACAGTACTAGCTTAAGCACTTGACTCCCGATGTCATGTTACTAGTAGCATTGCGATTCTTTGCAATAGGGTGCATGTTATTAACTGCTGGTGATTTTTCTAGAAAATCTACAGTGACAACATGCCAAGAAGTGAAAAATGTTTCACATCACATCGCGATGTTACGCGATCGGTTTACACAAATGCATCACGATTGGAAATTAGACAACAGTTTTATGCTATTGCCAGATTTCCAAGAGTAATTGGCGCATTGGACTGCACACATGTAAAAATTGCGTCGCAAGATATAATTATAATATTCTTTTTGCAAGAATACAACATATTGATTTGCTTTTTTAGGTGGAGAAAATGCGAAAGTATTTAGGAATCGCAAAGGTTTCTTTTCGTGTAATGTTCAAACAGTGTGCGATCCATATTTAAAAATTTTGGATATAGTTTGTAGATGGCTCGGCCCTACACACGACTCTACTATATTCAATAACTCAATACTGCGAGCTCGTTTTGAAAATGAAAGTATAACTGATGGTAGTCTTCTAGTTGCCGATAGTGGCTATCAGAATAGAAGTTATATTATAACACCTATCTTACAAGTAAATACACCAGCAGAGAATTTATTTAACGAATCCTTGATTCGCAGTTGGAATTGTGTAGAAAGAAGTTATGGTGTCTGGAAGAGAAGATTCCCAATTTTAAGGTTAGGAATCCGATTTAAACTGGAAACAACGCAAAGTGTTATAGTTGCATCTGCGATACTTTATAATATTTGTTGTATGTATAAACATTGAGTTTGAACTACCACAGCTAGAAGAAGATGTAGAAAACGCTATTGTCCTAGCAAGTAATGTTCCACGCAATAGTGAAATAATGAATGAAAACAACCATGTTCGAAATATTTTAATTAATGACTATTTTACAAATTTGTTATACTCATGTAAATAAAAAACTAATGTGTTCAATTTGCGTTATTTCTTAAAAAGATTCAACATATACATAACCTTTACAAAAGTCATACAGGGCCTTCATATATCGAAGAATAACAATATTAAAATGTATGGCTTCATAAAGAAAAAAAAAGAAAACCTACACCGATTATTACTTTCTTATATTTTATAATACATAGTTAATAATGCACTCATAAAGCATAGTAGTAAAGCATCAAGATGTATTCCAAAGAAAACAGATAAAGTAAGGTAAGAATTTATATAGACAAAATGTTATATCACCAAAACTAAGTTAAATACATGTAGAAAATAATATATATCATATGATATACATCAAACAAGAATAACACATTTCAAAAATATAAGAATTTATATAAACGAAATTGCAACTTGGCCCATAGTGTGTAATAAATAAATAAATTGATTCCCTCATCTCTCATAAATTTTTACATATTGGTTTCTAATTCGTTTCTTCTTTTCTCCAACTCCACTTTCGCTATTTCCATTTGTATAGCATGCAATTCTCTTATATTATTCATTTTGCATTCATGTTCTTCGTGAATATATTTATTCCTCATTTCAACTAGTTCCATTTTCTTGTCTGCCAAGAGAAGCCACTTCGCACTATTATTTCGTGGGGACATATGAGGAGCATCCATGCAAAACTACACATGTCCAATAAAGGTAGTTTCGAATTATTTGAGACAAACTCTTCACAGACCAGTCACTGATTATTATTTAACGAAAATCCCACTGAATATAAGTGTATTGTGTCTAATTCCCAACACATTTTCAAAAACTGTTTTTTTTTTTCAAAACAACTGAAAAATCGAGATTCTTCGTTTGGACATGTTCACTTTTGCTCAGACTCGATGGACATGTTTGGTTTTGTTCAGACTTATTTATGGACATGTGTTATTTTGAAAAGTTTATTGAAATGAACAGTAAGAAATCAAGTACAACTTATGAAAAAGAAAACAAACATAACATAAGCACCTATATATGAATATTTCCACAATCCAACTCTAAGCAGTCGCATGTTTCTTCTTCGTCTGTTTCGACTTCTTTTGGTTCTTGTTCATTTTTACCTTGTTCTTTCGTGGCTGAACTTCCAAAAATGATATCTTTGAAAAATTTCAGCGTTGGCAATTCTTCCCACTTGATATGATTTTCTTCATTGTTAAACTGCTTCTCCAACAAAAGCTTCACATTCTGTTTTTTCTCTTTAGTAATTTCATTTCCAAATGGCTGCAGTTTCAACTTGAATCTTCTTTCCGTTTTACCTCTTTTCACCATCGACTGATACTGCCCGACATCGACTTGAAATCTATAAAATTCACTGCCTCTGTACTTAATAGTTGTAGCGTTGTTTTTTGTTGTGAACTTTCGCAGCTCTATTCGTTTTAAGTTCTTTATGCCTGGTATTTTGTTGTACAGTTTGTCTGATATGTTTTTATGTCATATAAAAACCACTCTCTCCCTAGACTGTTGACACTTCCAACCAGGGTGGCCAACTATTTGAAATTACAAACCGCAAAATTTAAAATAAAAAATCGCCCAAATCGCCCAATATGCTAAATCATGCTAAATGCGTATTCCTATAAGATAAAAAATATAATCGACTTCCATTCAATTGATCTGATTAAATTTAGTATAACTAATTATATTAGAGAGAATGAATAAAAAAAACGCAACTAATAAGTTTTTATTAAATAAAAATAAGAAATAGTTTTATATTGTATAATATATAAATTATATATTTTAATCCAACAAGTATTTCATACATACAACTTTCTCCATAAATATGGATGTAAAAACAATTCTATAAATAGGAAATATTAGTTTAGTAAAAAGTCAAGTCAAGAATCATTAGAATTCAGTTTCTGAGAAAATATCCACCAACTCATCATTTACATCTCCTTCGGCTTGTTTTTTAAAATTGTACATCGTAGCGTTAAATTTTTGAAACATTGCCTTACTTGGTACAAACTTATGACAGCATGTGTCATTTATCACAAATTCGGTTTTAATTCGTAATAGTGCCTCTAGAAGGGGTATATTTATTTTATTTCTAAACTTTGTTTTAATTGTATTCATGAATGAGAATATCCTTTCCACAAATGCATTGCTTATGGGAAGAGTAAGGGTAGTTAGAGCAAATTTTGCAATGTTTGCATATATGTGTACTCCACCTGCATTTTGATATTCTAGAACTTTTACCCAAAAATTGTGAGAAGAGATATCTTTCTCCAAATTCCAATTTACAGCAAGCAGATTGTTCCACTCATTTTCAAAATCCTGCTTACTTAAATTGTCATCCAAAATATTAAGAGGTAAGTTATCGAATTTTGGCCTATTTATTTGTTTGAGACATATTTCAGGACTAAAATACTTAATTGAATAAAAACCTCCAGATTTTGTGGAATTCTTTTTGTTAATTCCCTACATAAAGTTAATACAAAATGTTGACTATTTTGTTTTATTTTTTCTATGTCTGTTAACTTTAAGTTATTATTTACTATTGCCTGACGATAATTATATCCAAAATCAATAATATTAATCTGTATATATGACAATTCATTTTGGAGTATTTCACAAATTTTATTTACACATGACGATTTCAATTCGGTTAAATTTTCTAAAAATATAGGCCTAATAACAATTCCTAAAAATGTTAAAAGTAACTGATAAAGTTCCTTGTACAGCTGAAACGCATCACCATTAGTTTGTTGAAACGCAGCATTAACAATATTTACTTGAACGAGTATGTTATATATAATAGTAAAATATACAAAATTTATATCTGTTAACATACCAAGAATTACTTTACCCATTGTATCTTTAGTAGTATTTGCAACTTGAGTAAAATACGTTTTAATTTCAAGCCACTGTTGCAAAATTACTTTAATAACATTTGCTCTCTCAAGCCAACGAGTTTCTGATAGCTGAATAAATTTGTTAAACTTAATGTTTTTTTCATTTATATTAATGGTTTCAAAAACTTCTATGTAACATTCTCGGCGTTGATGGCTTCTAGCAAACCAATTATAAATATGCTTGCACAAAAAGTCTAATTCATCAGGTAAGACACTTGCTGCTTTTGAACAACATAGATGTAAAGAGTGGGCAATGCACTTTACAGAGATTAGTTTAGGTACCGCAGCTTTTAAAATGGTAAAAACTGAATTCCTAGATCCACATAAGACACTTGCACCATCTGTAGCAAGAGCAAGTAAATTTTCAAGTTTTAATCCTATTTTTCGAATATAGTCTGTTAGTGTGTTCGCTAAACCTACTGCATTTGCATCTTTAACTTCGACAATACCTAAAAAAGTAGTTACTACTTTAGCCTTGACTTCGGAGAAATATCTAAAATCATACTACATATTAAACATTTATGATAAAATACAGACTTGAAACAAACCTAACACAGAAGCAGAGATATTGATGCACAGAAATATCAGTTGATTCATCAATAATCAGTGAGTATGAACTGTTTCCAATATCAGTTATGAGTTCATCTTTTAATGCTGCTGCAATAACATTCTCAATTATCATAGTACATTTTGTCCTATGTAGTTTCATCGTAATGGCGGAAGACGCAAAAGATTTACTTTCGGCAGGTTGAAATTCATTGTGAAGAATATTTGTCAAGTGATCTACTGTTCGAATGCTTGAATGAACCGCAATGTGGGCTGCTATTATCAGTTCATGTTTCTTAAGCTCATTACATATAACGACAACATTATTGTTCAAATTGGTTTGACTCTTAGGAGGATTTATGCTCAAAAACTTTTTCAATTTATGTTTCTGTTTCTTTAAATGACTCAACAAATCTGTTTTGTGGGGCCTCAAGGAGATTTTGCACGTAGTGCAAAAAGCTCTATCGTTATCATTCGCATCCACTGTGAGCCAGCCTTAATATTAAACAAAAAGGACAATACATACATTTAAAAATATAAAACTTGAGTTTCTCACCTCTAAAATCTGGTAGGTTTTCCCATTCTTTCCGATACTTTTTTTTATATTTCGCGTAGTTTTTAGGCATTTTCTATAATTTATGTAAGTACAAAAATGATAAAACCAAACGTAATAACAATAATCAAAAAACGAGGTGTTGTGAGGTTAAGTTACGGTCACGTTCCCGCCTTGTAGTATGCTTGTAGTCACCCATTAATACCAAACCAAACTAACCAAAGTTCGAAATTTTTATATAGAAAAATAATAGTGCAAAGTGGATTTTGGGAAACATAATATGAAATTTGAACAGCATTTGTATAAAGTCGCCCAAAACATAGCCCACCGCCTAATGCAAAAAATATATCGCCCTTTCGAAAAATAAGTAGCCCAAACGGCGATTAATCGCCCAAGTTGGTAACCCTGCTTCCAACCTTTGAATAAACTTCATTGTACTTCTCCTTACTCATAATAATATTTTCCTTTTTCAGTAGCCTTTCTACCCTTCCGAAAGCCCTGTCGGCTGGGAGGTAACTGTGGCCTCGGACTGGAAAGTGGATTATAATATTTTTAACTGACGCAAGAGCTTCCAGCAACCAACAAGCTAAAACATGCATTATATAGGAATTTTTGTTCTGGCCCCCGCATCCATCACAAAATAATCGGACTGTTTTACAGTCAGTTACATCAAAACTGCGAAGGTGGCATAATAATGCTGACTCCACCTCAGTTGAACCTCGTTTTGCTTGTGATTCATCCTAGGTTTTTCATTAATTATTAATATGTCGGGAATTAAAAATTAGTAAATTAGCTTCTGGACCGTATGCCACTGGTCGATTTGCTTGTCGGTGATCGATATTATCGATTTCGCTTGCGCCTTCGTTCACTGAAGATCCGGGCTGCGGCGCTGTTTCACAATTTGACGTTTGACATACGAAGTTTATTTACGAATGTATCAAAATCAGATTAATGAGCAAGAAAAATACTTTAAAAGTGTCAGTAACGCCGAATTAACAAATTATAACCTCGGGGTAGCGGAATAAAAGAAAGGTAGGTTCATTATATACATATATTTACATTAAAATTCAGATGAACAAAATTTTCCAGATGACAGATACAAATACCAGTAATCAGAAAAAAACAATCAAAGCAATAATCGGATATAATATAACAAGTGTCGGTTTGTACAGAGAAAAATATCAGTTTATCAATGGCAAATATACAAATACATAATATTTACAGAAAGCGTGTGAAATAAATCTTACGTTGAATGTATACCAGGTCCTTCGGTTGTTGCTGTGAACAATTCAAAATTATTTAATTGACATGCGGATACATAAAATAATAATCAGGCAAAAAATATATAGGTACAGGTACGTAATAGCAAAATAAGTAAAAGAATAAATGTCTCTGATATCGGTCTTGTGAACGGACAGATACCTGCTGGCCAATTTCTCGGCTCCGGCAAGTCAGACGGGATGGTGAACGCCAACTTTTCGGCCGCTTCACCCAGGATACTTGCTAGCCAACTACTCGGCCTCAGCAGGTCGGATAGGATGGTGAACGCCAACTTCGTCGGCCGCTTCACCTAGAAATACCTGTTAACCAACTGTATCGGCCCCAACAGGTCGGAATAGGAATTCTTTTAATGTTGAAAAATGCGGCCTTTATATAGTCGGACGGGTCCGTTTTTTGTTGCCTGACGTCTCCCGGAAAAACTGAAAAATATACACAGGTATCCAAAATATAAATATACAGGTCATGCCAAAACTATTTACAGCAAACAATATGAAATAAATTTTCGCTTCTTAAAATTTAACATTAATCTAAATAAAAATTGTTTCTGGGTACAGAGGTTCGTTACACCCCCCATACCCGGTGGAGAATCGAACTCCGGTTTCCCTCGTGACAGGAGAGGACACTGACCACTACACTACGGAGGACACTCGCGCACTAGCACTCCGACACTGCGTTCTGACTGGCCGGCGTTGTCTCGTGCGTGTCGTTGGACTGCTTCGGGGTCGTTGATCCAGTCCTTCCGATGCCTCATCCATGCTGGACCTCGGTTTCGGCGTTTCTTTACGCCGACGGCTGGGCGAGGGCACGAGGAAGGTGGATGGAACGGCGACGGTCCCGCTGGTTGTCGGCTGGGCCCTGGACGTGGAGATGCCGGATCTCGGTACGTCAAAGACTGTATGTATTGATGTATTGCTATGTTTTTTGCATTTTTTTTAACAAAAAAGTCAGTACGTACACTAACAGTTACAGGCGAAGTAATATTATATGACCTCGACAATTTCTTTCGTTAGTTTTGAGATTTTACAAAAATATCCCTAGACTTTTGCGTTGTGTAGCTTAATTCATGCACATATGTATAATCAACCCAGTTTCAATAACTTTTTTTTTGCAATTTATATGTGTCTCTTGCGGCACTATCGCATTTTAGTCCATGTACCATGGCAGGTGTTGGTTTAAATTTTTTTGGCCAAAAATATTTTCTTGACTGTTCATCCCAATTAATTTTTGATGAATTAATTTTTTCCATATGTATAGATTCCATAACACCTCGAACCTGTGATACGGAATTGTCTTTCTTTGTGCCACAGGACTTTTTCATATTTTGTCCGTATACACAACTGTAATGGATCAACACAGATAAGGTGCCTTGAATATGTGTCCTTGCAATAATCATGCAATGGTTCTAAATTGAACCCTTCTACATAATCCATCCATAAGTTCTTGGAGGAAGATATTTCTTATGATTTCAGTTGTAGCTGCCGGTTCAGTAAGTGTTACATCAAAGCAACAGCTATCAACAGTTTTATGTTCAGGATTAGATCGACCCAATCTAAACAATAATGTAATTGTGTATAAGTATGTTAATGAGTGCAAACTTTCAAGTTTTACCTGTGTAAAGCCAATTTGGGCATGCCTCTAAAAATGTTAATAAAAAAGCTTCATAATTCAAATCAGAAAGCTCAGAACATGGTTCCTTGGCTTAAATTTTTAATTGTTGAAAACAATTTGTATCTAGAAGAGACATTGCCTGATACTGATCTACAGCTGGGACCTTCTTTTCTTTCCACAAGCATTTTTTGTCTGTCGATGACACAACTTCAAGCTGCATTATATTATTCCTTTTGTTGATTGCCTAAACATAAGGCGACACGAGCTTTAGAACCGTTTGACACTGGACTAATTTTAGTACAAAAGTGGCACTAAATTGTATGCAAGCTGATGCGCTCGCAGTTTTAGTCTAATTGTATGGAAGATATTGGAACCTGTTCTATTTTATTGTATGTAAGTTGTGGTAACGTTAAGAAGCGAGATTAATAGATATTTTTAATTGTGTTTTATTATAATGTCGTGGACACATGAACAAGTACAAACAATATCCCTGTTTGTATGCCGTAAAAAATGTTGCATATAAAAATCGTCACGCAAGAAATTCAGCACTTGAAGAAATTAAAAAGCAAGTAGCAATAATTCGTCCAGAAACAACAATAGACGACATAAAAACCAAATTTTGTAGTTTAAGAACCAATTTTCTTGATCAGTATAGAAAATGTGTCCTTTCAAAAAAGGGCGCTGTTGGTGTTGAAGAAGTAAGTACTTACCTATTAACATTCTGATTTTATTTTGAAACGGCCTTGAGTATAATAAAAATGGTTTTGTTTTTTAACTTGCCCACCGTCCTTCTATAAGGACAGCCAACATAGGTATCTGTAGTTCACTTTTCAAGTCAGTTCCAGTAGAAAAACATAGATGGCTATAAAAATACAAGATTAAATATAGTGTAAACATTTATTTTGTGGCGTCTACGTATCAGTCAAGTGTGAATTTTTACATTTCATGTTCTCCAACTTTTGGATATGGATTTTCCACTCGACCTTCGTCTAACTGGGTAAGATTTCTGACACTATAATATATATTTTAAATAAGTACCGCTGGAATCAGTAACCTATTGAGTATAACATTGCAAACAGAATGTGTACTAACCTTAAAAATTTATACAGATTGCCATTTTTTAGTCTTAGTTTAGGCGTTCTTTTAAAAGGACGGTGGGCACTTACACGATCTTTTTTTTAGGGGGTTAACTTTACATGAGCTGCTTGCAGAAATCGAAAATAATGCTGAAGACATTGCTCTACCAGACAGTGGAATTGATATTGTTTTAATACCACCAAATAACGCTTGTGACGACCAAACTGACGTAGACTCGGGCGATGAAGAGTTGGTTTCAATAAATAACTTGCCTGCTGCACAACTCAACGCAGCAGCCGAGTTAAACTTATCAGATCACAATGAATCCTCAGATCCTGAAGATAATATTCCTTTGCAAGTGTTAAAAGATCGCCTAAACAAACCCAAGAATATTAAAAATTACAAATGGGTAAAAGGTGATATACAAAAAAGTGCAACTGATTGGCTTCCTAAAAGTACGGCAAATAATTTAAGTTCGCCTAGCGAATTATTCTTTCTATTCTTTGATGATGCACTCTTCACAATGATTACACATTTTACTAATACATATGCTGCTCGAAGAAATCTGAATGCGGACATATCTAAAAGCGAAATAAAAGCTTTTATAGGCGTACTGATTTTAAGCGGCTATAACTGTATGAGCAGACGTCGTATGTACTGGGAACAGTCTGCGGACGTTCATAATACTTTAGTTGCAAATTCGATATCTAGAAACAGATTTGAATACATATTTTCGAATATTCATGTTTGTGACAATGAAAATTTGGACCAAGAAGAGCGTTTCACCAAAATTAGGTCATTAGTAGCGGCACTCAATCAAAGGTTTCAACTCCATGCGCCACATGTTGAAAATCACAGCGTCGACGAGGCGATGGTTCCTTACTTTGGCAGGCATCCCTGTAAACAGTTCATACGGAACAAGCCAATAAGATACGGCTATAAATTATGGATTGGATGCACACACAATGGATATATTATTTGGATGGAACCATATCAGGGTGCTAACAGTTATATAGAAAAAAAATACAAGGTTTTTGGATTGGGTCCATCAGTTGTTTTAAAATATGCAAATATTTTATTATCCCTAGGGAAGCATCCCTATCATATCTTTTTCGATAACTTCTTTACAATAGTACCGTTACTGGAAGAACTTGGTAATAATGGAATACGAGGGACCGGATCAATACGCGAAAATAGAACATCAAGATGTCCACTGGAAGATAGCAAAAGCATGAAGAAGGCTGAGAGAGGATGTTTTGATTATAGGGTTACTGAAAGTAAGTCTGTCGTTGTTGTTTGTTGGAACGATAACAATATATTGAACGTAGCATCAAATTGCGAGGGCGTATTTCCGCTTCAGAAAGTTAGAAGGTATTCCAAGAAAGAAAAAAAACATGTGTATATTAATCGACCCCAATTGATCAAACCGTATAATAGCCATATGGGCGGTGTAGATCGCTCCGATCAAAATATTAGTCTATACAGAACAGCTATAAGAGGAAAAAAATGGTACATGCCAATTTTCATGCACTGTCTCGACATCGCGATACATAACGCTTGGCAATTGCATAGAAACCAAGCAGGCACATATGATTTACTGACGTTTAGACGCAGCATTGCAATGTCGTTGTTGGAGACTCACAATAGAATATCAAATAAACGCAGTTGCCCTTCCTTATTTCCTAATGCTGACTCAAGATTTGATCGCTTAGATCATCTGATTGTATCCCAAAATAAACAAACACGATGTCGCTTGTGTCATAAAAAAGTGTCCACGAAATGTGAAAAATGTAATGTTGCGCTTCACATAAATTGTTTTAAACCGTACCATGTACCAAGTACCATTACAAATTAGTGGTAGTTTCATTTTAAAATATGTGCTACTATATAATATTTATATAGCATATAATTTGTATAGTCCTATAAATACTAAAAAAATATATAACTTTTAATAAATTTGTGTTTTTGATTACATATTAACCCACTGTCCTTTTAAAAGGACGCCTTATTTCTCTGGAACACTTCCAAAAATAATTTTTTCGACATTTTTGTCTGGTTATTTAAACTATTCTAAAACGTGTTTTACCAAAAAAACGACAAAAAAAAATCGGGCATATCTGGGTTAAACAAGTAATTTTGAAGGTATTTACACCTGGTATATGGTGTTAGGAACAAATGTCATTCATATTGGAACATACCATTCCAAGGCAATCCGTAGACAGTGTCTTTCCTGCAAGAACTAACTTGCAGGTGTTCCAACAAAGCACATCAAAAGCTATGGATCAAGAAAATGATGCACTACTTGATGATGTTGCCATGGTATGGTATGAATGTATTCTAACCAGTATTACAGTAGCCGCTCGATTATGTGAACTAATTAAAACCTTACCTGTTCACAGAATCGAAATGTTCACTCAATCGAATGTGCAGTTTAAAACGTTTATTTATATGTATTCAGTTACATCAAAAAGAATTAACAAATGAAAAATATACATGTTCTACATGGATACGTACATACATACATGAATACGTAATGATTTAAAGAAGTCAGTTTTGTTTGTTAAAAAAACTGGTTACTTTTGTTTGAACCTTTTTTCTTTTAAACATCTTAGAACTGCCATTTCTTTTATTCTTCGCAAAGTTAATAGATCTTCAGAATTTAGCATGTTTTGTTCTGCCCAAGAAATCACTATATTAATTCCTTGTAAAGCTTCCTGAGTGAGGATGGTAGTTGGCATTGGCTCATCATCCATTGTTTCTTCCTCACTTTCAATTTCAATTACATCCTCTTCAAGATCTTCTGTGACATCGTATTCCAGTTTTCTCTGTCTTTACGGCTGTATGTTATGTTTCCGTTCACTTTCTGTAGTAATGCTAGAGTTTCTTGAAATGTCACTGCCTCGACGCTGTTCTTGTATTCTTCTTGTAGAATAGCCAATGGAACATCTTCTGAATCAGAGTCGCTATTGAAAGAATCTGATGAAATATTTTTCAACACTTAGCAATTATTTCTTCTTTCACAATCATCCATGCTAATGTCAGATGTGTACCAGCATCTTTTAGACTCAAGTTTTTAATTACAGCGCTGAAATATCATTGTTTCTTTTGTGTTCATGCTCCACACTTTGTAGCCAAATCTTATTGGCTTCCCACGGATGAATTGTTTACATCCGTGGCGGCCATAGTACTTTATCATTGACTCGTCGTAGTCAATATGGCGTTGGGTTACAAAATGCTTGACAAAATTTATCTGAATTTTAGAGCCCTAATCTTCCATAATTTGTCTTTTTTTGTCGATTTTGTTATTATCGGCACAATGAATAAAACGCATTATTTGTATGAAACGATCCCTTCTCATGACATTGACAACTGCTGCGTTTTTCATGTTGTCACCGGAATCCCAATAGCATTTCTTGCCTGGAAGTTCGTTGTACCTGGATAGAATAAGAATCCCGATAAAACACTTCAGCTCTTCATTGGTTACTTTTAGGTCCGGAGAGTTTAAAAATAAAGCCTACCGGCTTGTTTCTTCAAGAAGTAAGTCAAAGATACTCTCATCGAAAAACAATTCGAATAAGTTACACGCAGACAATTCAACAAAGGCACCGACTGGAAAGTGTTTTTCTTGTTCCGCTAAATCACCGTCAGTACACTCCATATTACGAATATTAGAAAAACTTGTAGGATTTAGAAGGATTCGAAAACTGTTAGCCAGAATTTCAAAAGTACTTTCAATGATTCGTCTGGTTCGTGATAACCTGTAGTTAAATATTAATATTATATATGTTATAATATTAGCTTTGTTTTGGTTCGGAATTCAGGATTAGTAACAGAACTGCGCAGAACGTAAGCGCACAACATTATAATTCCAGAATGGTTCCGAACTTTTAATAACCAAAACACATTTTAGGAGCCTGTTACTGCCATCTTTTAGATACAGACTAAAATACAAACCAACAAAATATCAATAGCGAATGTTCTGCGCTAAATCTTTCAAATCCTGTCTCTGTCTTAGAATACCACTCACTTTCCATAAATTTTATTCCCAGGACAGTAATTTACAAAAAAAAAATCAAATACAGACGGAAAAAATCTCAAACTTTAAAAGACAACGTAAATATCAATGTCAAACGGGTCGATGGCCGCAGTGGTTAGGCGGCTTACTATTGTTGTGAGAGGACGATAGGCGCCGGGGTTCAATTCTCTGGAGGGACGGTGACATTTTTTCAGAGAGTTTAATCCCGGATCGACTTGCCATTCGCTGTTGGGAGCAAAGTGATTAACAGCGCGGCATCATAAAAGGCGATATGATGCTGTCACAAAGCCATTTAAAACACAACTTACACACACTAAACTACACCGCAAGAGTTGCAGTGATAGCCAGACAAGTGATACAGCTTACGGAGTCACTGCAACTAAGCACCCACCACACATTAAAAAAAAAAAAAAAATTGATGACGAACGTATCGAAATAACTCGAATTTCTGAACATATGCACCGATGACGTAATTTCGAACTAATAATTCAGAATCGGTACTCATGGAAGAGCAAGAACTGTTTGAACGGTTCCAGAATCATTCTGAATTGATTCTGTCAGTAACCAAAACATCGGACTAAAAATTCGGTTCGAGTTCTTAAATAACCAAAACGCTAAACTGTAAATGCGCGTGCGCAACAACTCTAGAACCATTCTGAATTCTGAACCAAAACAAAGCTATTATATATGTTATTATATATAACAGACCTCTGGCCGGATATGGTTTTAGTATTAGTATTTGTGTAGTTCAAGGAAATGTATCATCTGCTACAATAACATAAGGCGATGGTAAACTTTGTCCTGGCAGTGTTCCTTGTTTTGGAAAATCTAAAAGATTTTGAGGCAATGCTGATGCTAAACCACTTTCTCTAAAAACTCCTCCGTCACTAATCCTTCAATTCACCCCAACATTGTAATAAGTAAATTTATATGCCGCATCTGCCATGGCTAGAAGTACAATAGAGTGACTACCTTTATAATTATAACAATAAAAAGATCCTGAAGAAATTGGAAGCAGGAAAGTTATATGTCGTCCATCAAAAGCTCCCAGACAATTAGCAACTTGCCAAGTACTTTCGAATCCATCAGATATAGCAAGCCATTCTAACTTAGTGGTTGGTGTCCACATTAAATTATATGAAATTAAAACCATCGTTTTAAATGTTAACAAAGGCAAAACTTTGAGATACTCGTTCTTTAAAAAATGGTATGTAGCATTGCATATTTCAGTTATGAACCTTGAGATTGTATTTACATGAATTCTGGTGCAGTACATCAGCGATCGATAACTTTCCCCTATAGTAAAAAATCGCAACATTGTTTCCAATCTATAAAGTTGTAAAGTACGTTAATATGCGAAAACAACTTCTAAAATCTCAACAATTATATAACATACTTGCACTTTGCCGATACACTCTCACGCATGTTTGTATTTTTCTTAGTTATTCGGCTGCTAATTCCCGTTAACAATTTAATGGACGACGCATTACTCATATGTAGAAAATTTCTATATGCATCTGGATCTTCTAGTAGCAATTCCTCGTTTAGCATTTTTAAAATTCCATTTCCTTCCAATCTTCGCCTGATCCAACATTTTGCCCATTTTTTTTTCTTACGATGTTTTGTTTGTATGTCTATAAGCCAATATTGCTTTTAACAACAGAAAAAGCTAATAGATGTCGCCTTGAGAAAGATTTGTGCACATTTTAAAAAATTGCCTCTTCCCCTTAAATCAGTAGTATTCCCCTTAAATTTCTGGGTAAAGTAGAGTATAAATGCACCTATTTTTTAGGAGTGCAATCTGTTGTTAAATAGCTTAGTTTTATGACGAATATACATGGATATGATACATACCCATCGGCAATAAATTATCTCAACGTGACAATTTCTTGATGCAACGCAAAGATAAGGAAAAATACATAGTTTCATTCATGCACTTGTTTATTTCTAAAGGACTTAGTACTTTCTATTAAGTCCTGTGTCAATAATACACATACATATTTCATACAATAATAATAAAAATCATAATAGCATTTATTTGTTCTTTGCTAATATAGGTATAGAATACATAAGTATTACAAATACATAAATACTGCGTAATAATAGTATTATACATATAATGCTTACTTTCTACAATTATTCTTATAAGAGAAATATTTTAAAATCAGCAATACTAATTTATGCATGTGTAACCTTTTTTAATTTCGCACTCTCTTTACGAGTAACATATTTTGATGAATCTTGTTTACAAAATTTAAAGATTAAACACTTTATGCATTGTTCTAATAACATCAGTTTATGGTCGTGACAATCACCGGAAAAAAAACTTAACATTACCGGTTTCGATACAATTTGTTTTAATATACGACTACCTACGCACTTTTTTCTTGTACTTTACCTTTTAAAATATTTTTTCAAAAACAGATATTGTGTACGTAACCGTTTCACACAAAGTATCTGTGGGAGCCAATAAATTATACGGTGAAATGTCTGCAGCACTATACAATTTATTTAAAATCAAAAGTTCTGCTGGATCTGTTAACGTTGAGCTCGCATTTACAAAAAAACTGTAACACTTGTGCATTTCACTCGTTTATACATTGCGCGCGCTAAATACCCCGCAAAGTAAGGAATACTGCATTCTTGTAAACCGAGGTGACCGAGGTTTTCATTGGTTTGATTTGCATCAGTATCAGATAACATATCTGAGGAAGACATGCTCGTTGAAGTTGTGTGTTGTTGTTTACTAGTAGCAGAGGCGTCTCTTCTTTTATTGCCTGTTATATCTGTCATTAGATCTTCTTCATTTTCTACTTGATGTTCGCAATTAGATGTTTCAGATGGAGATATTAAGTTATTGATAGCGTGAGAACGAAACGTGGTACGAAATATTCGTACTGTAGGATTAGGATTGTATCCGCCTTTTTGTCTATAAATGGAAAATAAATGTTCTAAAGGATTTTGATTCAATTTGCGTGTTAATATATACATGTTGGGATTTTTCTCACATTCTTCACTATATAAAGTTAATACTCCTCTTATAGTTTGAATGAAGCCATTGAAACATGGGGGTGTTGTATTACTGGAAATCTTCTTTAAATTATGAAGATAATCCATACCATCTTCTAATGTTTGTTGGACTATAGGATGTTTATGGTGGATACTACAAAGATAGGGATTTTTGTTATGAAATGTACCACTGTTTAATGCGTCAAAAATATTATTTAATTGCAAAATAAAGTTTGCGGTATTTTCTGCTGTTGTGGAAGTTATTTCTCCTATAGATACGCAAGTTTTTAAACAAGAAGCCACACTATTACTAAACAATTGTGTAGCTAATTTAACGGACATTTTCTGAAATCTTTTCGGATATACATGTTTTTCCGTCAACTTCGGCATAGCTCTGCATGTCTTTTGCTTATCGATTTCATACGCCGCTTTTATATCGCGAAAACTAATAATATTGCCTTCATGTATGAAATCAGTTTTCATTAAATTATTTCTAAAATTTTTTATCAAGTGAGGCGCATCAAAAAGCGCAATAATACGTTTATCATTAATATAAAAGAACGGTTCTGATGTTGTTACTCCTAATTTTTTATAGGCACTTTGATTAGACGTTCTTTGATCACATACTACTACTTTTGGCAACAGTCCATATTCAAAACATTTTTGTATGGTGGTTTGAATTAATACAATCAAATACTTTGCCGGTACGCCACAATGACTAACAAAATAACATAATGATAGCTTCCAATTCGAAAATAAACCTCTTGCTAGAAATACTAGTGCATATCTAGCACAGCGATTTGTTCGACCTAAAAGCCCAGGATCTTCGAATCCTTCTATAATATCTAATGTTTTATTATATTCTACTGCCTCTTTTAAAGACATTTCATCAAATGATATGACGCACATCTTTTCAGATTCACACCAGTTCAGTGTTTTAAGTTGTATCTGTCGAAATAAATTTGAACTGTAGCCTGGTAAAAAAAAGATCTACCAATCCACCGCCTTATTGTACTGGGAGATGGAAGTATTATGTTTCGGTATACAAATTTATAAGCTGACGGAAGATTTATAGTACAAAGCTGAAGAAAATTTTTTCTGGTTCATAGGCCACAATTTTTTGTTCTTTTTGCCGAACTGCATTTTTACTAAGATTTTACAACACACTCGTCTGAATTTATAATTTCTCAACTGATATCCTAAGTCTAACGAAGTAACTTTTTCTTTAGTCGACTAATTTACGCTCGCTTTATTCCTAAAAGCCTGGTTTGCCTATTGATATTTCCTTTCCACGTTTTTTTGTGTTGTGGTTTCCTTAACGCAGATTCTAAACGAATTCGTTTCGGACTTTGGGATGGAAGGTTAGATATATCCTTTAGCCAAGCAACATCTGCAACGTCTTCTCTTATTGAATCCTGTTCTGGACTCGACACATTTCTTTTAGTTGATGCTTTTAAATATTGTCGTTGGATTCCAGACGGGCCAGGTCCAGCAAGCTTATATTTTTGAGAATGAAAAGGAATGTCATTTGCAGAAGACTGTTTATATGGATTTGGTATTGCATCCTTTGTTAATCTGTTTTTTAATAGCTGATTGATAAAGCAATTGTCTTGAAAATGAACGTGGCATAGATATCGTTTTTTTCAAGTCGTCAGGTGATAATGGTGCCAATAAAGCATTTCCTGTAAAAAGTAAATAATCTACTAATCCCAAGACTGAATCAATTATGAATGACAAATCAAAATATTTGCCAAATCGCTAGATAACTATACATTAGTTAGAGATTGAACAGCTATAGGTGCAAGGTGTCTATATGAATAGAATACACTATAGTTTAATACAACAAATATCATATTTTTTGACATAAATGAGCAATATTTTTCAAAGTGGTTTATAGCTCTATTGGGTTTTCAGTTGTAAATCTTATAACTATTACATATGTATATACAGCATGTATTCCAGTTTAAATATCTTTATATAGCCTGACTCGAATTTATGGAGCAAAAACATTACGTATATTTGCAAATATTAGAAGAAAATTCATTCCTGATATGAACATATTAAGAGGTGCTCTTAACACATATTGTATATCGAGCCGTACTGTCCGCTGAGGTGGAAAATTTGAGACAGACAATTTTTATTGATGATAATGTCTATACAATCTTGGTATAACTAACAATTTATTAATTCTAATTTCCAATTTCATGTTGCCAGATACAAATCATTTCGATGTAAGTGAATGTTAAATAGCAACATATGCAATATGCAATGTTAAAACTGTTAAAAAGTATTAACATTTTGTGGTTAATATTTTTCTAAACGATTTTTAAAATACTCCTATACTTTAACCTCTTCTTAATTATTATTTATTATTCTTGCAATTCTCCAGATCTCAACTGACGATGGTTTTCATCCGCAACTATGTATGTACATACTTTTGAAGGAAATTTTTCAAACTTACAGGGAATAAAGACAATAAAAGTTTTTTTTCTTATTCTACTATGTATTGGTTTAGTTAACATTTTAATTTACATAGAGAACATGAATCACTATTTGGATGTGAATACGCACATGTAATATGTATCTATCACACGATAAAATATATCGCACTCCAAATTCTTGTTTTTCGCACTGCCACCTATTTTTGAAAAGCGAAGTTATTATGTCCAACTTCTTAAGTAATTTTTAATTGTAGTGATTTGTACGGTTCTTATCACAACTACGTTGTTGGGGTGGCGGGGATATTCCACCATTAAATGGATGTGGGAACACTACCGACCCCATAGCGGTCTCATCCTGAACTACACTTTTAGGCGCAACGTTTTTCTTATGGACGTGGACAGTCTACTTATGTATAGTCACTGCCCAAGGAGAAACAAGTCTCAAAATTTGACCCAAAAAATTATTTGTTGGTTGTGATGGAGACTCGTCAAATTACAGGTTATATGATCAAGAAACTGGGAAAATACATGTCAGCAGTGATGTAGTTTTCGACGATGTAACAGTTCCTCCTATATCGGAGGATTCATACTACTATAACTATAAAGGAAATCATTCCATTGTATTGTTGGGCCTGGTTGATGCAAACTGCCGGTTTATTTACCATAATGTACGCGTAAATGGATGGCTTAGTGATGGAGGTGTTTTCCAACAAAGCCATTTATCAGAGGCACTAGAAAATAATCGCCTTAATCTTCCTCCAAGTAAAAAAGTACCGTTTGTCATCGTCGCAGATGATCCTTTTCCGTTATCAGAGCACATCATATGACAAAAGTGTGTTCAATTATAGACTCTCCAGAAGTAGGAGGATGGTTGCAAGTGTAGTCAGGATTATGGCGAAACGATTCAGGGTTTTACTGAATCCAATCCATATAAGACTTGATAAAGTAGAAATTATCACTCTGGCATGTATAGCATTACACAATTATTTGCTATCGGAAAACTGAAAGTGCTACAGGGAAATAAATGAAGAAGATATGGTAAACATTCATTCATCCACAAGGCTTGGAAACCAAGGAAGTAATAGAAGTAGAAGGACTGGTGAAGTGGCAGCACCTGTCCTTCAAGGTGTTGCCAAGGCACTTCACCTAATATGTAACAATATGATTATTTTTATGTATCTATGCATGTATAGCAGAATTATTTTGTTTCAGTGTTCAATTATCATTTTTTTAATGTAAACCTTCCTTTATTTATTGTAATAATTTTTCACGTGTAAACGATTAAAATAAGATTTCATACTTTAACATATATTTTATTTTGAAATAAGTATACAGATATTACTTTTTTAAATGTTGTAGCTTTCTTTTTCTACTCCAAATCAGACCACTTATTTTTTCCTGAACATCGTTATAAATTTCAGTGTCTTCTTTTAAAAAAAAATCTAACTGAGCTGCCACAATTCTCCAAATGTGTTGTTCGCTCCTCTTTTCTTAGTTGGACATTCGACAATGGCATTTTTTATATTACTTAAAGTTGTACTTACGTCAGCCATCAATTGAGAATCATCTATATCGTGAGTTTTTCGTTTTTTATTTCTTCTAGTATTGCTTCTCAAAAAAATCGTAGGTGTTGAAGTAACACTTCTGCCGCTTGTGCCTGACCTTACGAAATCTTTGGTGTTGGGGGTTAGTCTTGAGATATCTTCTTGTTTACTTTGGTTAAGAGTAAAGTCATGATCCGGTTGTTTTAACGTGACTATACTGATAACTTTAACTTTTTGATTCAGTTGCTTTTCTGTAGTCTAAAAAATATTGAATAACAAAAGAAAATCAGTCACCCAATGGAGATTTAACCATATCGCATGTGTACTAAGAAATATTTGCCATATTATTTTACATAAAAAAAGTAAATAAAATATTTGTATAGGTACTGCCCCAAGCAATACTACATGCCTAAAATAAACTTTTAGTTTAGGTTTATACCACTACTATAATAATAATTAGGGTTGAAGTAAAATACACTTTACAACTAAAATTCTAGTATAATTACAAATATGTATTCAAATAAATGACATGTTTCGCTACGATGTAGGTTCTTCAGATCTTACATTACTAGTAGCCTACAAATTTATGATATACAACTTATTTTCTACCCTTGTTCTCGAACGTGACCAACTACGGTCTCTAACAAGATGTGCATAACTGTATTTTAACAATTTTAACGATACCAATTCAAAAGCGGAGAATTATTGAGGTCCATTTGGTCATTTAAAAGTATATCTGTGTATTTAAGTTTATTTATTTCTAAGGCTTCGAGCAAATCTAATTTTAATCTTTTCTGTTGTAAATGTAGTATCTCAAATCTATTGTTAAAATTATGGTTATTTTCTAGGAGGTGACTCGCGTAATTTGAATCTGTCTGTTTATTGCAATAGCTCTGGAAGTGTTCATTTATTCTTTTGTCAAAACACCTTCCGGTTTGACCTATATATATTTTAGGGCAGTCCATACATGTTAATTTATAAACTCCTGATTTATTGTCTTTTATGTGTTTCCCTTGTTTTATATGCTACATTAATATCTAGTTTGCGTAAGATTCTTCCTATTTTTTCACTTGTTGACCCTATGTAAGTTAATACTCCATAATGACTTAATATCTTTTTGTTCTTGCGTAAAGCATTTCTATAGCCTTATTGTATTTCTTTTTTCTCAATATTTGATCAACTATATTTGGATTATATCCATTGTTTTTCGCTATTTGTTTTACTATGTTTAATTCTTTAAGAAAATTTTCCTTATTTAATGGAACTGACAACAATCTATGTATCATGGAGTGGAGCGCCGCTAATTTTTGACTGAAAGGGTGACAAGAGCTACCTAATGATACCATCTGTATGTGTTGGTTTGTGAAAAATTGAAAACATGTGTCTGTTACGTTCTCTGGAGATTGTAAGGTCTAAAAAATTTAAACTATCCTTTAATCCTTTTTCTATTGTGAATTTGATGTTTTTATGTAAACTATTTATATATTTTAAAAATTGCATTAATTGTCTATCTGACCAACTGAAACAACCCAATACATCATCATATCTATGCCAATAAACAAAGTGTTTGAAATTTGGATGTTCTGTAATTTGATTCTCTAAATGATCCATAAAAATCTCTGCTAAGAGTGGGCTTAACGGGTTACCCATTATTAAACCATCATTGCAAGCATATATTTTGTTGTCAAACTCAAAATAATTTTGCTCTAAACAAATTTTAAGGGAACTCATAATATCTAATTTTTTGACAATATTAACATTTTTACTAGTTAACACGTTCGCTGCCGACCTTTATTGGGAGTTAGTTACCCTGCAGCCGGACAGTAAATATAGCTTTAATAAATCGTTTGGTTGGTTTCTATACTAATTTTAGGTTGAAAAGGTGGTTCGTACTTAATTTTGCAGTTTTCTATAAAAACACGCCTGAAGGCGTGCCCGGCAATGGGCAATAAATTTTAGGTCAGTGGCCATAGCACGCCTCAAGGCGTACCAATTTCTCGGATACAAAAACGTGATTTTGTAATGTAATATATTTATAGAATAAAAATAATTGAAAAATAAACATTTAAGAATGAACACAAATATTAAAATTACTTATGTGTCAAAATTGCACAATCTAAACAGAAACCTGGTTCATTTGGGCACTTGGAACACACATAGATGGTATCGGTGCGTCTTCTATTTTCAGAACAGGTCTTACATGGTTTCCGAGGAATCCTTTTGCTCCCATCTGGTTTTTCACGCGGTTTCAAAACATGCTCCCCTTTTTGTAGGGAAGGTGGATGAACAGGATCTTTCAATAATTTTCTTATTACTGATAGCCGGAATTCATATAGGGAAGTTTTTCTTCCGGAATATTTGTTATAAAGATAATGTGCATTGATGAGCATCATCTGTATAACATGCACGAAGATTTTGGAAGGCCATTTGACTGTTTTTCTTTCGCAGGGATAGTACGCAAGCATTTGATCCTGTCTGTCTATTCCAGACATGAAACTGTTGTATTTCACTATAGGTTGTGGTTTAAATTTTGGTCGTCCTCTTCGATCTGTGGTTTCCATCATTTCATTTTTGTGAGCAGTAGAGATGTACGTGTCATCCCTTTTATCACGCCACTTCCCTACCATTACGCCATTTGCATATTTTGCAACAGTTCCTCCAACATTGAGCTTTTTCGTTTTTACTTCTTTGGGACAATTTTTCCGGTCTATGCGCAATGTACCGGTGCAGTATGTGCCATTTTCCAGTAACAATTGCGACAATCTGAAACTGTTGTAAAAGTTGTCCATGTATACAATATGTCTTGCATTCAATTTCTCCTTCAACAGATCCATCACAGCCTTCTCCGTGTGACCTTTTCCGCCTAAATCATCTGCCATCCCTGTATAAACACAAAATTTTAAAATGCACCCGGAAGAATTAGTCAGCATGTAAAGTTTTATGCCATATTTATGGCGTTTATTTTTTATATACTGGCGAAAAACACGCCATAATACCATTGACTCATCTAGACTTAGCTCACATCCTGGATAAAAAACCTCCATCATTCTTTGATTGAAAAAGGTTATTATGGACCTAATCTTGAACAGTATATCAGCTGGTTTATCTTCACCTTGCTCAGGGTTCTTTGCAAAGTGTAAACACCGCTGAATTAGAAGAAATCTGTTTCTGGACATGTTTCTTGCAAACGCTTCCAAGCCAAATAATTCATCCTGCTTCCAATAGTCCTGTATTCTGTTGATCCTTATTGTTCCCATGTGCAAAAGCAAACCGATAAAAGTTAAAAATTCATCAATAGCCAGGTCCTTCCAAGCAGCTATCCTGGACTGCTCTTTTGTTTTTTTGGATAAAAATATTTCGATAGCATACTGATTTGTTTGCTCAATTATGCTTTGAAGGAAATCATCCGTCAATAAATTCCTAAAATAATCGATAGGCTTATCGCCAGGAACAGGAATAAGCAATTCCTCTATTTTAGTAAATGGGAGAACAGTCAGCGAACTACAATCATCTTGCCAGACAACCGTATCCGGAGTAACATTTTGTGGATTGTTTTGAACACTTATTGGTGGGTTACGTTGAACTGTTGTTGGTTGCGTGGTTATATTTGTTTGTTGAATGTCATTGTCACTATCAGACGCACCATCATCACCGCCACAAGAAAAGTCACTGTCGTCATCGCAGTCTATGTTATCGTCCGACAATGAAGCAAAAACATTATTGCATTCTAATATACTTATTAATTCTTTATCTGACAGAGATGTACGTCTCGCATATTTTGTTCTTTTAGGCCTAGACGGCCCTGCAATATCATCGGCCATTTTACTACCCCGAATACAGTTGAAATCGCGCAACAACTAAAACCAACACAACACATGCGTAGTTTAGACCTTTATGCAAGTGCCAGCACAATCACAGTAGCTATTACACACTGCCAGCCAAACGGTAGTGTCTCTCATACACAGCTGATGAGAACGCCTTCGGGCGTGCTTGGCACATGCATAGAGCATGCCAAACACGCCATACGGCGTGTTAAAAGGTTTTCCACTATGTTAATAGTGTCCTTTATAGGTATGCTTGGAAATAAATTAGTAACGTCAAATGAAACTAATTTTGCATTATCCGGGAGTTTAATATTTTCTATTTTTTTGATTAATTCTATTGAATTCTTAATAGTAAAACTAGCTGAAATACCTGTATTTTCTTTAATATGTTCTAAGAGTATTTTAGATAATTTGTATGAAGGTGCTGAGACAAACGACACAACAGGTCTAATAGGGTTCTCTATTTTATGAATTTTAATTAGCGAATATAATTTTGGGGTCTGGGGGTTCATATTGATAATTTTACTCTCATCCTTTTCATTAAATAAACTTTTACAACTATGAATACAATTCTTCACTAATGTTTGAAATTTCTGGGATCTGATTTTAACAATTTATATTTTAACGGGTCTAAAAATTCCACTGTTTTCTTATTATAATCGCTTTTGTCTATTGCTATAACCGTATTACCTTTATCTGCTTTTGTAAAAATTATATATATTACACTTTGATTTATTTACAACTGAATTTAGAACTAGAGTTTTTTGCTTTTGGTTTGAATGTTTGGAACGATCAGTTTTTAAAATATTGGAAATTAAATATTTTTTATCTATATTACAAGGTACATTTTTTAATGCAATTTCTGTATCTACTGCTAAATTGTCTAAAATTTGAGGTACTGCGGTGATATGAACGTTCTACAAGAATCTTCGGAAGACCTGAGAAGATGGGTGTTAGACGACAACTTTGACTTTGACCTTACAGAAGAAGAAATAATCCAGGAAGTCACGTCTTGTTGAAGACTACAGGATTGAGAAGACCGCAGTGGCAAAATACACTATTAGTAATGACAAAGCTATGTTGGCTGCAAACACTTTGGTACGCTGGTGCGAGGATCGTGAACTTGACTTCAGCAATATTTTAATGTTGAAAGACATTCAAGAAAAAGCTATGACAGACTGTAAAAGGAAACAAACAACTATCATAGATTTTTTTAATCGTAAATTTGTACGCCGTAGGTAATTCTTTAGCAGATATGTAGGTACGCCTGCATTGTATGTAGAAGCCGAATCATATCGTGTTTTGTATTTTTTAGATTCAATACATCTGTTTTTTCATTTGTAAAAAATAACGCCTAAATTGATTATGTATTTTATATCTTTACTAGTCGAAGAATACATAATGTCTACATACATTATAAAATGATTTTTCTTGTCTTATACGGTTACATTCAGTGAAATAAAGCTAACCTTTGGTAATGCGACGTTTTCGGTAATCTGACACCGCCCCGGTCCCAGTACAGTATTAATACCTTACGATTTCAAACTTTGCAATAATTGTACGGTGTTGAAAAAGTTATCGAAATATAGGATGTGATTCCTGTTGCTCAACTTACTAGTCAAGTGACTGACAACGCCAAAAGCTAACCCTTTTCCTGTACTAATTTTTTGTTTTCCCGGTATAAATGTCAAATTTTATGCAATAACCCTATTGATCAGCAAGCATCCACACTTTATACCCACGTTTTATGGGCTTTTTGGTTAATTATTGATTCGTCTATTGCAAAAGATTGACCTGCATCTAAGCATTTTTGAAAATTGGTCCATAGTAGATCAATCATTGGGCGTAGTTTATAACGTTTATCATAATTTGGTGATGTTCTTTCGGGCATTCAAGCATTATCATTCACATGTAGGTGTGATAGTAACCATCCAAATCTTTTCATATTCATAAAATTAATATATGTATTTTTTGACCTTTATGTACTTATCTTTTAATTCCTGATTTATTTCCACTCTGAGGTCAATAAAACAATAAATAATTAAATACCAGTTTATTTATTGGAATAAATTGTTAATTATTTATTGTTTTATTGACCTCTAAGTGGAAATAAATCAGGAATTAAAACATATTCATAAAAGAAGAAATATATTTATCATGCTTCTAAATTGCTTTCTCGTAAGGTCATAACGCATGAATGAGGCTTCTTTTAAATAGCATTTTAGTGCTTCTTCCTCTTCAGAGAAAAAAACTCTGTGTGTATCATTTTTTGCTGTATGATGGAACTCGTTATGATTGGATGTCCGATGAAGTTTGAGGTGCCGCGCTAATGTAGACTTTGAAATATTCATTTCCATTGCAGCTTGTCTAACAGACTAACCTTCAGAGAATACAAGATTTGCGGCTCTATCAATATTGGTTGAATTTACTTTTTTCCTTACAACACCATTTTTACTATTTTTAAATAAAAGATGTCGTCAAAATGTACAGTATTGTGTACATTTTGCATACATATTTCTTAGGAATAAAAAACCTGTCTTGTACCTTGGGACATATAGGCCCCGTACCTTGGGACGTCCCAAGGTGCAGTACTCTGCACTGTCCTAAGGTACGGTACGTTAGGCAGCAACACCTTACTCTCAACTAAAATTTTTAGGTTATATTTATATTTAAATTAAGCTTGTATATACACACTGCAAGCATGAATGTAATCGGCAATAATTAGAAGGTACTTAAAAACTACTTACTCCAGAACGCACAAGCTTAAATAGTCACCGAAAAATTTAATTTGCCACAGCAAAACTTGAATAAATATTCTGCCAACTGAGTTTGTAGCGTGATGATGCCGGTATTACGTATAACTGCTCCTGAGGTCATAGTAAAGTTGCAAACCTAAAGATTCATTGTTTCTACCGACCGATGGTGTTTTAAGTCAACTGTCCCAGAGTACATGCCGTCCTAAGGTACAGTACCCTCCCCTATAAATACGACTAACAAACACAGACTTATTACAGCAAATGTACTCCTTTGCACTGATAAGTTTGCTTAACAAATTCATACATACGAGCACACAACAAACACTACACATAGGCGGCAGTCCCACCTACCGACTGTCTGCAACCAAGTGCGAACGATTATAATTCGAACCAGTGTATTTCAATGTGGGTGGTCCGACTGCAACAATCGAAAGCTATCGAGTAGAAACGTGTATCATCAAACAGTTCTTTTTTCTAACTTGTTCTAAATTTCAGTCAATTGTCGTTGGCAGTTGATATTCTGCGCATGCGTCTAGACCGCGACGTGCAATGCGTCTTTTGGGTTACGTGTTTACTTAAATCAAGCGGCATTCTGCGAATTATTTTTATTATGTAAAATGTGTAGCAAGAAAATCAGTTCTCAGTCATTGTGGAGCACTGAAGAAATTGATTTACTAATCCGCGTCATGCCAACGTACAAGCTTTGGATAAGTGTTGGCATGATATTGCAGAATACCTTCCCAAAAAAACTGGTAAGTCAATTTTAATTTTATTAAAACGATCATATTCTGTAATCTATGCATTTTATAGCTAAACTTCTAAAAGGTAAAGGGCAAATATTATGAGGTAGCTATCATCAGAGAAGAAAAGAAGGCGACAAAATGTAGTGGAGATAGTGCTAACCCACATAAACAGTGAGTATATTATGACAGCTTAAAATTTCTTGAATCTTACCTGGCCAATCGTGCAACAACGTCAAATGCTTCTAGGTAATTAGTGGATACAAGATGATTTTATACAATATTACTTTTTTCCCTTTCATTGCAGAGTCAAAGAATATTCTATCAGTGGAAATGGTACACTATCCGATGCAGCATAAATTAGTATTGGCTTGTTTAATGACGAAATTGAAATAACTCAAAACAGCGAAATATCACTTAATCGTGAAACACCTTCTATATTACGAGATAATACATGCGGTACCACCACTGAAACAGCAACATCTATGTCCAGAAATAGAAAACGGAATAATACTGATGAGGTCGATGTAACCATATGTAATTATGTGAAAAACAAAATGGCAACAGAAAAAAAATCTACCAAATCAGCTGTGCGATCATTTTTAGATAGGATATGGAGCAGCAATTTCCAGAAAATTTATGATATGTAAAAATAAAAATTTTGGAAATATTAAATGAGTTATTGTAAATGTATTCTATACACGATTTATTTTTTTACAAGCACAAGTTCGAGTTCGTCCGAAGAAGAATTAGAAATGGTAGTAAGAAGGACAGAAAGATTCAGATTGACAAAGCCTACCGTTCTGCCATTACTGGAACGAATTGAGGACCAAATATCACCAGCTACAAACAGGTATGTTAAGTTCCACTGTTTACATTGTTTCCCGAATCACATGTTTGTGTTTTGCAGAGGTGGCGGCATACCTGCAATGGTCCAACTGCTGTTAACTTTAAGATTCTTCGCTACTGGGAATATGCTAATCTTCGGATCAGATTTTGTTGGAGTATCGAAGGCATCTGGATGTAGGATTGTGAAAAGGGTATCCAATGTCATAGCTTCACTTGGCCATGAATATATAGCTATGTATACTATAGCATGTATAATGAGGAAATGGAAAGAGTTGCTGAAAAATTTTATGAAATTGCTGGGTTCCCTTGGTGGAATTGACTGCACATTAATTTGAATTCAATCCCCAGGTGGAGAAGATGCAGATATTTTTCGATGTAGAAAAGGTTTTTTCGCTTTGAATGTGCAAACAATAGCCGATGCAAGTTTAAAAATTAGAAATATTGTGGTACGATGGCCAGGTTCATGGCATTATCAGACAATATTATACACCAGTGTGAAACTAGACTTTGACAGGGTAGATATGGACGATATCTAATGGTTGGCGATAGTGGACACGCAATCAAACCATATTTAATGCCTCCACTTCAGCAAACGATGACAATTGCAGAAAATCTATATAACGAGTCTCAAATCAGGACCCGTAATGTCGTTGAAAGACAGTATAGTGTGTGGAAAAGGAGGTTTCCTATTTTAAGTTTAGGGGTGAGAGTCCAAGATAATTTATTTCGTTATTTACTTTTAATCTGATAAAAATGTGGGTTGTGGATAGCAGATATAGACAGCCGTGTCTAAAATTCAATTCTGCTGTTTACATGAAGAAAAAACAATAATTAATCCTCCCACTTCGATAGTATTAATAGGTACAGAAAGAACTAAAACAATTTATAAGAGCAAATGTTTATTTGTTTTTCAAATCTCGTTCCTGTTTCATGGTTTCCAAATCTAATGATTTAATTTTTCTTTTATGTTCCTCATCTCTTCCTTTCTCTTCTTTTATTTCTTTCTTCTTTTTTGAATACTCCAACTCTTTTAAAACTCCCTCTTTAACAACATTGTTTTATTTTTTTGTTCATCCAACTCTCTTTTTATATATTCTATTTTTAATCTGTAGTAGCCTTCTTCGATCTGACACAGTGGTGTTGGTACAGTCGGTCTTAATTTTTTCGACACCGGTTCCTTTAATTGTTTAGGTACATACTTGCTTCAGTTTACGTTCAAAGAACGCTGCAAAATATAAAGAGAATGAAATCAAAGATTATAATATGTTACCTATACCTTCAAAGTTGTTTTTGGAGTTATGTTTTCCTCAATTTCTTGCATCGGTGTATTGAAATTTGTATCCACAGTAAAGCACTATAAGTTATTAATTGGAATATAGGGATTAACGAAGTGTGGTACATACCTCAAAATTTGCATTTTCTGTTGTTTCCGCAACATCAACACTGAGTTCTTGGAGTATTATTATCTGGAATTAATTCTTAGTATTAATCTTTATGTCTTCATAAAATTGAGCTTCAATATAAGAATATGTACTATTTACCAAAGGCGTCTACAAGTAACAGGAAAGCTTTCTACACATATTGTTATACAGGAAATGGGCTCACTATCGATAGTACTATTCGGTGATGCGGGTATATTTGTAGTAGAATTGTCCTATAAAAAAGTAAGTAGACACATACATTTGATAATAAAAGACATTGTGCAGCATTATATCTCGACTCTTGATAAATTACGCCTTGAATACGGTTTAAGCATGTGTTCATGTAACCGAAATGCTTCATCTGCAACAAATACATAAATATGGTAGTGGTGCTCCTCCTGGAGTAAGGGCACGGTTAGTAGGTATATCAAGAAGTCCTGCATCGAAAAGTTGTCCAAAATTTGCATGCTTAAACACACATCCATCACTATTTTTTCCATAGCTTCCAATAGCAACTATTCTAAAGCAATAATTTGCACCCACAACTGCCAGCAATACAATGGAAGGTTTTTGTATACGGATATGCTTTCCATCTAATGCACCGAGACAGTTTAAAAAATGTTTTTTAATAGCAAAATCATTCGCTATTTTACAGAAATCTTTATTTGCAAATTTTAAATATAGGTTTTTTTATCCTTTATTTATTGCTGTTAGGATTTCATTAACAATAACACTGATGGCTAATTCGAAATCCGAATGAGGCAGAATGGAAAGATTCTCCGGTTGCTAAGTACCTGTAAGTTCAATAGGTACATTAAAATGCAATAAAGTAGATTATTTAGCGGGTAGGGGAGTGTGGGGAACAGTGGTTTGTGGATAATAAAATATTCATTTTAGATACTTTATAGAGCATTATCACTTCAGCACATAATAGGATTTTGTTGTACAAATTATTGCGCGAACACAAATCTGCGATTGGCAACACTGGCTTCAATTGCAATGCTGTTTGACGGATCTTCATGTTTGTAGTAAATAATATTGCTCCGCGAAAGTGTTGTTTTCTTGAGTTAAAAGTGTATGGTAAGTTTGTACATTTACTCTAATATATTAACCATCATCTCTACTTCTATTATAGCATAAAATATTAGTCAATATCAATTTTGTTCCTTAACCTTCCGCTGGTAACGTGTCCGCATTTGACATAAATGGTAACGTAGGACTCTGAGACCGAATTTAAAAAAAATGTATCAAGCGTTGGGCTCCAATTTTCTTGTAATAATAAGAATGTTATGTAAACGATATACCTACATGTACATACATATGTGTAATGTATATATTTTTGGTATTTCGTGTAAAATTTTGACAACTGTGAAAGAACTTAGGCTTCTTACGAACAAAGATACAAATTCTGAACATAAATGGCATTTTTTTATTATAACAGTTAAGTAAATATATAAAAGATCATTAAGATATAGAAAAATAACGAAAATTATGTCATAGTAATATAGCGTACCTATTCATCAGTGCTTGTACTAACACAATCTTTACATAGTCTACTCAAATGCTCCAAACAGATATGTTTTTGCATTGTCCACAGGCAAACCTAGTTTTTCTATTTTGTTTACTACTGCAGAAAGCACAGCGGCCATAAGTCTTACGTGGTGCAGATTCATTTTCTTTATGTATGCCACAAATGTTGATAAGTTTGGTGCGAATTGATGTAGGAATATTTGTCTGCTGAGATCGTCTTCGAATGTGTTCATCAAGAAGTGCAAATCTCAAATCCTCTAGAAACTTGCTTCTAGGAATTTTTATTTGTGTTAGCCTTATAAATAATGTATGAATTTATTCCGGCAGCATTGAGAGCACTGTAGAAGATAACCATGGGCCAGTGGCTAGTGGCTCGAGCACAGTTGTATGCAGCACACAGTTTATCAACATCTACGCCTCCTTTACTTTGATTGTACTCTATTATGATATTTGGTTTTCCGGTTGCTTCGTCGATGCCGTCTTCTTCAAGATGCATAATAGACAAAAGCAGAACGTTCTTATTTGGATTCAGAATCTGTTGCAACCTCCTCAAAAAGGCGTTGCAGTTTTGCTTGCTCATAGCACATTTTTACAAAATATATCTAAAAATAATGTTTAGATTTAACAAATTATTTAAATAACGAGAACAGAATACTCCCCGTTAAAGATTACACAAATGGTAACGTCGGTCTCGTACACCTAAATCGCTTTTTTCTTGTCAATAATACGCACACGACTGCCGATGTTCTACTAACATATAGACGCTTCTGTCACTAGAAGGTACAGAAATGGGCCACTAGAGTAGATCATGCGCTGCAACTTTCCAGCTATCCAGTGTGCCCCTCAAAATATGAAGTTTTTTAAATTCATTTTTTCGTTCAGAATTAACTCATTATGGTTCGAAATAGAAAAAGAAAAAGAAAGACCAATATTGGACTCACATCTCCAAATACAATGTTCTTCCCGTAAGACCCGTTTTAAACGGTGGTTGGTTAGTAAAGAGAGCTGCAAATGAGTTTCATATCGCCAGAACTACTCTATCGCGATATGTTGAAAAATGCAGGGACAAGGAAATTGACTGCGATGGTGCACTGTTGTTCGAAGTACCAAGAATGCAGCCAAAGTAGAACTGTCGTCAGGCTTTCACCGTAGATGAAGAACGACTCTTGAGTGATTATTTAAAAGACTGCGCTAGGTTACATCATGGAATGCCGCCTTCCACTGCCCGTCAGCTTGCGTACCAATTTGCAATGGCCAATGGGAAAAAATATACCGGAAAACTGAAAGCATGAATCAGCAACTGGTAAGGTTGGTTCACAGCCTTCATAAAAAGGAATCCTGATCTTTCATTAAGAAGCCCCGGAGCTACTTCCTCAGCTAGAGCCATGGGGTTTAATGTAGATGAGACCGGCCTAACAACAGTCCAAACAACCTCAAAACAGTGGCACCAAAGAGTATCAAGCAGATTGGTGAAATTACTTCAGCAGAAAGAGGCGAATTAGTTACTGCATGTGTGCTACAAACGCGTGTGGTAATTCTGTGTTCCCGCTACTAATTTTTCCTCAAGTTCATTTCAAAACTCATATGATTCATGGAGCTCCTGCTGGCACAATAGGGTGTGCTTCGCCATCATAGTGGATGACGCGTGATATACTCGTACAGTGGCAAAAACATTTTATCGAACACACCAATTCATCTAAAGAGAAACCAATTTTACTTATAATGGACAATCTGGAAGCACGCATAACAGATACAAGTGTCTCTCTTGCAAATAAATCTGGAGTAGAATTACTGATATTACCACCTCATACCAGCCACCGCCTTCAGCCATTACATAAGACCAACTTTGGCCCTTTAAAAAAGTATTATAATGACGCCTGTAGAGCAGCATTAGTGTCTAATCCTGGGAAACGTATCTCAATTTACGAAATATCACAACTGATTGGAAGTGTTTATCCACTTACATTCTCTACAAAAAATATGTTGTCTGGGTTTTCTACCGCCGAAATATTTCCTTTCAATAAACACACAAGGTGCTGATTTTGCGGCCGCTGAGATAACAGATGTCACTAAAACTTCTGTCCAAACTTCCACTCAAACCGAAAAGCAAACGCCCGAAAATAGATTTGTTGATAATTCAAGTCTCATTCCTGGCCTAGAAGTTTTGTACCAGAGCACAAAATTCATTTTATATTTTTTTGTAATTTATTTGTATGATATTATATAAATATCTTAAATGACATAATTGCTGCAAGAAAACAAATTCATTTCATGTGAAAATTTTGATTGCAATCAATGCACAATCCAACACCACATTTGAGACACATAGTTCTGGTAATAGAACTGCATTCTTCATAAGCACATCTTCTTCGTTTATTATTTGAAATAAAAACGAGCAGATGATCTTTTCGATCAAATCTAATATCGTCGGACACTCTACTTTGTGTTGCACTTGATGAGGATGTGCATGATCTACCAACACCTTTGAATTTTGTTCCACCCATGGAATCATTGTATTTCCGAATGACATTTGGTTGTGGAACTCGCACAACTTTTTTTTTCTTGTTACGAATAGCGTTTGACATGTGTGAAAGGTTGTACACCACAACATGTTGAAGCTACAGTTACGGTACTGTTATCAACCCATCTGACAAATATAATTCCAGTAGTTCTGTCAAGGGCAGAGTAGTAAGTACCTCTGTTAACTTTTGCTAAGGTTTGTTTGGTGGGGAGTGGAATTGTTTTAGGTACTCGATTTTCTCGGACCTCTACACCAAATACCAACATCTCGCATATCTTGCAATAAATATACGCTTGTGAACAAATTGTCTAGAAATAGTTTGTATGGCAATTCTCTTTTTTCATCTGGTTCGCGTAATAAACCGAGTAAGGGAGCAGTGCATTTTCCATAACGAAGTTATCATAATTCACTGAATTTGGATTTTTTTCCCTGATAGATATAAAAGTTTATGAGATATACTCTTTTGGAATTGAGTGACCACATTTTGAAACCAAAACGAATTGGTTTCCCTCTGATAAATTGTTTGCAGGTGTGTCTGCCAAAGTATTTCGCCATTGATTTATATTTTCGTCTGGAACATATTGCTGAATAAATGTTTCTTTCAGTTTATTCATCAATGGTCTAACTTTCCAAGCCTTATCATTTTCATCTATTTGGCTGTTATCTGCTAAATGAAAAAAACTGCATGATTTGTTCAAATCGGCTTCTCCTCATAGAATTGGAGCTGACGTCCAGAAAGTCGATCTAAGTCAAAGTCAGTTTCTTCATCCCCAGATTCCTCATCGGTTAGTACGTTCACTTCTGGAGATTCAATATATATAGCTTCAATCGGAGCACTGTTATTCTCCTCATCAGCAATCTGTAATGCTTCCTCCAATGTCAGTCCTCTTCTAGAATGATACAAAGTACGTAGATTCACGTACTACAGTACGATGATACTGTTTTGACATTAAATCAACATTGTTTCAATTCCTGTCAAAATCAAGGCTTACTAGGTAGAACTTTTGGAGTTTGATCACCTTTTGATAAAACATATGGATTAACAAGAAAACCAATATGTATAGGGAATGTTATAGCAAGTTTGCAAGTTCTGCTTCTTCTTTACCTGCTTCTTCCATTACTTTAAGAGCGGTATCATGAATGATACTACCAAGCTGTTTTTGTCTCTTGATAGAGGTACTCTCCGCCATAAATGGAATATTTATGAAAGATAATAATTCTTCACATTGCGAATACCCTATGCCAGTAGATAAAATACCTAATGTAATCCCAATGTTTATGTCCACATCGTCCTTTGCATCTTCACTAGCAATTGTCTGTCTCTTACTGTACATGCTGCATTTTAAAATATACACAGAATGTAATCCCTTTCTTTCTTCTCCAATTAATTTCATGTTAAAAATGGAGCAATCAAATGAAGTATGTTTTCCACCTTCTATTATTTGTATAAAAAAGAAATTAATGTTTACAATTCTACAACCATCAATTACAAATCTACAAAGATATAAGTTAAAAGCTTATATAACCTATAGTTATGGGTGAATACTTATTATCTGTTAGCCGAGGAGCCGCACTCGTCGATGGCGCAGATAAAGCGTTTACATTGTGTATTGGGTAATCTTCATCCTCTATACAGACAATCGAGGACTTGTCTTCATCAGAAACGTGGTTTGAAACGTTAGCATTTCCGATAGAATTAGCAAGTGCAGAACCTTCCTCGGTCTGTACCCACTTTGAATACGTGTGATCCCAAGATTGAAATTGCAAAGTGGGTAAGCTGGGTGATTACAATATATCACCTTAATCAATTCTAAAACGTACATATTTTCCGTAATTCTGGTCTGTATAAAGAAATACTGCTAAATGAAAGTAAATATTTGCCAGTGTGAATAAAAATTCAGTAAAAGCTCAAACTTACATTTTCCTAGCAAATGCTTAGTTTGCAGTGAATAAAAATAAGTAGTAGCTTTTACTAAAAATGCAATTAGCAAAAGCTAAAGTTTTTAGCATTGTCTAAAAATGGTGTGAATAAAAGTAAGCAATTACTAAGAATATTAAGGAAAAGCTTACATTTTTGCAAGCTTGTTAGACCCTGGCTTAAAAATTTAGTATTGTTAAACAGTTTGGCAGAAATGGCTGCATTTATAAATATAAGATCTGTAAAATTTTATCCCGAAAGAAAAGAAAGTCGTGACGAAGAATACCACGGTCTGTATAGATTTAGTGCAGAAAATGTTGAGTGGATAGCTAACCATTTTTTGGAGCCAAAAGTGGAGACTAGAGGTGGTGCATTGAGTCCAAAAAAACAGATGTAAATATTTTTGCGATTTCTAAGTGATCCCGGATTTCAAATAGGGATCGGAAAAGAAGAAGGAGTTCATCGAACAACAATATGTAAAACGATATCTCACGTTTTACCAAAAATAGTTGAAAAGGCAGGAATTTGGATTATATTTCCTGCAGAAAGCTCGACTGACCAGGCAATCAACGAATGGGCACAGGTGTATAGATTTTCCTGTGCTTTTGGTGCAATTGATTGCACTCATGTACCAATAATAAAGCCATCACTACATGGTGACGAGTATATCAATAGGAAAGGCTGGTGTAGTTTAAATGTGCAAGCAACTTGTGACGGAAAAGAAAGGTTTACATCCGTAGATGCTCAATGGCCTGGTTCGGTGCACGACAGTCGTATTATAAAAAGATCCAATATTTTTGGTAAGATGAGAAGACGTCAACAGAACGGACTTATTTTAGGCGATGAAGGGTACGGCATAACACCATGGCTATTAACACCGTATAGAAACCCCACCACACCTCAAGAAATAGCGTATAATACTTTACATAAAAGAGAGCGCGTTATTATAGAACGCTGTTTCGGACAACTAAAACGTCGATTCCCTGTTTTGCAACATCAGATACGATTGAACATTGACAAAATTCCGTCAGTAATCGTCAGCGCTGTGGTTCTGCATAATGTTGCTAAGTATTTAAATGACCAATTACCAAATGAATACCCTTTCCTTTTGAACCCTTATTAGTTCCAACTGTTCCAACAATACCAGTCGTTGGAGCTCTGTATTGGACAAATTAGAGGTTTCGTCTGTTTCCTTAAATTTGGTTCTTCTGGTGACTGGAGACTTATCAGGTAAAAGCCGAACATGAGGTGGAGGTGGAATCAATTCTTCAGTTTTGGACGTTGATGGCTGAGGTTGTTCCATCACAGATCCTATCGACAGTGCTCCTGAAATAATTTTTTGGGTCAAATAGCAGCAAAACTGTAATTTATACTATTCGGCGAAAAAATACTTTTTTCTACGATCGTGCGAGCAGTTTCCATTTTTTTCACTACGTGCCAAAGTTTAACTTTGTTGCACTAGTGCAAAAAGTAACATTCACCTGAATTCGATCGTAGAAAAAAATGTTGTGTGTAACACGAGCAAAAAGTATATCTTTGCACTAGTTACACAATTAACTATATTACCTACCTGGTACTTTTTGAAAAACAGGGTTTTCTTGTCCTTCCATTAGCGCCAAAAGTTGTTTTTCATACGCGTTTAAAACAATTTTCTTATTTCCCGTTGCAGTTTTGTCCGTCTTCTTCAACTCGGTCTTCATATTTTGGATTTTCTTTTTAGTTGTTTTTCAGTTAAATCCCTTCCAATTTGCAAAATATATTTCTGGTGGATTTCTTTGTATGCTTGTGCTTTCTTCTCTTTTATTTTAGGAACTTGCGATTTATTAAATATAATATTATAACTTTCCAAAATTTCCATCAATTTCTGGTTGGACGAAATTTTTGCAGGAACTTCCTTCGTCAAAAAATCACTTGTAGAATTTTCTGAATCACTACTCATTTTGAACGTAAACCGTTAGCACTCGTTAATGATACTGGTTTAAAAGTTTTCATGTGTGCATACACATAACAGTCTATCGGCAGGTCTGAGCCTGCAATTCCACAGATTTTCACGGCCGACTGATTAGTCATAAAAAATATAAATTAAGTAAATAAGGTAACGCCGGGTAACATTGACACGGTGGTAACATTGACACATTTTCAAAATGCGCGGTAAATTTTCATTTTGTGTAATAAAATAAAGTTTCGCAATCTCTATAAGTTCCCGCCACCTAGGGAACAAAGCAATATGACAAATTACTGCTGTCTATTCATATGTTAACATGCATTCAAGTGTGCAGTTCATAGAAGTCGTCATTTACATGTCAACAAAACTTTGTGTAATCATAATATTTTTCAACATTTGTTCAGTTCCTGTGCAAGGTAAGTTAGTTTACATCATCAGTAATTAAGATATTAATAATATTTTTATCATTTTTGCGAATAGTTATGATAAACAATAAAAAGTGACTTTGAGGTTAACATTGACTTGGGTGTCAATCTTATCCGCAAGTACTGTGTCAATTGAGCGTCGGATTTTCTTTTCTGATATCAGCTATGCAGCAAACAAAAAGACCGTATAAAACATATTTTTCCGACGAACGAATGCAGTCTGCTGTCAATTATGTTAAAAATGACGGTGTTAGTATAAAACGAGCTTCTGAAATGTATGCCATTAATCGCACTACATTGATGAACCATGTAAAAAATTACAAATGTAAGACTGTTGGTAGACCAACTGTTTTAACTAAAGAAGAAGAAGAATTAATAGTACAGGCGCTGGCCAAGTTATCCGATTGGGGATTCGGATTTGACCGATTTCAGTTGCAAATTTGTGTGCAAGATTTTTTAAAAAGAGTGGACCGAGAAAACCGTTTTAAAAATGGTTTACCCGGCAAAGATTGGGTTGCAGCATTTGAAAAGCGCTGGAAAAATCAGTTGAGCCATAGAATTGCCCAAAACCTGCCTAAAAATCGAGCAGAAGCCTATTCTGAAGAAGTGATGAGAGATTTCGGCAAGAAACTGAAAGCCGCAATTGAACGCAATAATTTAGAAAATAGGCCGCAAAACATCTTTAATTGCGACGAGACCGGATTTCAAACAGATGTTGGAATACAAAAGATTTTATGCCGCAAAGAATCTAGAAATCCGCATAAAGTAGTAGGCAGTGTAACAAAGTCTACATACACTGTGCTTGTTTGTTGTAGTGCTATAGGAGACTACTTACCTTTGTACGTAAATTACAAAGGCTTGCACCTATATTCTAATTGGTGCCAAAATGGTCCTAAAGATGCAGTGTATAACTGTTCGCCATCTGGATGGATGGAAACGGCACACTTTGCTAGTTGGTTTGAAAATGTTTTCGTACGACACACTGCAAATTTAGAAGGAACCAAGCTTTTAATATTTGATGGCCACAATTCGCATCTTACAATTCCATTAATTGAGCTCGCTTGTGCAAATAATATTGAACTTTTCTGTCTTCCAGCGCATACATCTCATGCACTACAACCGTTGGATGTGGGAGTTTTCAAGGGCGTAAAAAATGCATGGCGTAATGTAGAAAAAACTCATTATCGGGATACGTTTTGCAAAAATGTGGACAAAGTCACATTTCCTTCGTTGCTGAGAAAATTGGAAGAGAGTGGCTGCTTTTCAAGAGCTAATGCAATTGGAGGGTTTGAAGGTTCCGGTATTTTTCCTTTAAATATGGATAAAATAATGGCTAAATGTGAAATTACATCTGCACCTACAGCAGTTGAAAATGCAGACCAAGAAGAAGGTAATTCAAGTTTGGCCAGCCCTGCAAATACCCCTAGACTTCGTTCTCAAGCACTGATTTGGAAAAATCATCATTAAATGTAAGTGCAATGTCGCCAAAACGACATTTGGAGCTCTCAATTTTGTCAGCACTAGAGAGAAGAAAAAATTTCTGAAACACCCAAACGAAACAGAGTTCGTCGAAAATTTGCCGAAAGTCTTACCACTGCGGAAGTTCTAGAAAGAATGCGGGAAGAAAACAACGCAAAGATCGCTAAAAGAGTTAAGAACAGCATGCCAAGAAAGAAAACGGCTGAAAGCAGCTCAGATGAAAGCTTAGGCTTAAATGGCGAATCCGATTTAGAAGTGTCTGAAATGATAGAAGAAGAGCAACCAACCGTGGATTCTAAAGAAATTAAAGTAGCTTCCTGGGTTATTGTTAAGTTTACGGCTGATAGTCGTCGTGGATCTAAAGCAATCTATCATTATGTTGGAAAAGTAACAGAAATTATTTCAGAGCTTGAGGTAACGGTGACATTTTTAAGAAAGAAGGAAAAATGTTTTGTTCATCCAAATGTGCCCGATGAGGTTACGGTTCTGATCAAAGATGTTGTAAGAATCCTTCCAGAACCAACTATTCGCCGGGGCATGCATTCCTTTAATACCCTCTTTAGTATTGTTGGTTCAGAAGAAAGCCTTAATTTCATGTAATATGATTTATGTTTTGATATTGTACGGTTCTTTTGAAGTATACGTACTTCTGAAATTTTATTTTTTCTCTATACTTATTACGTTCATATAATAAATAATAAATATAAACATAATTTTTTTGTGTCAAAGATACACTACATCTGGCAAACATTCACTTATAATAGAATTTAGATTACATGGCAATGTTATCAGACGTGCCGATAACATTGACACTTTGCAAAGTTTAAAAAATTACATAGTACTGAAAATTGACATAGAATTTGAAAATTACTTGCTAGTACATTAACCCCATAAACTGCTTTACCTTTTCCCACGTTGGCAATTCTCCAGTGCCAAACTTAGTAAAGAGAAGATTTTTTTCTAAAGATGTCAATGTTACCCGGCGTTACCTTACTTAAAATATCTAGCTTTTGCTAGTAAGTAAAAGCAAAAGGTTATTCACTTCAATTTCAGCAAATGCTATTAGCAAAAGCTAAATCTACCTAGTAAAAGCTTAAGCTTATACTTCATACTAAAAGCAAAAGCTTAGTTTTTATTCACACTGGCCATTTTCCCGACTGCCGAATGCATATAATTGGAGACAAAGCCTATCCATTGTTAGGATGGTGTATTCCTCCATATACTGACCGCGGTAACTTGACTGCGAATCAGTTAAATTTTAACCGAATATTACCAAGAACAACACAGGTGATTGAAAGAGCCTTTGGTTTATTGCTTAGTAGATTTCGGAGTTTAAAGTTCTTAGACATGAATAAAACTGAGCTAATACCAGCAACTGTAATGGCCTGCTGTGTATTACATATCTGCTTAGACAATGAAATAAATCTACAAGAATTTATGGCTGAAGGAAATGTTAATGTTGATGGGAGTGATGCTGTAGAGGGTCAAAATTATGGAAATCTTGATGAACAAACTAGAAATGGTAATATTAAGAGAAATGAATTGTGCAGGAGTTAAGATAAAAACAATTCTAATTTAACAAAAAAATGTATTAAGGTTTATCTATTAATTTTTGGAAGATTGATTCAAATGATTCTTTTATTCCACTTAACACTTTTATTTTTTCTTCGTGTCTTCTTTCTGTATCACTTTCTCTCTCAGAGACATGCTCTTTCTTGAGCATGTCTCTGTTATTTCAATCGTGTGTGTTTCACCTACAACAAATGTTCTTTAAATTGTAGACACATGTGTAAGTATTACAGATGAATCTTTACCTTCTACATCAGTGGTAGTATCACTTTCAAGTGCATCATTTCTCGAAATGTCCCTGACAGCTAAAGATGTAACATTTGGTTTTTCACCTAAAATATCATCCAAAACATCACCATACTCAAAATGTATAGGCGCTGCTCGACTTCGTTTTGTTTGTTGTCTTTCCATTTCATCTACCTCATTTTTAAATAGGTACTTTATTCTATCTTTGACTTGCTGTAAAAATAAAACCTTTCATCTTCAAATCATCAGATATTTGCTAATAAATTTAATTATTTGTTTTTGTACATTGTAAATCATTATAATGTGTTTGAAATAATTGCAATAATGCTAAGGTTTCCTTTTTCCCCATTTGCAGTGTACATTCTGGCTATCTTCATGGTTTTCTTGTCTCATATTATATAAAATATTTCTGTTAATCTCTTCTGCCACTTGGAAACCAAAAATCTGGCTTATTTCTGTACTTCTTGGAATCATACTTATTTCATTTGCTAACAAAACGGAAAACATGCAAACGTTATGTTATTAATCTTAAAAACTATTTAAAAAAAACTTACTGGTTTTATTTCTTATTAAAATATTATTCACAGCTACAATCTCATTATTTGAATCTCGTACTATATCATGGGAACACGTTGTTATTTCGTCCATTTTTCGTTTGTGTTTGAATATCTTCTTACAATTATATTTATGCTATGACACGACTTTATTCGGATGGTTGTTTCATGGGTTTCATCTAGTTTTCTTTGTTTACATAAGCTTTGTTTCTGCAGCCGTTTCCAACTGTTGGAAGTATCAGGAGCATGCCCATTACAATAAAATCGTTTGGTTTTATTGTAATGCGCATGCTCCTGATACTTCCAACAGTTGGAAACGGTTGCAGAAACAAAGCTATAAACATAACCTTAGTTGCACAATTTAGTATCTTGGTACGATTTGCATAAGCGCTACCCTGTTTACCGTACTCCAAACCGAGTTAAAAAAGGAACACCCTGGGCCACGTTCAGGAATCACGCCTGACCGTTTTTGGTGTGTGAAAAGTTACCCAAACCGTTCATAAACTAAACCGTTGAAAATGTGTCGCTCAAATGTCTTGTTCGAAAACGTCGTCTTTAAACTCTCTGTGCGAAACAAAAACGCCGGTCTGGAGTACATCGGCAAAATAACGCTCAACGGTGAATTGTCAAAAATCTAGTTTGTAAGGACAAAACCCGGTCCATGATGTCAACAAGTGTAACCTCGCTCGCAACAAACTAGAAAAATACACAACCTTGTCCTAAAAATGGATAAGGTAATTGTTGATAAATTAAATTACAGGGTAGTGTGTTAATGACCGACGACGGTAAAATATATCTTAAAAAAATATCTGGTAATTGATGTCATAAAAAATGCACAAGTGTGTAGGTATGCATTTACTTTTCCTTTTAGATGAGACTGTAATAATCGTCGAAGTAAATGAGGACCTGATTAGGGAATTCAACATTCCAGGATTCTCAGCAGAATGCACCTCATCAGAACCACAATCCGAACTACAGTCGTTTTCACAAGAGCGTATCTTAATGTTTAATATTAAAACAAGTGTTAAATAGAAAACTTATTTATTAAAAAAAGAAGAATGATATGTACACTACTACGCTTACAATAAGTAAGGTGTCCAGTTTCCATGATTCTCTAGCATGGTTGTACACCGTCTAGGCATGCTCTGTACCAAATTTTCGGCGTATTTCAGCGGTAGAGATCGCCATATCTGCCTATGTTGACGACATAGTGTTCTCAAATTAAATATAGGTTTTCCTCTAAGTTGATTCTTCATAAATACCCAAATGTTCTCTATTGGATTTGCATCAGGCGATTGCGAAGGCCAGTGCAACACTTGTATTCCATTTTCTTCTTTACATGACTGACAGAGACGGCTCCGATGTTTAGGATAATTGTCCGCTTGCAGAATCCATAATGACGTACTTGCAGAATCCATAATGACGTGTCATCGCCAAACCACTTCTTTGCCGACGGTAATAAATTCTAAATTTTTGGTCATTCCTTGTGCGTTTAAATTCGATGAAAAGATGTGCAGTTTACCGAAGCCATGTGAACTGAAACAGCCCCAAATGTGCACTTTTATTGGATGCTTTACAGTTCGTTGCAACATTGGTTTTTCAAAAGTTTATTTTGTGTTAATTTTTTATAATAGAATATACATAATTATTTTCTTACAATAATTACAAGTTTATAAATAATAATAAAAAGGTAAGTACATTCAGAGGTTACAGTTTTAATTATGTATAATGTAGGTACATTAAATAAAGATTGTAAAGCTAACGTCGATTAGCATACAAGTGCTGACATATTGCATCACGTCTGTCTTCCTTCCTGAACAGCAGCATTTGAAGGGCAATATTGCCCTCTTCATCATTATTTCTCACATTTCCCATGCCTAAGTGGATATAGCAAATATGCAAATCCTCAAAATCTAGGCATATATTGTGAAGCACAGTGGCAGCTAAGACCGTTGCTGGTATAAGACTGGTGCGGTTCATGTCAAGAAATTTCAGTCCTCTAAATCTTCCGAACAACAGAGCAAAGGATCTTTCTATTACTTGACGTGTTTTTGCGAGGGCTATGTTAAAATGTACCTGAGGAGGGGTAAGATTTCCTCTGTTGATGTATGGTGGAATACACCAAGATAAAACTGGGTAGGCTTTGTCACCAATTATATATTCTTCCTCGGGAAAAATAATTTGCAATGTGAGTTCTAATTTCACTATAAATATCAGAATTTCTGAAAATTCTCGTGTCGCTCACAGGACCTGGATAGCCAATAAATATATCCGTAAATTTCAAGGATGGATCTGATATAGCTTGCAATGTAAATGCATAGTTACATTTACGTGTTACATAGGATTCTGCATCTTCAACAGGTGCCTTAATTTCAATAAACGTGCCATCAATTGCCTCAATAACTAATCGAATCCTGCAGTAACACGAAATTTCCTTTTGATGTCATTAAAGCGTGCTTCTTCTGGCCATTTAATTACTCAGGAGGTAATGCATTAAGTGCTTTAATTACTCTGGTAAAAGAAGCAGACAGGGATGACTTTGCTAAATCAAACATTTGGCCCACTGATCTAAAATGATAAATTGAAGTTACTAATAAAAGGTATATAGCAGTTACATAATATAATGAATATAACTTCATATACGAACCTGTAAGAATCTGGTGTTGCAAGCAACCTTATGCCTGTAGCAGAATGTCGAAGTAATTCAGGACCAATTATTTGCAATAAATGTGTATAATATATATATATATATATACATATATACAGTGTGTCCCCCGATTACTGCCTGGAGAGGAAAATTTTTTTTATTTTTTATTTTACGTAGAAAAGTTATTCTTAATAAAAAGTTTTGCTTGTCGAAATAGCCACTTTGCAGCAAATAAATTTGAGCTATGATCTACAGGGTGTTCATAAATTAAGAATATAAGAAAACGGTTCAAGAGTGAAGTACATTCATGCTTGATGTAACAGAAAAACATTATAACAAAAAGTTGTTTATACTTAAAAAATAACACAAAATACAAAATTTGAAATCAAAATTAGTTGAAAACATTTAGGCAATAGGTAGCACAGTATCTACATGATATTAAATACTAAAATGCTATTCAAATGTCATTCCACCCACGTTTACGCATAATTCCACCCGTATTTCGAACTCCTTGTAGCAATTTCTTATTTCTTGTAACGGAATGTCCGCAACACATTGTCTAATTTTGGTTTTTAGTGACTCAATATTATTCCCGAAATTGTTACTTTCGTACACTTTTTGCTTTAAACGTCCCCAAAGGTAGAAGTCCATGATCGTTAAATCAGGACTTCTAGGTGGGTATGGATTAGGACCATACCTGCCTATCCATTTAACGCCAAATTTATCATTTAGCCAATTACGTACACGGAGAGTGGAGTGTGAGGGACAGCCATCTTGCTGAAAATAAGTTCTTCTCCTTTCATCTAAAGGCATATCTGATAATGCTTCGTAGAAATAATTGTCGAGCATTTCCAAATATGCATTTTGGTTTAAATTTCCGGGAAGAAATAAGGACCAATTATACCATGATATGAAACTGCACACCAGACGTTTGCCTTTTTCGAATACTGGCTTCTGTTATGTATACGGAAATTTAGATTGTTTGTAGACCAATATCTGCAATTTTGAGAGCTAACTACCCCATTCGTAGTAAAAGTGGACTCATCGGAAAAAATAATGTGCTTTGCGAAATTTCTATCTTCCAACAAATGCTGTCCAATCCATAAACAAAAGTCCAAGCGTTTGGAATCATCACCCGTTTCCAGGTTATGGGAAAATTTCGGTTTGTAAGGTTTAACATTGTTCGACTTGAAAATCCTTTGTAAATGGCCAGTTCAAATTTTTGCGCACGATTCCTGAGAGATAATTTTGGGAAATTTTCAACGTCATTTAAAGTGACTACAGTAGCAGCATCATCTTCGTCATACTTTTTTTTTTCTTTTTTCCTTTTTTCCACCGTCCCTGTTTCTTGAAATCTAAAAACCACTCGTTTTACCGCAGAATGCTCAATATTAATATCTGTCCACCTTTGGCGACACACTTCGGCTACACCAGAATATGAGTATTGTTCGTCCAAACCATAACAGCGCACAATAAAAATCTTCTGTTCAAGAGTTAACATTTTTTAATTATTCGTAACGCAATTTTTAAATGACACACAACCACAAAAAATAGGAGCTGTCAATTAAATAATACAGTCGTAGATTGCTTTCCATTGTTTCTCTCATGGCCGCATTGTCGCATTTTTAATATCATGTAGATACTGTGCTACCTATTGCCTAAATGTTTTCAACTAATTTTGATTTCAAATTTTGTATTTTGTGTTATGTTATGGTCGAAGAGGGGTTTTAGTCGGAGCAGCGCCCGACACTCCTGGGACACACTGAACCCGTGCCTCGGGGCCAAGCGGTTTCCCCTTACCAAAAAAAAAAAAAAAAAAAACTGTATCTTCCTATCATCTTCAAAGTCCACAAAACCATCTACCACCTCTGTTTTTGAGTTATACGTTAACACAACATCCACACTCATTTCGTCGAATATAATACAGCAATATTTGTCGGCCTTGTTCATTTTATTTATAGACAATTTTAAACTTTGAATAATCTTGTTATTAATCCCACATTCGAAAGGAATCTTCATCAATGCTTAACGTCTTTCGTGATGGCAGTGCGAAGGTTCTTTCCAGTAATCGGTAACCTTTCGCACTTAACTTCATGAGCGATAAAGCAAATATTTTACTCTTTAAACTAAAGCGTCTTCCGCGTGGTTTTATACTCTGTAGTTGAATTTGGGAAGAAATAAAGTTATACGTTGTTTCATTCACCATTGCCTTGAAAAATACTGGAGAATTGGTATACTCGTGGGCTTTCTCTAATTGCTGTGATAAGGTCGCAGAACGTCTATCCAAATCTCTTGACATCCTTAACAGAGTTTGAGATATATCATAAAAATGCCTGCCTCTTGGAGATAAATATCTTTTACGTCCAAGGTTAACAGACTTCAACAAGTTTTGCCTCTTCCTCAAGTCTAAAAAACATCATATAATAATAAGTAACACAAAAGTAAATAACAACTAATATACCTTTCCGTGTCTGTATTCTGGACAATGGTAATGCAACAGTGGATGATTGTGGGGTCGATAAAGTGGCACTGGAAGTACCTGCGGTGAACAGAAACAATGCAATAGTTATTGTTATAAAAGATATAACTAAATAACTAGATTACTTTTTACGTTTGTATTTTGCGCCACCTTAAATAATATAATTAAAAGGAATTAATATATTTTACAATACCAAAAAGAAAATTTACCAAGCTTGACTTAGATTAAATCTACAGCCTATAATCTCCGTTGTAGGAAAACATTGTAATATACCTGAATGAATGGCTTTTTCAAAATCAGAAACAACTTTTCTTGGGCTAAAAAGTAGTCCCAGTTCAAGACACTTGTTTTTGATGATCGACATAACCTCGTTATATGATTGTTTCCTCTTATCTTTTAAAAAGCAATACACAAGGGGTATATACATATTATAACAACAATAATCAAACGTTCTATCTAACAATATGATTTCTTGGCAGCAAAGAGTATTTAAGTTACTAGTTGTTGAAAACATAACTATTCCAGATTGTTTGTCATTACACATTAAAAAATTTTCACCCCGAATTGTTTGAAAATGAATTGTGTCCAAAAACTCTTGTACGTCCTCTCTAGATGAAGGTAATATAGGTACAGCTTTTGTTTTTGCACGCTGTATATTTTTTCTTATGCACTGGATAACCTTTGTGGTTAAAGTTTCGAGTGTGTTCTTTTTCGTCGTTATTTCCACTTGCATTAATTTTCGCGGTCTTTCAGCAATGTGGGCTTCCGCTTTTCGTTTCACTTGGTTACTAATACGCTGTCTGTTTATTAATTGATCAGACTGAGGTTGATGTCTATGATCACCAGCCTTTCTTGAGAACACGTATTCACTTCCTATCGTGTATATTCTGGCAACACAATTTTTCACGGTGCAACACCAGCACATTTCACCCGTTGTTTTCAGTTCTCGATATTGGCGAAATTTATAATTTTCACTTAACAATAAGGGTTTACCCTTTTCACTAAGAATCATTTCGAAACTCATTTTAGAAGCACACAGTACGTACTGACTTAGTTATCAAGCAACTAAAATAATAAACATAAGGGCTTGATTTTATATTAATTTTTCGATAGGTAGAGGAAATATCATATTAACTGAAATACGGTATGTTGAAAATCATGAGGACGAGTCGCTTTGACACACGGCACTATGACGGCACTCGTTTATTTTCCAAGAAAAAAAATGAATTTGTGAAATACACATATTGTAGTACACACATTTAACTTGACTTGCAGTGTGTGTCATTTGGCGATTACCCCGTCATTGTAATGTGGCTTTTCAAGCACAGATGTCACAATTGAGATTTCTTACATGGTCTGCCTAGTAACTGTACAAGGGTAATGAACTATCCTGTCTGTCGTATCCGATCAGCTGTTCCCGATTTTACACGAATATTTGTCTATTAATGCCCGGTTGCACCAACAGCGCACAGTGGGACAGAATACCGAAAGTGCGGCCAAAAGTATAAAATTTGTTAAAATGTTAAGAAAAACAGGTCCAGCACTGATATAACTAAAATTTACGTTTCTCCAACGCCTGTTTGTAAAAAAAAATACGGAAAATGGGATCATCTGCATATGGGATAGTCAAAACAAAATACAAAAGTTAGAAAAGTTTTTATAATGTAAGAATTAACCGAAAATAAATACATCCATACATACATAGATTGCAAATAATAAACAGATTAATCTTGGCTAGGATTAAGAAGATTACGCTACTTATGTATAAAAGAAATTAACCTATTCAGATTTCTAAAATTAATGGAACTAATTGAAAGTTATTAATAGCTCATTAGAAAATACTATACATGTATACTAACTCCAGATAAATACATACAATGCAACTAAATATAATAGATAAACAGATGAAATTGGTCTAGTATTAAGAATAATAAGAGAAATTAACCTATTAAAATATCTTAAACTAATGACATTTTAATAAATCTAACTGAAAGTCACTAGTATATCATTAGGAAATACTACCTATAATTGCATTAATACTATATACGTATACAAACATAAAATCGAGGGAAACTAAATAACTGAAAAATAAATGCAAAAATAATGATCTAGTATATTAAAAACACTTAGGTAAATTAAATTAAATTAAATATCTCTACATGACATAATATTTACATAAAATTTAAATAACGAAAGAAACATTTTATCAAATGATACGGATACAATAATGAAATAAATTTAATGTGCTAGAAAGATTGTTTATAGAAATGTTATTCACTATCACTGTCGCTGTCTTCTGTGGTAGATATTTCCTGAGATGATGACGTCTCATCGTAGCTTTCATGTAAGATCTCTGGAGGGCTCAACAGTTTTAAAACATCAGCGGATAATTTTCTTGTTTTAATGAAAGGAGATCTTAAACTGGTAATGTAGGGATCCGACGAAATCAATAGCAAATGAAGGAGATCCTCGTTTGTAGCCTCTCTGGAGTGTTTTCGAGTGTAACTCCTCCTATATATTCTAAGGTCTTTATTTCTACTTTCCTGCGCCTCTTCGGATAATTGTCCAATTGGTAATATAGCTGTCTCAATAATTTCACATCCGTGAAATAACACTTTGTGAACTGAGACGGGCATATAGAACCATGAATATTTTTCTAAATATAGTTTAGAAGTTTCCTCACAATAGTTTCTAAACATATCGACATTGATTTTGTAACCTGATGCTATAACCTTTAAAATTATTCCAAATCTATACACTAACCTTTCATCAACTTCTGTAATTCTGGCTGCATCTTTATAATTTTCAAAAAAGCGGCGAGCGGTATTTCCGTCATTCGTTGTTCCACTACCACCAGCCACAGGATAATCAACTAGCAAACCCATTTCCTCTTTTAGTTTTGTTTGAAGCATCTTTTTCCGGGATTGCAATGTTATCTTATCTTCGTTCTTAGCTTGCCATTTCTTAAAATCTAAACGATAGGAAATGTGGATAATACACTCGAAAAATCGAATCCAGGCATGAAGTGTAGATAGACCGAATCGATATGTGGTCACATCTGGTGGCTTGGCAGCTACCTTCTTCATATTGTTCATGTTTTTTGGCGTAGCTCCGCATATATAACATTTTTGGGCTGATGATGTTCCCGTAGTCGCATTGCATATTTTCCCATCAATCATCGTTAGCAACATTCGATGAGTTACCCTAATTCTTCTTCCATTACTTAGAGTTATATCAGAAGCATTCAGGTTTGCTATCTGATTTTCTATTAGCGCAATTTCTGTTTGAGCTACCTCAGGAGTTTCCTTAGTATACTGTATTTTGATGGGCCTGCAAAACCTTACAGACGATGGGACCGGATTTTGCCACACAATCACATCATTTGATGTAGCCGAATGCAAGCGCAACGGAACAAATGATGATACAAACATACTCGTGTCACATAACTCCTCCGAAGAACGCTGTTTGTAAGCACTATGACCGGTACTGCCATCACAACCCCATTTAGAAATTAAAACAAATTCTTCGGACATGTTCTCATTTAAACTCTCAATAACGTCTTCTTGTATTTTTACCAGTCGAGTAGCCGTGTGATTTAGAAGTGCTTGTAGTTTAACTTCCACTGTAGACTCGGAAATTACTATAGAGGTGCGATCTGGATAGCACTCTTCTTTTGCCATCTTAATGTTCTGATAGCTGGGGTATATGTTAGCATGTCTTTGTCTTGCGCCCAGTCTAATTTTCGCATAGCAACGTTTTGTTAACTTTGTTTCGATAATTAGAGATAAAGCTTCCTCCGAAGAATAGGGAATAATATCTTTTTCTCTAACCACGCTTGCCTAATTTTTGTTGCTCTAGTTGGGGTAGTTTGAAGAGCTTCCTTCATTAGACTTGCGGCTGCTCTTTCCCCTGATTCTATCAAACTACTTTGTACAGCGTGTATTATTTCGTCTTTTTCATATTGTGCTCGGAGTTCACGAGTTTTTCTTCTTTTTGATCGATCACTACTGTCTGCAAACGGAACTCGCGGCCGACCCGTTTGTGTTGAAGTGGATGGTGTACTTTCGTCAGGTTCTTCTAAGTATGAACATGTAATGTATTCATTTAGCCAGTCAATATTGGTCTGTAAAAACTGCTTTTCAGAGCGATAGCTCTTCTGCCATCGTGTCACTAATTGGCTACAGAAAACATAAACAGTTTGCCGTATTTTACTAATATACTCTTTCGGCAAATTTTCGGTTTTTATGTTATTAAGCACTTCATTCTGTACATGTTGGCATTTATTACTTGCACTTCCACCCTTCTTCTGCCGCCATGTTTGATACAAATCCATACGCCTGTACTTGAAGTCAGCTATGCGACCTAAAAAAATAATACACAACGTCAGTACGATGCGCCGCTACGGGAAATTATTAAATGTATTAATAATTGCACACATACGCAGTTGAATTTTTTACAGTGTATTTAATATACTTAAGTCTAAATGTTCTACAAATCTCAGCGCATAAGTATGCTTTACTAAAATTGTAGCTCAAATTGAACGTATCACTTTACATTCACAAAGTGGCAAAACAGGGATAAATGGTTTTCGTAAAAAGTATATCAAAAATAATAATAATCAACTATCTTATACATATTATAAAGAGCACCTACCTTCGTTTGTTTGAGACATGGTACACTTTTTTAACACTTTAGAAAATTAACGTTAATTTTTGTATAGAACACACTGTTGCACCTTACACTATATTAGCGAAAAATTCAACTACATCATATTGTGAACTTTCGGCACTTTTAACCACTATTCGCAGGGGGTGGGGAGATTGCTACCGGCATACAGGGGTGGCCCAACCCCTTCCCTTTAGTTTTATGTACTTGTTTGCAACAATTCTTCCCAATCACAAAATGGTACTTTTGGCCGCACTTTCAGTATTTTGTCCCACTGTGCAGCGGTTTGAAACGACAGTTCGTGAATCTCGATTTTTTCTGTGAAACCGAGATTTTTCTGTAACTGTTGCGCCGACTCAAACAACCTAGGATTGACAAATCTTGAAATGTTCGAGTATAATCGACAAAAACCGTTTGCTGATTGGTGAACTGAAATCATCTTCGGCGGGAAATCTGTCAAAAATTCTTACCCTGTTCCTAATTCTTAACCAACCTTAACGTTTCTTGTGGTCGTTGTGGTTTACTGTCTAGACACAGAAATGCGGGTGAAATTATATCACGTAGCGTATAATTGTATTAAGAAACAATTAAAAATGGATTTAAATTTAAGTAGTTCGTCTTCATCATCTGATGAAGAACATATTATGGAATTGCTCCCAAATCTTCGGAATTTGCGACCACGAACGGATCTGTTCACTTATTATAATGATGAAGAATTTAAAGCGCGTTTTAGATTATCTAAAGGTTGTGTAGTAAGACTATTAAGCCGAACGAATTATTGAAAGAAAATATGAAGAACCGCCCAATTTCACCAATGAACCAGTTATTGTGTACTTTACGCTTTTATGCAACAGGGTCATTTCAACAAGTAATAGGTGATTGCATGAACATTCATAAAAGTACAGTTTGTCGTTGTGTTATGTCTCAGGAATTAAATGCCAGCAACAGCAAATGACATTGCTAGTGTAAAGACAGAATTTTATAAATTATCTCAATGTCCTGGTGTCATTGGGGCTATAGATTGTACTCACATTCCTATTAAATCACCTGGAGGTGAGAATGCAGAGTTATACCGTAACCGTAAAGGATGGTTCTCTATAAATGTCCAGATAGTATGTGATGCAAATTTGAAAATTATGGATATTGTTGCAAGGTGGCCAGGTTCTGTGCACGACAGTAGGATATTTTCAAATAGCCTACTTAGAGCACGGTTTGAAGCAAATGAATTTGCAGATTCGTACATGTTAGGGGATAGTGGCTACATGTGTACAAACTATTTATTAACACCGCTTGCTAATCCCCTTACAGAAGCAGAAATGAGATACCAAAATGCTCATATAAGAACAAGAAATGTAATAGAGAGATTGAATGGTGTTTGGAAACGAAGGTTTCCTGCATTGAGATCTGGGATGCAATTAAAAACTAAAAATATTTTAAGAATTATTGTAGCTACAGCTGTGTTACATAATATAGCTAATGAATCTCGACAGGAAAATGAGTTTGCAGAGGATAATAATGTATTTGACTTTCCTATATGCGAAGCTGTGCAACTAGAAAATAATATACATGCACGAAGAAATTATATTATTAGCACCTTTTTTAATTGAATGTTTTATTAAATTTAGTTTTTATAATACAGGTACTCATGTAATTATTAAAATATTATAATAATGGTAATTGTTATTCTTATTACTCAACAGAATTTCAATAGGCTTGTTATCAATGACGATTTTTCTCGATTTTTTTTACGTTATTATGTAAAACTAATTCATCAAAATAATTAGTAAAATTTTTAGCTCTTAAACTTAACCCACTGTTTAGATATTAAAGGTTAAAAACCGAATTCCGATAAAAGCGCGGGATCCGCCTGTGACGTCATACCACACGTCGTAGTTCGGTGTTCAGTAGCAAACCGTTGCATTTCTTATAAAGACGGTGCTTCGCGCTATAATATCTTTAATTTTAAAAGTATTAGTGGTCCTCTACCTACAACAAGTTTTTTGTGTTAAACGCTAGAGGTTATAGTTATCACTATTTTTGCAAAGTATACAAATTTTGTTATTCAAACTGTGAGATAAAATAGAAAAATATGTATCCACATTGTTTTTCAATTTAATTTATTTTAGATACAATCAAAATTTTTATAAATTCACGTTTATTTAAATTTATTCCTAACATTACAAAGTTCAGTATGATTTCATAAACTAGTTTCTACACTCTCAAGCTATTCAAAATACAAATCAGTAAAAGCTGAAAAAAATTACGTGCGTATCCTAAATTTTTACATTAAGTTTTAGAGATATTATTTGTGAAAATAATACAAAAATGTCATACAATGATGTCATTATTTAGTCTGAAGGGTGCACTCCGTTCAATAACATAAAGAAAACATAATTTAAGTCGTACGCGACTGACTGTATCGACACATAGAAGAGCTAGCGGGTACTTTGTATAAGATTCGATAATACGATTGAAAATTTAAGCCAGTCGTCACTATACGCTCCCATTTTAAATAGACGAAATAAAAATTAAAAATAAAATAAAAAGGTGTTCAAATAAGTGTCTTGTATTTTTCACAAATACCCCATATACCAACATTATCTTCTATATATATAAAAGAGAAAGCCGTTAGTTACCTACCGCACGTTACTACGCTTAAGGTGGCGGTTCGCGCCGCGACAGCGACCGGAGACCGAGACCAGAGACAGAGACAAGAGACCGCGACCGGTACTTGTTATTTAGTTTTGTACGGGAGCCAGTTCGCGCGTGCGCCCGAGACAGGAGACAGAGACACGAGACCGAAGACAGCGAGACGGTCGCCACCCCGGACCAGTAGTGTCTCGTGTCGCGCTCGAAAAATACGTGGGTTTTTTTATAAAAAATGGCTACTTTTTCCGATGAAGACAGTGAAAAGCTGATTGAACTAATCAGACAGTACCCTCCCATATACAATGCCCAACTAGACTCCTATAGAGACGAAAATTTAAAGGACAATATTTGGACAAACATAGCTGAAAGGATAAATAAAAAAGGTGAGTTATTTCTGATTGATATATTTTGCATTTAAGTCAATATTGTGGAGAAAACAAGTGCACATATAATAAAAGGGGAATAGTAGAACATCATACAAGAGTACCGACAATTTAACTTAAGCAAGCCGTGTGACACATTGTTCTTGCCAGTCCACTGCTCCTTGTTGAGACATAAAGTATTCGGTTAATTTTGCTCTAATGTCCAATCCGTTGCTGTTCGAAAATCCTCCTGCTCCACGTAATGTAACGAAATTTGAAGGTAAATATTCTTCTTGGTTCCATTGATGTACGGGCATTTGAGCAGATTCCAAAAATCCATCTCTTAACAGATTATGCAAGCAACAGGCAACTAAAATCATATCAGTACATGTTTCTGGCGTTACTCCGATAGTAGTGTAAAATATCCTAAACACTTGAGAGAGCAAACCGAAAGCGTTTTCCGATACTCTTCTAGCACGACAAAGGCGGTAGTTAAATATTTCTTTGCTTAAATTGTTTTTTGCAACTTTTCTGGCGTAAGGTTTCATCATAAAAGTATCGAGACTAAATGCTTCGTCTCCAACTAAAAAATGAGGTAGTTTAATGTTCGTATTTGGGAGGTGTTTTGGTTCTGGAAAATTGAATTCATTTTTCATAATTTTTTCCCCATTTGAGACTTTTGGAATATTCCACTATCTCCCTCTTTACCATAAGAGCCAACGTCTACTGCAATAAATTTGTAATTATGGTCTACAATAGCCAGGAGAACTATCGAGTAAAATTCCTTATAATTAAAGTACAACGACCCACTATTTTCAGGGGCTCGTATTCTCACGTGCTTCCCGTCAATAGCGCCTGTGCAATTGGGGAATTGCCATTTCTCCCAAAAGCCTTCAGATATAAGCTTAAAATCACTTTCTTTTGGAATAGGCATTACAATTGGCACTAAAACTAACTTTAAATGTTTCAACACCTCTTTGACTATTTGTGAAATATAAGAAGGTGATATACGAAATGCGAATGATAGCGAAGCATATGTTTCTCCAGTTGCCATGAACCTGAAACATAAATAACTTAAACTAACAATAACAAAACTATATTAAAATATACTTAAGTAGATACAGGATGTGTTGTAAATAATGTCTTACTTTTTATATTACAGGACTTGTGGTCCCCACGCTGCCGTTGAACGGTTATTCATTATTTACGACACACCTTGCGTACATTACTGTTCTATTAAACCATACTTTACTATTTACTGAATTATATATTGTTATTACAGATTTGGAATGCCGTAAAAAATGGAAGCTTATCAGGGACTCCTACAACAGATACAAGCGCAAACAAAAACATTCCACCGGATCCGCAGCACCAGCGAAAAATTCAAAGTGGCAATTTTATGAACGTTTAAGATTTTTAGAAAAAATACCATTAGAACGACAAAGCTCCACCAGTGTAATAGAACAAATTAGTAATACCTCCTCTGAAGGTGGACATGAAGATCCCCCTCTCGAAGTCACAGACGAATCAGTCCATAACACTCCTTCAAGGGAGTCAGGCCCTATACCAGGCACGTCTACCTCTGCACCTGAAAAATCTGTATCATTAAGTAAAAGTTGCGAAAAAACAACAAAGAAGAATAGAATAAAGAGAAACAGACAAGATGACGATTCAATTAAGTACTTGAAAGAAAGACATGAAAAACGAAATAGTGAGCTGAGATTATTAGAATCCCAGATACAACAACCAGATGATGACATATCGACATTTACAAAACACATAGAAATGACGCTAAGAAAATTGACCGCACATTCAAGAGCAATGGCAAAAAATGAGATATTTGGTATTGTCTCTAAGTATGAGATCGGAGATATCGAGAGAGAAAGTGAACGCCCCTATACAAGTTCATCGTACAATTCGTATTCTCCAATAAGTGTAGCATCATCACAACACCAAACTCAGATTGAATTGATTGATTTATCACTTGGCCAATTTAAAAATATTTCGGGGGAACCAGTTCAAAATATTTTGAACGACGAATTCGAACAAAACAATTTCCATGATGTATAAACTTACCTTAGAGTTAGTGCTAATTTTTCTTTCAACGAAATTCTTCCTTTTGTTTGCATTGTATTTTTCAATAAAGTTAAAACGTAATCAAACTGTGTTTTATTCAACCGAAAATACGTTCTGAACATATTGTCATCAAACAATAGGTGATTCTTCACTAACAGCGAAAATGATCCTTCTTGGCCTCTAGTTGAATATAACTCGTTAATAGGTAATCTTTTTTTGGATTTGTAATAATAGTATAAGAGCAAATCATCGTCTTCTTCTTCCTCAAATAGTAACTCTACGCGGCGCTCCATTAAGTATTTAATGACACAGCACGACTGACTTTAATCGACAGACTCTACGATACTGTTTTTTGGTTGCAAGGCTGGACCGCAACCAAAGCTTTGGTTGCGGTCTCGGTCTCGACCCACAGTGCATGCAGAAGAGACCGAGACACTTGTCGCGGTCTCTTGTCTCTGTCTCTGGTCTCGGTCTCCGGTCGCTGTCGCGGCGCGAACCGCCACCTTTAGAGAGAACGCCTGGACCGATTTCGATGATTCGCACCAATGCGTACTGGTCTCCGGCCAAACAAGAACATTCCCGAAATATCCCCGAAAAGAAAAATTATCAAGATTATTATTTTGTAGGGAGTGATTTTACGATGCCATCTTTATCGTTATCTTTTTACGGGCGGGACAAGGGGTGGTACGGGACGGGCGGGACAAGGGGCGGTACGGGACGGGCGGGACAAGGGGGCGGTACGGGACGGGCGGGACACGGGTGGTGGTACGGGACAGGCGGGGCTGGTACCCGTAACAATACATTAAACATTAAATGTCTAAATCAATAGTTTTCTAGGCAGAACGAAGTCTGCTGGGCCAGCTGGTTAATATATAAAATGATCTTATTAGATAAATACACTATAACTTACTATAAAATGATCTTGGCAGCAATACACAGTGGATTTGTCAGATACAAAAACTTTACGACGCATTGCTTTCTGCCAAACTTTTCTAGTTTTAATGTCAGAGGGTACATTAATAAACAATTTCTCTGGGGCATTTTTGGATGTATTGGGACAGTTAGGAACCAAACAATATTTATATGCCACTTTCTTCTTACTCATTATGAAATAAAGTAAAACGTAACAGTCAAGCGTTTTGTCTCTTACACGACAACACGGTAAGTATAATACACAGTCCGCTCGCAGTGCTCGAATAACTTATAGTACAGACGTGTGGTGTGACGTCACAAGTAACCACGCCCCGTTTTCGTTCAGTCCAATTTCTTTAATTAATTTGAGGGTTTCAACGTCGACGGAAAAATCTAAAATTTTGAGAATCAGTTTAAAATGAGTTTTGGTTTCTATTATTAAAATAAAATTTTTTTGCTGAACAAGCCCATTCCTTGAATATATTTCACTGCATAATAACTGCTTACTTCCTGCCGTTGGTTATAAAAATTTGAAACATTTGTAATGAAAGATTCAAAATTCTCTTCTTACTTGGGACTGCAATACTTTTAATTTTAGTTCATGTTCCTTCTTTTGAAACTCTTCCTCATTTTCGGCCATTATTAATTTCTTTTTAAGAATTTGCATCTCTAATTCGTGTTTTTCTAATTCGTTTTTTTTTGATTTTGCTTAATTTCCTTTTCTAACGAGAGTATCTGCAGTTTTTCATCACTACATTTTCTTGTGTAATCTTCCTTAGTAGTCATATTTTTCCTTTTCGTAGTGCTAAAGGAAGATACTTCTTCATACACATCACCAAGTGTACATTTACGACTAGGCGTGCTTGTATATGCTACAATTGAACATAAAAATAAAACCTCAACGATAGCAGTGTTAATTTTACATTACCTTTTGGCGATTGGCCTATATCTTTAGAGGATCCTGCAATTGCCATTGTATCAGGAATATAATCATGATCTGTTATAACGCTATACAAATTCTCATTGCTTACTTCATATGTCTGTTGCTCTGTTATAAAAATGAATACATATATTACACATTATTAGATGTACATTACTGTTAAAACACTACCTTCAAAATATGATGAACTTGAGTCATAAGCATTTGGCATTGGATGAAAAGTTTCTTTCAATGAATCCAGCAATTTTTCCTCTGCAGGTACAATTGGAGGCACTTTCCTAGTACCACCACCTGTTTTATAAAGCTCTACCTAAAGGCACCATGTTTTAATAATATAAAGCTATTATTAAAGAAAAACTTACTTTTTCATCAGCACATCGACGTTTCAACTTCTTTCAAATTATCATAAAAAGTTCGCAGCTGTTTACTGGTACGAATGACATTAATGCCCAGGGCATTATATTCTTTTGCGATGTTTTCCCATGCGATATTTTTTTGTTTATTAGATATGCCATCCGTCCTTTTATTTTCTATGATGTTCCTATATTTCATGCTTATATTTATTATGGCATCCTTTTCAGCTTCAGTAAAATGAATATTTTTAACAGATTCCATTTTCAACTCTACTATGTCTGAATTACACAGAGCAAAACTGGAAACTGAAGCAAATGTTTGCCTGCTTTGAAAATCCGAAAAATATTACTAACATGCATACTAATTTTACAACGCTCCATTAAAGCCAGATGTTTTATTGCTCTACCAAAATCACAAAACAATTTTGCTTAATGCACTGCATTTATATTTGCAAACCGTTTCTTTCATACCTGCTCTTCTCCTTACTGGCAAAATATATTTATGCATAATCACGAAAATAGATTGCTATCCTTATGGTAAAAATTCAAATTGATTTTGCAATTTAGGCAATATAATTTAATGTATAAGTACGAAACATGTTTTCCTTCCCAATTTGCAGCTGTCCCAGCAATAATACACCCGACGTTCGTTAGGTAAATATTATGAAGATAGTCGCTATTAAAAAACCTAAGATTATTCACATAAACGATGGATTTCGTCGGGTTCGATTTTGACACCTCATAACCCCGGGTTGTTGAAGTTTGGTGGTTGGTGCAACGCTCTCGGAAACGACTACCTGCTACAACCCAAGATTATTCGTCGGTGCAACCGGGCATAAAAAGAGTACTGAGGAATGTATTTATTTCGTTTAGTTCGGCTACGCGCGCTTTTTTGAATCTCTTGATTTTGAGAAACGTCAAAAATCATACTTCACTACTTTTTTACACAATTAACGGTATTAGGCCGATAGCCGAGCGTATAAATTATCGTAGTGTGTTTTATCCATATGGGCCGTATGTTGTTTTATAGTTTCCGTGATACCAAACGATTAATTATTTATTGAAACCTTCATGAAAATTTTTGACATTTCACGTCAAACTTGACATCGTATTTACCCGAATAAACGACCTTGATTAAAAAAGCTGCAAATGCAAAACGAATACAACCAATACAAGGGTATAATATGTATACCTACCTTGTGGCGGCATAGTACTAATACAATAGTTATTTACAAACCAAGTGCGTGAAATCATATTGTGCCACTAGCCACTCATTCGCGAAATTTTGAGCTGGCGGTATTGTTGATTTGAAGTGAGATTTAATTTAAAGTTGATCAAATTCAAAAATTTTAATAGAAACTGAAATTCGCGAGGCTGCCAATACTGCAAGGAAAATATAAAAAATTACTCAGAAAATTGTTTAATAGTTTATTTTCAAGGTTTACAATCAAATAAATCATTATGGTCGACTTATTCTATGCTTAATCTTTTTAATACAATTGGTAAAATTCTAATGCGAACTGAGTACCTTGAGTGACATTGTTCGCAAATCGAGGAGGTGACTTGCTTTCAATTAAAAGACATGGTGGATGGAAATCATCTACGGTTGCAGAAGGATATGTCGAAAATTCTCTGCATACTAGAATTCTCAATTGGCTAAAAAATGAGCCCGTTAGAGATTTCGACTCCTCTTGCAGCTTGTTCGACATCTGAAATACAAGATACATGTAGTAATACAATCAACGTTACTCTACCTTCGCAATCGAGATCAATTGAAACAAACCAGGTACTCCCTGGGGTATCAATCTCGGGTTGTGAAAATTGTCCGATCAAAATATTTAATAATTGTTCCGTTTCAATTTCTAAAAAGAATGAATAATGCTAATTTATATAATATTTGTTGCTGTTCTGACATTGAATTACATACCATACTACATTAGTATACCATAGAAAACGACAGTGAAGAAATTCTGAGGGGGAGGGACGATTATTTTTCATGTTTGTCACAGACAACGTTCCTGTGTCTTCTCTTTAAAATTATTTCTGGAGCTATACAGTTTTTATAAAAGAATGTTAATTTTGGAAGCATAATATCAGTCCAAAAGCGTTCATCTCTGCTAATTGTTTCTATGAACAGATTATTTTTTTCTCCACTATACCCAATGAAAAAACACCTGGCACGCTTTGTTATTGCTAATTGACCCTGAATCTAAAACAATATTAGAGACTCCAAACTTTACACAATGACTACCATAATAATAATAGTAATTATGCGTCCTCCGTAACAGGATGTTACCATCATTAGTCATCTGCAAACACGCAACCATGTGTGTCTCCACTGTCTGTTTCAAAGATAGACCTCTTGTGACAACTTTATGAAAGCACTTTACTTCAACTAAATATTCATTGCCTATAAGACCTAAAAAAATGTCATTTCTGAGATCATACAGTAGGTACTGGGTTTTCAAATCATGACAAAACACGTATAGTATAGGTACTACATTATTTTGTTACGATAATACTACGTTCTATTATTTTACCATCAGGAGAAGCGCCCAAAAATCCATGTTCTGTGTCAACAAAAAGTCCAGAAGGTTCTACGGTCATGCCTGTTTCTCCAGAAAATTTCTGAATGGCTACTATTTCATTTCTCCGTCCGTATTCTAATGCGGGAGTAGATACCATAGAAGGCGTTAATATATTTCTAACTAGTGCAGCACATGATGTAAACTATCTTCTTTTTACAACATTGCCGAAATGAGATGCTGTTAACCGATGCATTCTGTGTGAGAAGTACACGGGGTTCTCAAACTGACCAATAGTTTTGCTAGCAATATCTTTTTGTTCATCAACTGATGTCTGAAATATCAAAAATATCAAAGTTGGAATCCGTGAACACAAACAACTTTAAGAACCTGTAGCCTTTCCATAAATTTCTTCACTTCTTGTTCCAACTGTTCTTCGCCTATCACAATTGCAGCGATATCTGGACCATAATCCGAGAATTCTCCGATGACGAAAACTTTAATCTCTTTACTATTGTTGGTTTTTTCCTGTTCGTCAACTTTCTTTTCAGAGCTTTTTGATGTTGAGTACTCATGTACTTTTTGAAAATTTTTCCGGGGCTTGCACCAATACATTTTTTCCAACGTTTGGAATGCCATATTTGTCCCTCATTATAGCGAAGTTCTGTCAAATAGGATCTCATCTGAAAACCATCTCTTTGGATCAGGTTCAATCTCTTCCCCATGTTAAATCGAGCGAGGATGTTCATGTACAACTCAGCACGATTGTTAGTTTCATTATCTAGTAATGAATGAGACTTCGCTAATAAGAGATCCACCCTCAGATTCAGCTGCTAGGTCCACATGACAATATTATGATATCTGCAGTGCATTTCTTGACAAAGTTGTCATGCAAAGAAAGTATGTAGATATTGTAGATGGTATGTAGAAATTAAATATTTCACATATCAAGTTATTTTCTTTAATTTTTAGAACAGTAAGTAATTTCCTGCCAACAGTACTGCGGCTAGATGTGGAAGATGTAAGCATGGAGGCCCAGAATTTGGATATATCATTTCCTGAGGATGTACCATCGATTGATACTAGTTCAGTTAATTTAGAAACTGTAGAAGTAATACAAATGAAGCAATGTTCTATGCCAGACATTCCGCCATCATCTTCATCAAGCAGCGAGAGATTAACACCAAATAAATCCGTTCCTTCAGAGTCAGCCCGTAAACGAAAACGAAATGGCATAGATTCGACTCAGCAATTAGCAGAATCTATTCAACAAGTAGTGAATAAATTATCACAGGAAAATGAAGAAGATGAAGACGATATGTTTGGTAAAGTGGTTGGAGCAGAATTAAAAAAAAAAATCATAAGCGGAAAACAAACTGCTATTAAAATCACAAATTATGGTGGCTATAGCAGAAGCCTCAGAAGACATATAATTTTTTATTTCTTAATTATGTTCTTATTTAACCCAGATAAGGCTGAATTTTTTTTTTCTTAAAATTTTGTTAAATTTTGCTGTAGTCTGCATGTATACAACAAATTCAATTCGTAATTTATTTCTTTCATCTCAAACATCCGTACTATGGGAACTACAGGTATTCCTTCCAGAAGGATGTCAGCTGTATATTCTACATAGAGGTACCTACATGGAAATAGCATTTCCAAGTACTTATCTAGATAATATTTCTATGCAAATATGTTTACCAATTAGTTATAATAAAGAAGTAAAAGTTTTAAAACATTTATTTTGTATGATAACTTATAAAACACGATACGTGGAGTGGTAAATTACATTTTACACAATTTGTGGTCGTTTTTTTATGGCACAGGCGGCAATGAAGCTGTTTCTTTTTACCAGTTATATCATCCACTGGTAAATCGGACACATAGTGCTCTATTCTGTCATAACGTGAGTCGATCTTAAGGTACCTATTCACGTTCAGTTAGCCGGTCGTCCGTGGACTGTCCGTCCTGGCCGGCCGGCCATTATCAATACTCAAACTACACCTTCAGTTTTGTTCACCGATTGCGTCCGACAGTTTTCTGCCGGTTTCGATGGTTGCCTTCAATTCTTAAGTATTTCACTACACACGATCAGTTTGACATCGACAGTTGAAACATGTCACAAGTAGAGTGCGCCGCTGCAATTGTTATTATATCACATGAGCAAAGAAAAAGAAAAAGGAAAACAATTTGGATGAAAGAGTGGTTAAAAAGACGCAGCACTTTATCTCACATGGAGCTTATACGAGAACTCCGACAATCGAGTGCAAGTGATTTAAAAAATTTTCTGAGGATGGATGATAATTGTTTTGAGTACTTACTAAATTTAATAAAACCGTATATTACAAAAAAGGACACTATAATGCGTCAAGCAATTAGTGCAGAAGAACGACTTTTAGTGACTCTCAGATATTTGGCAACAGGACGCAGTATGGAAGACTTAAAATTTAGCGCAATTATTTCGCCACAAGCTCTGGGCAAAATTATTCCAGAAACATGCAAATATATATATTTGGTTTTGAAAAAGGAATATTTAAAGGTAAAGAATAATAAATATATTTAAGTAGTTTTTATTAAATATTAATGAATAAACATTAAACATAAGCCAAATTCTGAGAAAAAAACAAAAGAATATGCTTGTAACGTATTACAATTCAGAATGTGTGCTCTTCTGTGGACGTACATAGTTATCCATAGAGTAGACAGTGTCATTTTCATTTAAATGTTGTGTTAATTGTGATATGGAATGAGTCTGAGAATGGGGTTCTGTTTGTGGTGGAATGGGTGGTTGAGAGTATGGTTGACTATGAAATTGTGGTTGTGATTGGTTGGGTGATTGTGGCTGAGTACAGGACTGTATTTGGAACGGAGTAGGTGGCGGTACAAATCTACTAGGTTGATATAATTGTGATGGGATATGCTGTGTCTGCGAGTTGTTAATAGGATCTTGGCTGTAGATGTTGTTTGCTATATTGTAACCGTATCGGTTTGGAGAATTTAGATGTATAGTTACATTGTCCGTTAGTTTTTTAGTAATCCCATAGTGCAAAATGGTATTTATTAAGTGTTCGGCAATATTACGCTGGTTCTCTTCCATTCGTTGAAGTTTCCATGCAACGTTTGCTCCAACTGTTTTAAATTCGTTGTCACCACCACTACTTAACACCTCGTATGCCTTCTCGAGCATCACATCATTCTTTGTTTGTCTTGGTCTTTTTCGGCTAGTTGGTGTGGTTGTTCGGGATGAGCATGTCGTTTCGGATGTTACTGAATTTGATGCTTCTATATTGTCCAAATCAGATTCCAACTAAAAATAAAGAAAATCATGTCAACACAAATTTTAGTTTCTAATTTTTAAGGTAAATGTTCTTTTCAGTTTCCACAAAATTCCAACGAATGGCAAGAAGTAGCAAGAGATTTTCAGAACAGATGGAACTTTCCTAACTGTGGAGGTGCATTTGATGGGAAGCACATTCGAATAGTTAAACCCAAAAACAGTGGCTCCTATTTTTTTAACTATAAAGAATACTTTAGTATCGTTCTAATGGCACTTGTGAATGCTAACTACGAATTTATTTACGTGAATGTAGGCTGCAATGGTAGAGTATCTGACGGAGGTGTATTCGAATGCACCGATTTTCATGACAAATTAATAAACAAGACACTGAATTTGCCATTTACACATGATACCATTGAGAATTTAAATTTTGTGTTTGTAGCCGACGATGCATTCGCATTGCACGAAAACATATTAAAACCGTATCCTCAGAAGAACTTGTCGCCGGAACAACGTATTTTTAATTATCGCCTTAGCAGAGCCAGGCGTGTGGTTGAAAATGCATTTGGAGTTTTAGCCAATCGTTTTAGAGTTTTTCACACCGCAATAAGTATGGACCCAAATAAAATAGATTTTGTAGTATTAGCAGCTTGTGTATTGCACAATTTTCTTCGCAGACACGCTAAGTCGTCGTACACGTCTTCAAATTCTTTCGATCAGGAAATGTTAGATACCGGTGAAATAGTACCAGGTGAATGGAGGCAAAGTCAAAATCAACATTTACATGGATTACAACATGGCTACAACAGGAATGTTGCAGGAAATGCAAAACAAAATCGCGAAAGTTATAAAACATATTTTATGACTACCGGAAAAGTTGCCTGGCAAGACAATTGTCTTTAAATTTTCCGTTTTGATTTAAATTGACATTTAAACTATTTTTGACAAAAATTTTGTCAGCTGTATATGCTTATTTCAATGTGGAAGGAATTAAAATAAATATTTGAAAAGTATACTTACTTCATTTTCTTCGTTGTCCACCTTTTCGGATTCATCCTGCATATCCATACTACTTGAGAATGTTTCCCTACATTCTTCTTGATCTGCTGTGAACAGAAGGCTGTCGTAATACCAGAGCGAGGGCGTGTATGTCTCGTCAGGAGAAGTACCGCTCTTTTTTGACAATTTCACTTTTTTAAGTTCTTTTCTGAACGCACTTCTCATATTATTTATTTTATTTTTTACGGATTCAAGAGTAGCTTCAACATCTACTGTTTTATACAAGTCTAACAATTCTTCGTAAGCTTTCGTTCGCAAGGCTCTGTTGGCATATGTGCTGTCTTTAATTTTCCATAAACATTTATGTTTACGGTACAAATTAATAAAATCTTGCATAAAACTCGGCCGGTTTGCCATTTTCTTCAGCGTGCGCGACTCAAAACTGATACAAAACTTTTGTTTGGTGTAAAATTAAGCCGGCAGTCCGATGTCGTCCGGAGAACTACTATACATCCACTATACACGTTCAGTTTTACCAGTTAACAGGCAGCCGGCAGGCAGCGACTTGTCAATTAACTTTATGTGTGTAGCAAGAAGCGACCGGCCGGCTATGGCCTTTCCGGTAAATACCGGCCGGCCGACTGAACGTGAATAGGTACCTTTAGAGTGGCTTGATGGTCTTCCCCTATTAGATTTGACCCGTCGATTAGATTCCAAAATTGCTGTAACAATTCGTCTGCGGAATGCTAAATGGTCTAGTTTTCCACCGTCATGTCGATATAGTTGCCAAGCATTTTGTTCAGCTACATCTATCATATGGGCTATGATAGGGAAGTACCATTTCTTTCCCCTTATCGATACCCGATAAAGTGAAATATTCTGGTCCGCCCTGTCGATTCCTCCCATATGAATATTATAATGTCGAATAAGACGAGGTTGTTGAACTTGTATTTTCTTCTTTTGTGCTTGTGAATAACGTGAGACTCCACAAGCCGGATGTACAGTATCAAAATTACTTGCTATGGTAACAACACTGTTATCATTCCATGTACAAATAAGTAGACGTTTTGATTCATCACTTCTGAAGTCAAATTCACCTCTTGGTCTTTTTTTCAGAACATCGCTTTTCATAATATTACAATTCATAATTCTGTTAGATCTAATAGTACCGGTAGCTCTTATATTCTGTTGATATAAGTCTTCCAATAGATGTATAGATGTAAAGAAATTATCGAAATAGATTTCATATGGAAAATCTTTTGGCAATAAATCGGCATATGTCATTACAACACTATAACCAAGACCTTTACCGTCATATGATCCAAGTAATGTTCCAGCTCCTTGATATGGCTCTAACCAAGCTAAATACCCAGTGCTGGTACCGCCACACCAAAACTTATAGCCGTATCGTATCGGCTTGCCTTTGATGAATTGCTTGGTGCCATGCTTTCCAAAGTAGGGCACCATGCTTTCATCTACCGAATGTGCTTGAGTGTGAGGAATGTTGTCAATGCACTTTTGATTGATGTTTTTTATTAGTTTACGAACTTTAGCGAATTTATCATTTGTATTTAGCTTTGTGTTATCACAGACATGTAAATTCGTCATAATAAATTTAAATCGATCTCTCGATATCGCTTCCGAAACCATAGTATTATGTGTGTCAACAGACGTTTCCCAGTACAATTCTTTTCTTGGTAACACTACATATCCACTAAGTAATAAAACAGCAATAAAACATTGCATTTCGTCTTCTGAAATATCACCATTTCTGTTGCGCTGATTTGCATATCTGTTTGTATATTTTACCATCATTTGTATCATTTCAGAGTCAAAGAATACTTGAAAATACTCTAAAGGCGTTCGTTCTTTATATTTCGCGGTGTGATATAACGGCCAATCGGAATTTCTTTGCACAAGATCAGCGTTTTCCCACTGATATTCCATTCTACGTCTGATTCTAGTCGTTTTGCTTTTTTCGTAAAAGTTTCAGACTCGGCGTTATCGCGTTCTGGATCAAGTCCGTTGTCTAGTGTGGCTATGAAAGCAGGAGCATTCAACTGACTACCTGGCACATTGTCAATGCGAGGATTTTCCTCATCGCCGCTGTCTTCATCAGTGATGTCACCCGTAGCATTAGTAGGTGGCAGAATATTTACCTTTACACCGCTGTATGGAATAGCATCCTCATTCCCATCAATAAAATCTAGAATCTGTGACAACGTTACTTGTTTTCTAGAAAAAAATATAAAACTATACTACTTTAACTTATTTTGAGGGTTATAAGTTATTATATTCAAATAAAATGACTCTAACCAATTGTATTTCTTAGCAAAATTGTAAGTAGCTACCAATAACTCACAACGGATCTTATTACAACTGACGTCCTTCTAGAAGGATACAAGAAAGTAATGGTATATCAAAGTTAACATATTGAAATATGTCCAATTTTGTAATATGAGGTGAAAAGAATAAGTATTCAGCAACGTAATATAATTGAAGGGTACAGGGGAAAAACGATCTAAGTCACATTTATATACTTTTGAGTAATTTCAATTTTAAAATTTAAAACCATTTACACAGTAATAGAATGAATTGTAAATAGGTTTTACTCATGTTTTATTTTGTATATTATATTGGCATAAATCTTTTACATCTTTACAACAAAAAATTTAACATTTCCCATGAAAAAAAAAAAAAATAACATTCTACTAAAACAATTTATGAAAAACCGAACTAAGTCCATGTTTACAGCGCCTAAAGAAATAAAGTGATTTATAGTTTGTTCCTGAATGTTGATCAAAGTACTTACGTCAAATTCGTCATCACTCCGATTTGCATCATTCTGAGGTAAGTTATCATAGTAGCTCTGGAGTTCTTCTGAAACAAACGCCTTCAATTCTTGGAGTTGCTGATATTTCAACTTAGGAATTGGCAATAAGGCGTGATAGAGAGCGTCAGGTTCAGCATTTGGAGGAAATTTTGAATTACCAGAAGTTATAATGACAAACTCTACAGCTGGTGCGTTATACGCTACCTCTTTGATTGCTACTGTACGATGGTGGTCCTTGGAACACTGCAATATTTTAATTGGTCTGGTTGGAAATGGACACGATTTTCTATAAAAGCGTGACAAAAACTTCGTCCACGAATGGAACATTTTTTGCGTACATTCATACACATCAAATGGCTGGGGTTTGCACCTTGCTGCTTTAAAAACTGCGACCCAATGAGAAGGAACTTCTGCAGTGGACTTTTGGTTAATTAACCCGAAATCTTTGTCACTCTCCATGTAGGAGTGCCCTCTTATGGGAAATATGACATCGATAGAGTCAAACCTTTGCTTTCCATGGATTAAATAGTGTACAAATCTTACAAGAGTAAAATTTTTGTTTTGGCCGGGACATGAATCGCAGAAAATCCGCAAATACCTTACGTTCTGCGGAAGAACTTCAGTGCAAAAATGGTACAACAAAGACATTACTTCGTCAGCTCCCTTTTTGGCAATGGTCTGTGGATACGTGTAAAAAACTGATTGGTTTGTGGACAGCACATGGATGTTAAAACTAACAAAAGTCAGTTGCCGTTTGTAGTACACATCATTAGTTGTGATGTTTGGGGTTTGCAAGTTCTTGCAATAATCCATTGTAATGGCTTCATAGTCACTATTTTTTCTGCTCTTATTTTTTTCAAGGCGTTTTCTTTTGTAGAAAGCTGCTGCTCTTAACTTATGCAGCTTGTCATCGGTTTCCACTTTCTTCAACTGCTCTTTTAATACACCTTCTTCTGCAGTGCCTGCTTGAACCACAGTCAGTTTTGATTCCAATGATGCTACTTGTATCTTTGTTGCATCACAACTACTACACGTGTCCGATCGTGGGTAACCAAATCCAATATTAAAATCTCTCAGAAAAATGTTTCTGTATGTTTCATAAGATACTGGTTTCGTCAGACGATTTTCCTCAGCATACATTCGATACATTTTTTTAACATTTAAAGTTTCTGGCAAGTAGATTCTCCTCGAATCTTTTAAACTATAATGAGATTTCCGACCTTTGAAACTCTTTATATGAGTATGTATATTCTCCAATCTTTCCTGATTAAGTTTGTGTGGCCGATTTTGATGTGTTCCTCTCTTGTCATGACATGAACCTCCCTCGCGTTGTAAATAGCCTTTCAGTGTTATAATTCGTCGATTTGTAATTCCATGCAAGCTAATGAAAGCTGACTGACATACTTGAATTTCCTTAAACTGGTTAGATGCTTTATCTACAACCCTCACCTTGTATTTAAATGAATTATCTCTCAAATGTGCCTCCATTTCTTTCTTTCTTGGTCGCCTCCTTGTTATGTTCTGGATACTGATGAGACCGCATAAATGACTATTTTGTTCATTTCTGTTGTGCATTGCATTAAATGCGCTAATCATCTCCTTTTGTTGAATGGTGGTAATGTTGTTAAAACATTTAAATCTTTTGCAGCCACAAGGTTTTCCAGTTTCGTAGATATGATTCCTGATTGCCTTTGCAGCGTCTTGTACACGACCATACGACTTTCGTTTACGTGTTAAATTAATTAGTGGCTCATTGTCACTGTTATCACTACCTGCAGACTCAATACTGTCACCCATTCTAACTGTATTTTTGTCACCAAACGTAACACAACACATAAAATATACACCAAGTTACTGTTTTTAATTTGTTTTGTAACGATTTTACAGGTACTCACAACAACTCAAGCATCACAATGACACTTGCTGCATGTCACATGATATTTGTATAAAACAGTGTAATCGACTGCAGTGGACTTTGATCGTTTTCGCATACAAGTGATGGACTTAGATCGCTTTTTCATAAACCGAGCATTCTTTATGCTGGATTTAACGTGACTATGATCGGTTTTTCATACATCGCAATATCACCATTGGAAAGAACCGGTTAGAAACTATAAATAGACATGTCAAATTCAATTTACCCTTTTAAGTGACTTAGATCGTTTTTCCCCTGTACCCTTCAATTGTTTAGAAAGTCATAAATGTTACTAAAAGCAAAATATTCTTACCCATCCACTAGAAGGTCTACTGGTTCAGTCATTTTGCGCACAAGGTAGTTTTCACGTTCACTCACGTCATAAACAGAAAAAGATACTGGTCAACTATGTTGTTATTACGAATAGTATTTATGTTTTTATGGGAAATATAATAGCGCCATCTCATATACATCAACAAAACTAAATTAATTTGCTTGTAGAAAACTGCATATAAAATATCCTTCTAGAAGTACGTTAGTCTTATCTGGGTTAAATAGGTTGCATTTATATTGTTTTATACTGCTTTTGAATGTATTTATAGTACCTATTTGTTTCTTGACAATAAATTTTTATTTCTTAATTATGTTTGTCTGTTTTAAATGAGTTATTGCGTTTACGTCGTTTTAGTAGGATTCCAATAAATGTTTTTATTGGGGAGAGAGAGGGGTATTGGGGGTTTAAAAAAAAGGTATACCTACATGTTACAAACTATATAGAAAAACCGTAATTAATGTTTTGCTAATTTATTTAAAGAAAGATACATGTTTCAGTAAATTTTACAGATTATAATTTTACGTTAAATTATTGGGCACAGAACCTACATAAATGTGGTTCCACTGAGCTGGTATTGAACCATTAGACATAAAATATTGTGCCAAAATATCCCTTTGTTGTCTGTCAATTCTTCTACAATTATTTGATCCTAATCTGCATACAGACCTTAGCATTGAGGACATTCTTTCCGGCTGGTTGCACATACTTGAAGAAAAAGAACTAAATTGTGTGATTTATTTCTTGCATACGTAAAAAATTGTGCAAAGCGACTGTAGCTTTGACTATACTTTCACACATATCTATGCTAGCTATTATTGGCTTTGTGTAGATCCTCCATTTTTGTGCAAGAATTCCAAATGTATTCTCTATTGTTCTTCTAGCTCTTGATAATCTATAATTGAATATTAACTTTTCTATACTTAAATTCTTTCCTGGCTAAGGTCGCATTATAGAACTGTGCAAGGGAAATGCTTGATCAGCAACAACAAAATGATTTACCATCATATTGCTGTTCGGCTAATTCTTTGGTAGTGGAATATCCAGTGAACCATTCAGAATTGCTTTACCAAACTTGCTTTCTTTGAAAACAGTGCTGTCATGACTTGATCCCTGTGCACCAATGTCAACCATGATAAAACAATATTTAGCATCACATACAGCAAGCAGCACCAAACTAAACGCTTTCTTATAATTAAAATAATCGGAGCCAGAGTGTTTCGGTGCTTGTATAGAGACATGTTTACCATCTACAGCCCCAAAACAATTTGGCATATCCCATCTTTCATGAAACTGCATAGAAATTTCTTCAAACCGTTCTCTTGTCGGTTCTGGTAAAACAAGTGGACATAATTTTTCCCATAGTACAGATGTTGTTTCTTTTATTACATAATGAGCAGTAGATTTACCTACTCTGTAACACCAAGCAAGTTCTTGCATAGAGCATCCTTCTGCTAAGTAACTAAAATAAAAAAACATGGAACATTCGTCAATCATAACTATAGGATTACTTACTGCAATGTAATTAGAAGTCGATGAGCAGGCGAAAGTGGACATTTTTGCAAATCATCTTTTACAATATTTAAAAGTTCATCAAAAAGATCTGGAGTCATTCTTATATACTTAAAAAATTGTGTTATATCTGGTTCAATTTGTCGCATATCTTTTATCAATGTTGCAAAATGTCCTTCGACGTCTATTTAGTGGTCGAACTTTAAAACGCCTTTTTTTCCTTAATTTATTTAACACACACACTGAAGCAGTCACTAAACATAAATATATTGCTTTTTTTAATCTTGACATCTTGGCAGGTTTATAAAATTATTTAAGGTTATACACCTATATTTATATTGAGACCTAGGACCAACCCAAATGTTTGTATGAACGCTAGATTTTTTCTTAAGATTAGAATTAATACTAAGACAAGATTAGTACTAAGATTACTACTAATACTTTCTGTCTGAACCAACCATTATTATGACGGGTATGGTTCGGACCATGCGGGCTGTACCCTGTTTGTTTATGTTGTATTATATTTTTTTATCATAAAAAAAACTTGAAAAAAAGAAATATGGTGCTTCTTTGTCAAAGAATAATATTCTGTGGTTTATCCGATCTACTGAAAATACGTATACTGTCGTGTACAGTGGGATTCAGAAGAGGTTTGCAACCCTAACGTATGTTTGTTGTTTTATGTGTATGAGTATAGTTTATAGTTTTTTAAAATAAAAATGAGTAAAAAATACCTCACATACGAAGAGCTTAGAAAATAAGAATTCAGATCTAGAGGATCTAAGTGAAGAGGACGACGGATGGGAAGTAAATGACGATCAAAAAAATGGTTTGGACAAAATTGAAGCTAGAAATTTGGTATTTATATTCTTAGAGGCTCATAATGAATTTGAAGAGGTATGCGTTGCAATTTCCAATGATGTCTTGCTCGAAGGGGAAACATCTATTGATGACTGCATACAGAATCAAGAGCTAGAAAATGCAGTTCCAGTAGGTAATACAGCCGAGTTCCGTGGAGTGTCTACTGGTCCTATTGTGCAGCAACCGGATCAGACTAATGTGAAAAGGGAACCTAACAAATCAATCCTGAACACTAAACAAGTTCTCAAAAAACCCAAACAAATACCATCTGCTCCGGTATGTCTTACCGTATAAATTTGTATTACATTGAAAATCAGCTTACACGCAAACAAGATATTGTTTGGCGCAAAAATGTGCAGTATCAGACGCCAAATTGGTACCATCCTATAACTCCTCAAATCGTTGAATTAGAAAGTCCCTTATATTTTTTCGAAAGTACTTTACTGATGATCTGTTCAATATAATGGCTTATAATACTAATCTTTTTGCCGTACAGCAGCACGCTACATTCGTGCCTACGTGTAATGCCGAATTACAAACTTTTGTGGCATTACATATTCTGATGGGAAACTTACCCGAGAGTTAGGTGTTATTGGGAAAACAAAATACGAATTCCCATTATTGCAGATGCTATGGCTCGCGACAGATTTTTTAACCTTTAACTGACGAACTGGGGGACCCTGGGTCCCCATATTCAGCATATATTCGAGTACGTTGGTAATAACTTTATTTTCTTAATATTGTTACAGGTAGCTGAATTTTTTGTAATAGCCTTTGTATTTGTGTTGCTACCAAGGACGTATTTTGGATTATTTGTTAAATAACAGTAAGTTCTTACTAGGGGGACCTTAGGTCCCCCACTTAGTCATTCATGGTACATTTATTATTTCCTGTTTTTGTAGTAGAAATGGCAAGATACACCAAGTATTTAACTCAAAAAGAAATGGAAGAGATTGCAGAGACTATGAGCGACATTGATGACGATCCATGTGATGCAGAAGGAGATTATGAAGATGATGATCCTGATTTTCTACCTAATGAGGAGGAAACTTCTGAAACGGAGGATGCAATTGAGATTGCAGAATTGGAAGAAGACGATGCTATTTCAGATGCGGATGAAGCTGATGAAGATGAACATCAGGAAAATACAGATATATACACAGCAAAATCTGGCCGAACTTGGAAAAGAAACCCATTTCATCCTACTCGCAGATTGCAGCGTAATATTTTGAGTGTAACGCCCGGCATTACAGGGCATACAAGCTCAGCCAACACCATTGTTGAAGTATTCAACTTATTTGTGACAACAGCTATGAAGCAAAATATCTGTATCCATACTAATAAAGAAGCTCGAAGAGTATATAATAGATACAACGATACCCATTCCGGTAAACCTAAAGTTTGGAAAGAGCTTACTGTAATTGAACTCGATGCATATATTGGTGTGCTACTGATAGCGGGAGCATTGCATTGTCGAAAAGAAAATGTTACGGATATGTGGAGTACTGACGAAGCCACTCGTCGTAACATTTTTACGGCGTCGATGTCCAGAGATCGGTTTGCGGCAATTTCTCGTTTCATAAGATTTGACGATAAAAATACAAGACCAATCAGGAAAGAAACAGATAAATTGGCGGCAATACGGGATATTTGGGATTCATTCGTGGAGAATTGTAGGAACGCATTCGTTCCTTTTGGAGAAGTAACAATAGATGAACAACTAGTCCCTTTTCGTGGAAAATGCCCATTTCGTCAGTATATAAAAACAAAACCTGGAAAGTACGGCATAAAAATTTGGGCGGCCGCTGATGTTAAAACTTCTTACCTTTATAATATGCAAGTCTATACTGGTAAACTTCCCGGTGGAGTAACGGAGAAGAATCAAGGCACCCGTGTAGTGAAAGACCTTGCAGAACCTTTGTTTGGCTCAGGACAAGGCATAACAACCGATAATTTTTTCACGAATACTGAACTGGCAGAGTACCTTATTACAAAGAAATTGACACTTCTAGGGACAGTTCGGAAAAACAAAGCAGATACCCCTTATGAATTGAAAGTGCTGCGCAACAGACAAGTGTATTCATCTACATTTGCTTTTACGAAGGACATAACTATGGTATCCTACATACCAAAGAAGAATCGGATGGTCCACCTCTTATCCACTCAACACTTTGATAATTCCATTTCTGACGAACCTCATTCAAAACCAATCATTGTATTGGACTACAATGATACTAAAGGCGCTGTAGATAGCGCTGATAAGCTAGTAAGGGAATATTCATGCGCTAGGCGCACTCTTAGATGGCCCTTTCGATTATTCATGAATATCCTAGATATAGCCGCAATGAATGCGTATATTATCTTTAGAGAAAAGAACCCTGAATGGCAATTATCAAACAAATCTAGGAGAAAAGTGTTTCTCTTATCTTTGGGAAGGCAGCTGGTGGAGCCAGATATGAAAGAACGCCTATCGAATGCTAAAACCGTTCCTCACCTACGGCGAGCCCTGGTAGCATGCGGTATTCAAATACCGAGTAAAGAACAACCACGTTCAGGATCAGAAGCAGGATGTAAACGTGGACGCTGCATCTTATGCCCTAGAGCAGCAGATAAAAAATCGAAGGTCAGATGCTCTATATGTAGCAGTTTTGTATGCAATAAACACAGAAAAGAAGAGAAGAGAATCATCTGCCTACGAAGTCATGATAAAGAAGATAGTATTGATTAACCACTTTTGTTCTGTTGTTTTTTTACTGTATTATGTATAATTATAATCTTGAAGTAGAGTTAGTTTGACATACATATAAAAAGTAAATGTAAAGTATGTAGTTACTAGAATTTTATAATAAAGAGTTCTATTGATATTGTTGTATCATTTAAAATTAGCCGGAATGCTGTTTTTCCATTGGGGGACCTTGGGTACCCCAGTTCGTTGTATGCGTAACAACAAAGAGCTTCGTGCGTTAAAGGTTAAACTGAGAAAGCATCCGAATTTTGTGAATGTACATGAAAGGCCTTCGGAAAATACAGATAGATTGTGGAAAGTACGTCTACTCTACGATGTGCTTTCAAACCGTATGTCAGAATTAACTTTAGAAACAGCTTTATGCGTCGATGAGCAAATGATACCCTTCAAAAGGCGGCTGAATATAAAACAATATGTCAAAGCTAAGCCTAATCCATGGGGCATCAAATTATTTGCTTTGTGTGGCACTAGCGGTATCATGTATGATTTTGTAATATATCAAGGTTCCAGGACAAAATTAAATCCTGATCAACAAGATGTTTTTGGTTTAGGGGCTGCCGTAGTTCTGAAGCTTACTGTTATATTTTGATAATTTTTCTTCTAATTACAACCTCCTCCAGTATTAGAGACGAAGGCTAATTTATGCAACTGGAACTGCAAGAATAGATGGATTCAAAAGTCCTCCTTTTTCTACCGATTCAGAGATGGCAAAAATGGACCGTGGTGCTGCAGAGGAACTTATTACCGATGATGGAGAAGTGATCCTTACCAAATGGTTTGATAATAAAGCAGTAACAATGGCTTCTAATTATATAAGTATCGGGACAACACATCAGTGCAAAAGATGGGATAAAAAAACGAAAGAGTATGTAAATATTCCTCGTACAGAAGTTGTTAAAAATTACAACGCCAACATAGGCGGCGTCGATAAAATTGACTTTTTGATTACGATTTATCGAACATTTATTCGGTTTCGTAAATGGACACTTCGGATGTTTACCCATGGCATAGACATAGCTTGTACAAATGGATGGCTTGAGTATAAAGCAAAAGCCCTTGCTCTTGGAATTCCTGAGAAAGAAATCGTAGATCTATTACACTTTCTTTATACTTTATACCTATTGGTATAAATTGAAACTCAACTCGACTTCATCACACACTGATTCGCCATCTGCTAAAAAATCTACACGCCCGGAATCTAAGCCTGTTGATGAAGTCCGATTAGATGCGTTCAATCACTTACCTCCATTTGACGATAAAAGTTTTGCGTCTCGTTGCAAATTTCCTGATTGTAAAAGCAGAAAACACGTAATGTGTCAAAAATGTAATGTGCACTTATGCATTGCTAAAACTGCTACAATTTGTATTTTTATTTATTTATTTAAATAGAATCACTGGAGCAGCACGGACGCAAGTCCAAAACGCTGCCCACCGACAATCACATTACAACTTACAAACAGTAGGATATTTATCATATGTACATACATACAAAACTGCAATGACAGGTACAGTCTGTTCCAAAATTAATGTCGCTCCCAAAATGATGTTTCCCATAATTCAATACGATTTTTCGTTAGTGAATACTAATGTTGTAAATGCGGTGCAAACCAAATATCGATTAAACTTCATGCAACTAACTTGCATTAGCAGTTATAACGTGTTTTTCGGCAGCGGGGGTGACATTAATTTTGGAACAGACCGTACATAAATATTTCAACAACACTATTAATACATAGATACATGCGCTCATTTAAGATTCTACAGAGGAACGTATACATCTCCTTAACTTGTTTCTATCTCTAAAAATATCGCAATCGTAAAACAACTTGTTATAGGTCTTAACCATTCGCACAACAGGAGAATTCATATAATAATTTGTTCGCATTTGTTTTTCAAATAAACATTGTTTAACGCGCAAATCACATTGTGGTACAGCAAATGAAATTATAGACAGTAGATAAGAATCATTTATGTAGTTGTTTAAAAGTGCATGTAAAAATGTGACATCTGCAAGCGATCTGCGTATTGATAGTGTCAACATATTATATTTGCGTACTAGTTCGGCATAAGTTGCATTTCTTTCACATAAATTGAGTCTGTAATTGGCGTATTTTACAAATTTTATTTGCACACTCTCCAACCTGTCAATGTGGGTGGATATTATAATAAGGATTCCACACTCGAGAGCAATAAGATAGTACACTATTTATTAACGAGTAGTATATTGTAAATAGTGCTTCTCTTGTTTTAAAAGTAGATGTAGAGCTCATTATAAATCCCAACAAACGTCTGGCTTTAACGGAAATATTATTAATGTGTAAATCAAATATTATTTTCTGGTCAAACGTAACCCCCAAGTCTTTAACATTTTCTACAGTCTCAAGTGTAATATCATTAATTGCATAGTGACGCACAACAGGTTTATGCATTCTGGTATAAGTAATTTTATGGCATTTATTTATGTTTAATGATAATTTATTTATTCTACAATAATGATCCAGCTGGTCTAACTCTTCTTGCAATAAATCAGTATCATTCGGGGCTTGAATATCCTTAAATACCTTCAAGTCATCAGCGTACAGTAAATATTTAGTATTATTAAAGCATTTACCAATATCATTCACAAATAAAAAAAATAAAAGTGGGCCAAGATTTGAACCCTGGGCAATACCAGATGTCGAATAATACGACTTAGATAGACATCCACCCACATGAACCACCTGTGATCTACCATGGACATAGGTGCGGAACCACCCCAACAGATTCCCATAAATACCAAAGGACTGCAGCTTATGTAGCAGTATATGATGGTCAACCTTGTCGAACGCTTTGCTAAAGTCTGTGTATACAACATCTAATTGTCTACCGGCATCTATACTATCTACAACATAATTGGTAAAACTAACAAGGTTGTTTAGTTGTTGTTGAACGTCGAGGTACAAACCCATGCTGTTCTTCTATTGTACCTATTGGGTTTAACATGACTATTTAAAACATCAGTTACTATAGATTCAAAAACCTTAGCAAAAGTCGACAATATATTATAGTAATCGGTCGATAATTTGTTACTTGATCCTTAGCTTCAGCTTTGTGTACTGGAAGTACAATCGCCCTTCTCCATTCAGTAGGAAATACACCTTCTTTAATAGAGTTATTAAATAATAAGAATAATGGTTTTGATAGCTCTATACAACAATGCTTTAAATACAGTGGAGGAAGTCCATCCGGCCCAGCGGATTTATTTATGTTCAGTTTACCGTAATTTGTTTTCTATAGTTTCTTTATCAATATTGAAAGCTGATAAACCACAGATTAGCTCAGACTGAGGCGATCCCATACTGTAAGGTAATGACTGACATTTTTCGTATACTGACGTAAAATACTTAGCAAATATCTCAGAAACAGCTTCACAAGTCTCAGCTTTGGTATCATTAAAGTACATACAGGATGGTATGTTCGACCTACCCGATTTACCATTAACATATCGCCAGAATTGCTTAGAATCATTTTTAATATTATGTTCAACATGACTGTGACCTTAACACACTGAAATATCGGTAATTTACATCATTTTTTAATATTTTCCATTTTTTATGAGCTTTTAGTTTTGCTTTTATAGTCTTTATAGTGTTCTCACTAAACCAATGAGGATACGAATCATTATTAAATACTTTTCCAGGAACTCGTTTGCAATTAATGCTATTAATTACTAAATATAAAAGGTGGACCTGCTCATTGATTTTTAATCCTCTAAAATTCGATTCCCAGTCAATAGATTGTAAATCTGAATTAATACCCACATAATCAGCTTTCTGAAAATTTAGGTATTCTTGACATTTGCGCTTAGAAAATTTTAAATAATTTATTTCTAGATCCAAATCTAAGGCTGGATGATGATCATCCTCTATCACTAAGGGATGGTCAGATTTTTTAATAGAATTAATAGCATGATAATTAGATAATACTAAATCAAGAACTCGTTTATTTTTATTTAATATTCCATTAAACTGCCTTAAGTTAGATATAGAAATTGTTTCCATAAATGTAATTGATCTTCGATCATTAGGAACCGATGAAGTGAAATGAGTGCTGTGGGAATGGTTGGACCATTCTAATGAAGGTAAATTAGCATCGCAAAATATGTACATACAATGAAATAAAATATTTGTTTAGTAAAGGCTTTTCTTTAGGCTTTTTTAGGTCTGTATCATGTGTTATTATAATTTTTCTTATATGTAGTGGTAGTACCTCTAAGTTCCAGTGTACACTGTGGTATACGTATCAAATGTCAAAATTGAAAGGTTTTTGACAGTTTTTACTTATACTAAAAATCTTTAAAAAAATAGATTAAGGTATGTCGGGGTTACTGGGCCATGGTTTTACAACCTCATATGATTTCAGTGATTTATTATTAAACTAATACAAAGAAGGCATTCGTTCAGTAACTTTAGATTTTTCAGGTAAGTCTTACACTAAATCCCTTTTAAAATGTAGGATACAGTTAGAATATAATCTCAATTCCTCAGCCCAAAATTTTTGTTTTTTCAAAATGGTGCCAAGGGTCCAGTTGCCCCAGGCAAAAGGGGTAATTGGACCATACCCCAATTTTTCTGTATGTTGTAGCTTTGTTATAAACCGGGGTGTCTGGGCTATTTTAGACCCCAATAAGGAATGTATAAAAAATACGTAACAGTAGCTAGAATAATTTCGTCTATTATTAACTGGCTATGTAATGAAGGTATGTATTGCTATAGAGAGTAAAAAATTGTACAACGGAAAGATAAATAAAGAACTTTTATTTCAGGAGTAATAAATACATACTTTTATACCAAAGCAACGTGTATAAGGCACAAAAAAACAAAAAAAAAATTCACAGTATTAAAATAAGAAACGAAAAAATTTATTTCTATTTAAGTAGCAACTGTAAAAACTTAAGATAAGTTAGTGAGATCTGAAAGATCTGTGCTGAAGCCTATCATATCTTTATAACGCGCTGAACTAAGACTTTTAATCGACTTGGACAATTTACGAATAATTTCTCGATTTGCAATTAACGATTCTTCATCCGTTTCTATAAATTTTAATGTTTGTTGATGCCGTTTAAAAAATCTACCAACGAATCCATCAGTTTCTTTTGAAATTATTTTAGCCACATAAAGTCTGAAAACTGCAGCCTTTTTTCCACAAACTTTAACTACCCAGAAGTCATCTATATTAACGCAGTTATTACCATCTATCTCATTTTCATCTTCTGAAGACCATAATTTCGAGTCATTGTCGCTTTCTTGAAGTGAAAAAGAATCGCTTGTATCCGTTGCGTCATTGTCAATAATTGTTTCTTGCTTTTTATTTTGCTTTTTTATTTTCTTAGAAACTGCGTCTTTTTTCTTTTGTATAGCTTCTTCTTTGTCTTTTTCTTCTTTTTCTTTTTTTTTTGTAAATATTCTTTTGAGGTAATTATTTCGCAGTTAGTTACTAATCTTCGCCTTTTAGCCTGAGGTTGTGATTTTGATTCTTTTTTTAAGACGTCCAAAAGAATTTCTTCAAATGTCTTGTGCGCGTTAATTTTCTGAGATTCGCTGTTAGATGTACTTGCAACTGCTGGTTGGACCATTATGAAATTGGATGACGTGCTACCCACTGCTGGGACTGGCTGGACATTTTTCGAGCTTGATATCATGGTGTCTTTTAACGGATCTGCTACACTACTGTGATCGATATCGAACTCATTCTGATCAAGTACCTTATCGGCAAAATTAAACGTTTCGTTGGTTAAAGCAGAGGTAGTCACAGTGGGTGGATCTAATACCGAATTGGGTTCTGTAAAATTGTTATTATAACGTCTAAGGTCTTCAGGTTTGAAAACGCTCGGCGAAATTGCATTTTTGTTTGGTCCTTCCAGATGTGGGTCATATATACCAGTGGTAGCAAAGCCATTAATAATATTTTGAGCAGGCATCTCTTGTGTAGCTTTTGTAAGGATTGATACAAATTCTGCTTTGGGAATTTTCTTTCTTGGGTTCTGGCGTTGCCACTTACATAGTTCTTTGTCCCACTTAGTTTTTAGGCTTTTAAATACTGCAACGTCTAACGGTTGGAGTAGATGTGTAGTATGTGGTGGCAATTTCATAATAGTCACCTCATTTTCTTGTGCTAATTTAATTAATTTTGTTGACACGTGGGTAACGTGACCATCGTAAATTAAAAGCACTGGTCTTTCAGGACCAATGTGTTTTTAAAAAAACCAATTATAAAAAAGTGTCGTTTCCATCCAGCCACGTTCGCTGGCAGATATTGCTGTTTGCGACACATCGTCATTAAACCAATTCTCCATTACGTATTTACCTTTAAATACACATAATATGGGTAGTTTGTTTCCATCGGCAGAACAACACAGCAACACCGTTGTATTTTCTCGGCCCGAAGAACTTGTTTTACGTTGACTCTTTACTCCAATGGCACCTACGATCTTTGTTTTAGATGGATCGTGGCAAAACGATGTTTCATCACAATTAAATATTTGTGATGGTTTTCCATTTAATTTCAGCTCCTTCACATGGTCTGTTAGTTTTGTGAAATAGTCATAAATCACCCAGGGATTAACCTGAACAAATAAATAAAAATAATCTACTTAGATTTACTTCTATTTCTTTTTGGCAATACTTAACTTAATACATAAGTATAACAAACCTGATCACATCTGATGTGCTCTATGCTTTGTGGTTTTTTGATGGACAGTGCATGTCGACGTCTAAAAGATGTAAACCAGTCAGAACCGGGGCGACTGTTCTTAAATCGTGTTGATATATTGTTTTGGTTTATATAGAGCTCAACCATATCCACAACTTCCTCACGACAGAGCCCGAAGCCATTTTTGTCCATTATTTTTAAACAATTCGCTATCTCTTGTTCTTCGTCTTTCGAAAGATATGAAGATACTCCTCCTCCTCCTTTACCGTCCGCAGAAGTATTTCCTTTACCCCGTGTTCCTAATACATAGTGTTTTAATGTTGTCCTCGGTATATTATAAAAAGAAGCTGCTCCACGAGTCGTTTTGTTGCCATTTTTAACATCATCTAACGCTTTTAGTAAGTCTTCTCTGCTATATGAACCACCGGCACCCTTCTGCGTTTTTCTAATGTACTTGCGCACCATTGTCTACAATATATTAAACATGTCAAATTTTGAATATGCAAGAGGGGTATCTGGGCCATGATGGCCCAAATACCTAAGTGTATGGCCCAGATACCCCTTTTGCAATTTTTGTTTGGGGTAACTGGGCCACCCATTGTATATTCGCATCGTTAAAAATGAATAAGCTTTTAGACACGTAAAAACTTTGAATAATGTGTAAATATACCACAAAAAATAAATATTATTGTTTATTACTTACCTGAAGGTAGATGTGGTTAATAATAACACTAGTTGCAGCACGATGTATTAAGATAATTACGAGCAAAATTTGTTATCACTCTGAAATGCTAAATTTAACAGATTTATAGGTTATGTGCGTTGTTGTGTTTTGTCAGTACTGTACTTAACCACTGCCAACTGTGTAAAATAAGATAACCTAAACAGTTTGATAGGAAATATGCCGTGGCCCAGTTACCCCGTGGGCCCAGAAACCCCGACAGACCGTATTGCATAAAATTTTAATTTTTTTTTCATCACACATTATTTCGGGACTGAAAGGGTTAATAACGTAAAATATTTTGTTATAAACATAAAAATAAATATGAAATTCTGAAAGTGATTATAGTTTTTTCGCAGCTTCAATCCCTTGTCTTACCTATATTCACAGTTTATCAATTAGTTTGGCTATATAAGTTTCAAATGTATGTATCTATTGCTTTTTTCTGAATTTCTAGCCTTTATTGATGTCGCTGCTCTGCCGCATCTTCCTTGGGATCAATTTTCTTTCTTTTTGTTTTAAACAGTGACTGACTACTGGTGGAGGCTTCACTGCTTTCAGATGTGGTATCTATAGAAAGTAATGTTTCATAATGATCAAAGCTTTCTATAATTTATGTTTTGAAGTAAACTTTTGCACACAACACATATTTTATTCAAAAGTTTGTAGTATATCTACTCTATCAGAGAGACTGTATTGCTTTCTTGTGACGTTTATGGTTCTATTTGTTCTTAATATTTTTTTTTAACGAGTCCAGTAGTGTTCACTAACATTTCAGAAGTGGGATTAAAGTGGGATGAAGCGTAGATAAATCAAGTGCAGTTAATTACAGTACAGAGAACGCAATAAATTGTGAACTAAAAATAGTGATAACTTAGGTTAGATTGCAGCGTGAATTTTGAGTGGGAAGTTTACACACGATGGAAGCTGACGTCGCTGATTTCGAAGAATTTTGCCATAACGTAAGGAATGACGATGAAAGTAAAAGCGAGAGTTATGAACCACCTCCGAACTCAAACAATGTAGATGCACTAATACAGCATCTTGCTAAAAGAGATGTGTTATTAGAAAGATTAGTCGACAAATTGAGTATGGGTACAATTTCAATATAGACAATGTCCAATAGTGCAGGTATAATATCTAATTTATTTGAAAAAATACCCAATTTTGATGGCGAACCAAACAAAGCAAAATCAGGGCTGACCGATCTTAATAGCGCACAAATATAGCATTCTTTATCCGACAATTATATTTTGGAACAGCCAGAACCAGACTTGTTGGAGGAGCAAGGTATTAGTATCAGATGAAGAGAAATTAGATAAACGCGTGGGACGATTTTGTGGAAAAATTTACTGAAATCTTTATAATAGAAGAACACACTACTACCAAATGGCAGAAAATGGTAGATAGGATACAAAAAAAGAGGAAATGGTGGCGTCGTATTTTCACGAAAAGGCGAAACTTTGTGATAATCTCAAATTCAACGTCCATGAAATCAAAAAACAAGTGCTGGTAGGTTTATGGTCAAAAAAGGCATGTGATGCTATGTTTGCACGTAATCACTACACAACAGATAAGTTATTTCATGATTTACTTGAATACGAACCAATGGAGAAGGAAATAACGAGCAGGTTACTGCATAAAAATCATCCTAAGCCCATGACGTATGAAAATAAGGAGAAAGGATTCGAAATCAAAAGGATAATTCTGTCCCAGCTGACAAAAATAAGGAAACAGTCAATCAGCGAAGTTCCTCAAAACCATCCACAACAGTTTCCGCGCTTCCCTCAATGGTCAGACAATCGTACAATGAAAAACATACTCTTTACTAAAAAACAGGAATTTCTGGTTGTACCCGATGGTGAGTTTTCTTATTAATTATAATTTTAAACTTCCTAAATTATTATAACATAAACAACGTTGTTTATTTCTTAGAAGAAACCAACCTGTGTTTTTTTTCAATATGTTGGTTGATGATAGTTGTTTCAAGCTAATAGTCACAGAAACAAAAACATAGCTATGCTGAGGAAGTTTTTCTTTCACCGGGAACAGCTGAGTCGTCAAGGATTACTCGTTCGCGTGATGCTACCACTCAAGAAATGCGTGTATTTGTCGGCGTACTTTTGCACATGGGCACTATATCGACGAATAGACTGCAAGATTATTGGAAAACGTCCATATTTTTAGTATGCCTTTTTTCTCGTCGGCTATAAGTAGAGATAGATTTCTTCTGATTGTGAGGTAAGATTGAATTTTATTTCCGGGAATAATATGATGTACGACAACTATATCACTCACATATCTGTCAACCAATAACACAGTTGAAATTCCTTAGCAACAGCCAATGACATTCGTTTTATAGCGAAAAAATCACGTGTGAATTTTAATAAGTGATAAAATCACTCGTGGTTTTACTCACAATGCTCGCAATTACTACACAAAGCAAATCTTGTTATTTTTTTTTGTTTCCTCTTCTTCTGAGTTACCAGCCAAATATATGGCAAAATGAACACAACTAAGAGAGTAAATTACCAAAACACAACATACACACACAAAACTACACCGCGAGAGTTGCAGTGATAGCCAGACAAGCGATACAGCTTACGGAGTCACTGCAACTAAGCACCCACATTAAAAAAAATAATAATTTCACTCGTTCTTCGGGCTCGTGGAATTTTTATCTCAACAAGCACTTACAAACTATCCACATCAATTTTATCGATAAAATCTTGGTCACTTGTTATATTACTTATGATAATTTAATTTTAGGTGCTTACATTTCGCACAGAACCCAAAAGAGGGACAATGCGTTCCGGAAGATCGACTCTTCAAAATTAGCCCAAAGGTGGATTATTTCAATAAAAAAATGAAAGAGGTGTATTACCCGGGAAAAAACTTTTCGCTCGACGAATCCACGGTGTTGTGGAGAGGTAGATTGTCGTTTTGCCAGGACATCAAAAACAAACGGCATAAATACGGGGTAAAATTGTACGTTCTCACGGAGTCTGATGGCACAATCTTGAACGTCGACGTCTACACCGGCCAGTTGGGCGACTTTGGCGGCAAAGGTCACGCGGCAAATGTGGTACTTTATTGGATGGGCGGCTAGATGTTGGCCATTCAGTTTATATGGACAATTTCTACAACAGCTATGACATCGCCATAAAGCTACTGGACCGCAAGACTTACTACTTACTTACTTTTAGAACGGACCGCAAGAACACGCCTCCCGATGTAAAAATTACTAAATTGAAAAAGGGGGAAACCGTCATCAAATACAGCGACGATGGAGTGCTTATTGGTAAATGGCGAGATAAGAGGGAGCTGGTATATATTTCCACAGAATTTGGAAATGAGATAGTGGCATTCCAAGATAAATTAGCGAGGGATCGCGAAAAGCCTAAACCTCTTTTCCGTTACAACGAAAGTATGGGAGGAGTTGATAGGCAAAATCAGCTGCTCTCATATTATTCATGTGGGAAAAAAACTCTTCATTGGCACAAAAAGCTTGGTATACACATGCTGCAAATGCTTCTCATCAATTCGTATTTGTTATATAAAAAGTTCACGAAATCAAAAATGTCAATTTGTGACTTCCGGCTAAATATAATCGACCAATTAGTCCCGTCAAAAGCTGTACTACCAATGGCGCCGCTGAAAACAAATACACACAATCCAAAGAAAAATACTCTAGGGCGTAAGGCGAATACTGCCATATCGAGACGTTGCACCTGGTGTTGGAATCAATTAAAAAGAAGAAGGAACACGTCATACCATTGCCCGGCATGCTTGGGTACACCATAACTTTGTATTGGCGATTGTTTCGAAAATTTAAGTGGCAGCGAACGTGTTAAAATAGTGTGTGAAACAAGCAGGCGTTGGATTAATGATTCGCACACTATGCTATCGTACTTGTCCAAAAAATTTTCTAGTGGGTCTTGATTGAATGACCTCGTTGGAAAGTTTGGAATCTTATATCTTATTAATAACAAATTCCATATTTTTAAAAATCTCTCCAATAAAATAAAATTGGCTATCACTGGAGGAATAGCCCAATTTCTCCATTCATGCTGTCGAACAGTTCATTTAGAAAAAAGCAAAGATCGGCAGTGTCTTGAGCTTCAGCAGGAATTTGTATAGATTTATCTGGACGTTTAGATCCACTACGGCTCATCAATTCAATGGTTGATAAGACACTTTGGCTAAAAACCTGAGTGCACATTGCATCTTTAATACCCTTGATGGCATCACATGTAGATCCATTAATTTTGGCATATTTCTCACTTTTGCCGAAAGATCTATTAACCTTCCGTCGGGCGCAACATCGAAATGAACTAGTTCGGGCGCAATGCATCTGTGAGATGCCAGTTTTTATTTGGTTTTAAAATAACATTTTAAATTAAACACATCGTGGATATTAATGATTATATGTAGTTTTATTGAATTTCAAAAACAATACTTGATAAGAAAATAATAATTATTATGTAGGTGGGTATATAAAACTTAACAACAAACTCTATAGAAAAATATTTAGACTTAGTTAGAGTCTTCCTCATCAGCTACATTTCCATCCAATTTACTATCAAAACACTTCTTGCACACCATTATTGCATGTTCTAAGCAAAAATATTCATTGCAAAGTTTACAAACATATTTAGAATATCTTTTCTTCTTATCATCACAACATGTTGAACAGCGTTTCCTTTTCATTCCGCAGGCAGTAGGAGTTTCAATCTCTTGTTGCTCCATATCTGATTTGTACTTCTGTAGGCTTTTTGTAAGAGATGCAGGAATTCCTCGAGACTTCATACTTCTCCGACCCAATTCTTCAGTAATGAGCTCTCTAGCAAGCTGCTTCAAAAATAAATGGCGTCTTTGGACGTCAGCTTTATTCTCGTTGTGAATCACTTGTGCATTTATACCGGCAATATTGAGCATAGAGAAAAATATGACCATAGGCCATCGACGAGTATTTCTTGCAACATTATAAGTTGCACACATTTTATCCACTACATCAACTCCTGACTTTGTTTTATTATAATATGTCACTATTTGTGGTTTATGTCTGTCTCCTGTGCTCTCATCAATACCATTATCATCATGTAAGCTTGATATAAGTATTACATTTTTACCTTTTTTGGAATGTATGACACTATAGTAGCATTTTTTTGAAATCCAAATAAACTTGTATTGGGGAGTCTACCCTTGGTCAACAAAAAACTTGGGGGTAGTTGCCGTTTATTCTTCTTTATAGTGCCTATGTAAGTCAGTCTTTTATTGTGTAGGAAGTCCACAAGTTCTACATCCGTAAACCAATTATCTGCTGTAATATTACGGCCTGTGCCATAAAGAGGTTCAGCTAGTCGCTTTACAACATCGCTTGGCTTGTTGCTAATATTGTAGGGTCCTTCTGGTTGTGTGCCTGCGTATATTTCCAAGTTATAAGTGTACCACGTTTTCGCATCCACTAAAGCAAATATTTTCAAGCCATATTTATTAGGTTTTGAGGGTATATACTGTCGGAATGCACATCGCCCTCTAAAGCCCTCTAGTTTCTCATCGATGGTTACGTCTGCTCCAAGGGAATAATTTTTTTTACAGCTTGCAACAAAGAGGGTGAACACTTCACGAACCGCAGTAAGTCTGTCACACTTTCTTTGGTCTTCTCGAGTTGTCCTATCATCGAATCGTATGCATCGAAGAAGAAATTTGAAGCGCTTTAGGTTCATAACTAAACGAAATATTTCGATACCATATCCATCTGTGCCCCATACTTCTTCTAAACTTTGCCTGTTACTTCTAAAAATACCAAGCAAATACAACAGGCCTAGAAAAGCTTTGATTTCAATTTTATCAGTAATTTTTGCATCTCTCTCACGTTGAAAGTTTATTCGTACTGTATCGATATACTGATTCGTAAAATAAATGATTTTATCAAGGATCTCATCCGTTATAAGATAATTCCAACACTCATATGGTGTCTTAGCTTGCTTTGCCTCACCGATAACACCTGGCTTTTGCGTCATTATGTTTTGTATTTTGGTTTTTGTATGAGCAATAAATTTGATTTTACACCATTTAGTAGATTTGTCTTTCCCGACAAAATAATTGTCTTCATCATCATGTTCAATAGAGCTGTCTGAACTTGAACCATCTTGCACAGTGTCAGAATCTTCCTCTCGGACTTCTACTCTATCATCTCCGTCGGTATCTGTTTCATCTTCAAATTCAACTGTTTCCTCGTCATCGCTTTCTAGCATCATTTGTAATAATATTTCAGCGTCTTTAGGATCATCAGGATTATAAAGTCGACGTCTTTTATCCATATTACTGAAACAAATCTGAAAAATAAGAAAACATTTATCAACGGGCGCAATGCATCTATCTCACAGATGATATAGGTCGGAACAAGAAGAATATTTGAAAATTTAGGCTCAACAACATATGTGCTTACTTGTGTTTTACGTCTGCTAACTGTATATTATTACGTCTGTCTTGAATAACGAGTAACCGAAATATCGAAAATGTTCGCAATCTATCTACGAAATTTTGCTTGTTACCGAGGGACAGTACCGTATGCTACAACAGCTGAACTCGTACTAATGTGTAAGATATCGTACGGAAAGAGCATAACTGGAAGCTCAACGTCAAAATGTGCTAAACAAGTTGTTAGGTTAGAAATATTGTGCAAGTCATCTGACAGATCCATTGCGCCCGACGGAAGGTTAAATATGCATCACGTATATGTGACGATTTGCCAAATTTTTTAATATCATTTTGAGAAAATGTCGAGTCCTTTGTCAGGAGATTGTTTCGAATGCACTTTAATAAATGTGGTGGATCGAACAGAGGAATAGTCATATGTTGATTATGGGATTTTCTGATTACGTGGAAGTTGTTTGTAAATAAACTGTAGCGTTTCATGTATCTTTATTTGAACCGATAAATAACTTATAATACACGACGTCTTACTCGTTTACATGTGTACTACTACTACTGTAAGTCTTACACGAACATCGTACTGAATAGAAATGTTACATGTTGGCGACATCTGTTGTTGCGTAGATTTGTTAATGACAGAAATGTACTTATAACAACATCCATCAATAGAAATCACGTTTTCTTCAATATCTTAAGTTATTCCTGAGGACACTGGCTCTCGTCTCCTCCATAAGCATTCGAACAGCCTTTACATTTGTTACCCCTTGATTGCATACAGAAGCAATCATTTTTAAGCCCGTCGACTGCACTTCCTTAACAACTTTTTTGAATAATCTGCATACTTCAGAAGCAGGTGTAGAAGATTTACAAAACTCATATCCTACTGGTTGCTTCCATTTCTTAAAAATACCCCTGATCATGAATACCGATAGATGATCAATGCCAACCCCTCAATACTATCCATTTGGTCATAATAGTCTACATGCGGCTGCAAGGCCATCTCGTCAAATATTACTGAACATATCTTTTCTTCTTCTGTCATATTTTTAACATTATTTTTAATGCTTGTTAATACAGATTTTAAAACACCAGCTCGAACTGGTGCTTTATTTAAAAACTTCTTCAAAGATTGTTCTGTCGGCAGAATAAATATCCCAGAAAGAAATTTATATCATTTAGGACTTTGTTTTTGCATAGCCAAAGCCAAAACTTTTTCATTTGAAGAAAATCTTCCGCCTCGAACTTCTCTTGAATAATTTTGAAATTGTTGCTTAAATAATTGCAATGCCATTGAGGAAAAATTTTCAATATTATAACTTTCTTTTCTAGCTATAGCCAATTTTGTTTTGTAAGCTGCACTGCGTTTTTGATGGTATAGCACTTTCCTCTTCAAAGCTTTAAGGTGTCTTCGAGTTTTCTGATCGATATGTTTAACCTAAAGTAAAACATGTATAACTAGTTATTAATAAAGATAATTATAGCTGACATACCTTTTTTTCTATTTACTGCCCTTATTACATCATTCATCTCAGTTGGCCCATAATCTGTAATTTTTTTTTGTTAAAAACTTTTTAACTTCCAAAAAGAACAACATACCTTTTTCATATGAAATTAGTATTCCTCTGCTAGTGCTAGGTTCATTCCAAGATTCACTCAAACGTCTGTGATTGGTTAAAATCTAGTGCACATTTACACAAGAACGATTTGTCAAAATTGCATTTATGTCAGTTATATTATGTGAGCGTCGTTTGTGTTCTATAGCGATTATTGGGTTTTATTGTTTTCTTTATCCATTTCATCTTGATTCTTCATACAAAATGTTTTTTTAGAGCTTCTGAATCATAATATTTACTTATTGAAGGTACTATTTGAACTGTTTTGCTTAATTTTTTTTATTTATATATGTACAGTCGTGGCCAGATAAATGTAGTAGAAGCTTTTTTAAATAAATTGTTATAGTGTATTTTGACATTTAAATGTCAAATCATTTTAAATTTAATTAAACGTCAATTGACAGCTCAAAGTGCGTCGATGCAACTAACAGAAACAGCCGATTAACGTAGTCATAGCCATCTATGTAAACATGTACATCTACTTAGAATTTAACTGGATTTACCCTGTTTTCATTGAAATCTAAAGTTAAAGTATATTTCAACGGATTTATCTGCTTTTGCTTGATTGTCTACTTTGTAAGTCTGTTTTTCAGTAGGATACATTCTCTTTAGTTTGATTCTGATTTCACCAATGGATTTATTTGACCCCTTTATTAATGGGTCATAGTCATCTCATTTTTTATGAAAAATGGATTTATCTGCTTTTGTCTGATTGCACCACATATGTAACAAAGTTTATGTGTATATGTCTTTTTAGGGTATAAAAAATAAAACAAAAATTGGTATTTACTACATTTTATTTTAAAATTTGAGAGGAAAAAGTTGTATGTCTGCATACAAAAGAAAAATTCTATGAAAAACAGTAATTATTACAGTCTTTGTAGAGATAATCTACTTATCCCACTGAAATGGTACAGCTCCTTCTGTATAAAATATAAAGCTAAATTTTCTCTCATTTCTTCAACATTTTGTTTGTACGTATTGGTACTTACACGGCCAACAGGAAGTAGATTTGTACATACATCTTGCATCCATTCTCTCTCATATAAATTTCCATCATCTACCCTATCAATAGGGATTCGGGTCATTCCATGTCGAATCAACCAATAAAAAAAAGTTTTCAACTTGACCATTTCAGATTTGGCTGAAACTTAGTTTATTTATACTCTCTGACATCCTGAGCTCAAATATAATTTTTAAAAAATTGTATCCCTGATAGTTTTTTAGTTATAAATTTTTAAAAATCAGAAAATGCAGAGTTTTTTAACGTGCGCCACAATCTAACATCTGCAATAACTTTGGTTCTATTAGTGCCAGAGAGCTGAAAGATAGCTCATTTTGAAGAGGGTTTAATGGGCTTTAATTTGATACCCAACTTGAACACATTAGTTGATTTTTTGAGTAAAACTCAAAAAATCGTTTTTGAAAAATTTTTGAGTTGGTGTTTTTTATTTTTTTTCAAATTTATATATGTTTTTATGTATAATTTTGTGAGTACACCACAAAAATTTCAGAGTGGGACCATGATGGGATCAGGAGATATGTTAAAAATACATCACTGAAGTATCACAAAATTTTTAGTGCTAATAGCCTGGTTCTGATACATAGGCTATATGAAACATAACTTTGGTAATGAAATACAAAGATTTTTCTGTATTACTGTGTTACTTACTTTTTATTGAAACTATAACTATTAATTATGCAAATAAATTGATTCTTACATAGGCTTAATTAACGAAATTGATGGTTATTAACTTCTTTCATAATAATATGTCCATTTCGAAAAATGCACTTCTTAAACGTGTTAATTTCCTTTTTGCATTTTCGATTGGAGTTTCTTCGTTGCCTGAGTGCTTTCCAACTCTGTAAGATGGTACACTCTTCCAGTTTGGGTTGTGGGATCTACTTTGGTTAAGACATCTATCTTATTTACTAATAAAATGTCTGGCACCGTAGGATACTTAAATGAAGGCGATGGACCATGGGGTTCCAGAAAACTTATTTTAATGTCTTCGTTTTCTGTATCGATGACACACCCCAACCACCATTCCTTGTCGTACAAACATGTGACAAAACCAACAATTTCATCCAAGTCTAATTCACTGTCAACATCATTTTCTGAAACCACTTCTTCTTTGTTGTAATTTGCAAAGGAGTAAGTTTTTACTAAAACTCTGGTTGCATTTTTTGGTTCGTAGTGGTGAAACTGTTGTGTTCCTTTCACTGTTTTGGCTTCTTTCAATCTTGTTTTCATAAGTGTTTTCTCATGTTCATAATCTTCTTTAGTTGAATAAATAAAACTAATATTAGTTATATTTTCTTTAGCCCAGTCATAGAGTTGGCGAGGAGTCATAATTTGTTCATTATACACCATTCGGAGACTTGCTTGTGCTGCTAGACGTTTAACAGCTCCTCCTATTCCATCACAAGCGTTCTTTCCATGTGACGATGCAAAAAAGTTCCATTCTGCTTTAATAGAAAAATCTGCTGTGTGGTGGCAGAGGTTAAGAAAGTTAGTTTTATTCTTATATTGTGATGCAGCCCCATCGGAAAAATAGTGAATCCTCTCAATTTCATGAGGTAGTTTTTCCTTTAGGTAATTTATCAAAAGTAGCTGGAACAAATGCACAGCAACTGTGTCATGAGCCATACAGTCAGATATGATTACTAAACTTAGGTGTTGCAAAGTGTCTTCTTCCTTGAAATAAATGACAAAAGGATGTATTGTTGCTTGTGCATTGTTCCAATGAAAGCCTTGAGCAGCATCTTGGAGAACAAATGAATAATTTTCAGCGAAGTCACATACAACAATGCATTCATTTGATGGAATGTTTTCTTTCAAGTGTCTCAGATAAGCTGACTGTTTGGTAGCAATAAAAGAATGTTTAAGAAGTTTAGGCAGACTATCAAACAAAGAGTCTAGAAAATCTCCTGTGGATTTGGTTATGGTTTCCAGAACACACTTATTGTCCACCTGCGCCCACTTTTTGTATGTTACATGTTCAATACTGTTTTGCTCAAAAGCATCCTCAAACAAAAACTTTAGATTGTTAATATCTGGACACAGTGTACATTGCCTGAAATAACATTTTTCTGTAGGATTTTCACAAACAATACTATTAGTTAATTCTTTATAAGTTTTAATTGGCGTTTCTCGATTTACCAATTCTGTAAGTTTACATTGCGCCATCATCAACTTTGCATTTTGATGCACAGTACATACACATACTGAATGTGTACCTGCAGACCCTGGAAGAACACAGTGCTTTGGTCGAAGTTCGCAGAATTTAGAAAACCCAATTTTCAGCTCAGGATAGCGTTCTTTGAAAAGTGCAAAACATTCCCGTAATGTATTCAAAATTAAAAATTTTTGTACATGAATTCGTTTGCCATCCACTTTAACAGAAACAAAGTCCTTTTTACCTGGCATCTGTCGACTCACTTCATCACACTCATAAAATTTGTGGACTATATCTGCAGTTTCTGAGCTAAGTGTTTTCCCAGGTTTCGGATCCGGGGTAGACATTACACCTTTTCGTTTGACAAGAATTTTGGCTTTTCTTGCGATAAAATTACTCACTCCAAATTCGTTCTCAATTTGCATCAAGGTCCAGCTTTTAGGAAGGGTTGTCAAAATTTGCATTTGCAAACTTTTATCTCTTGTACTATTGAATTTTTCTTTCAACTGATTAATTATCTCGTTGTCATAGTTGGGCACGATTGGATTGTCGGGGCTTAAACCAAGTATTTTAGTTCTGAATGCGTCTGTAACTTTTTTAAATTTATTTTCAGGATATCTTCTTTCACTCAGTCTTTTCTTTTTTACTGGCGTTTCATCAATGAAACCCAGACTTTCATTCAAACTTTCAATTGCATGTTCTTTTTCAGGAGTGGATATTAATAATTCTTCTCTTAAATTAGTTTCCGCCGGTTCAGTTTCTGGTTTCTGCAATGGTAACTGCAAAACTGCTTTGCGGCAACTGTCACATATTTTATCACTTGCAGCTATTCCTTCATGATGTTTTAAAATATTTTCATTGACAATCCTTAAATTTTTTTTGTGGTAGTCATGGCCTGTATGTTTAAATGGATTACAACAATATACGTTAAGTTTTGATGGACCTGCTTCTTCCATATTTGCAACAACATAAACAAAATTACTAACACCACTACTATCACTTGAAATATTCTGCAGTTTTGAATGTGTAGGTAATTGTAAAAAGAGTTACCTTAAAATCAGTTCACCAAACTTAAAAACACAATTTTATCTTACTAATTTAAAACAGTTTAAACTTTTTTAACACTTTAAATTTCAAACAGTAACAAAACATTTAAAAACATTAACGAGTAAGTAATAAACTTTATTTCATCAAAGTCACATCACCAAAACTAACTAAACTAGTTTTGCATTTGTTCACTCTCTGAAAGCAGCAGACAGACTGACACAGGTAGCACAACGATGGAACACAGTCATCACTTATTCATGTTAGGACATGAAAGGGACATGTATGTTCAAGTAATCAGCAGATCAACAAAAGCAAGCTTGATAAACAAAATCAAGTGTTATATACATCTACTATCAATATTGTTTCTATATTAAGGTCCAACATTTATAAAAACATTAGAATTAGGCCTACATTGCCTTAAATTATTCAAAAAATTGAACGGACATCGTCTCTTGTCGGCGCAAAACCATACTTTTGTAAGTTACATATGTGGGCCACAATCTTTCGCTCTCTTTCCACGCCTAACACAGAACTTGGTCCAAGGATTTTTTTTTCTTGTGTCATTTCTATCTCTTCTTCGACGTAGTGTTGTAGATGGTACGTTAAAATTACGAGCGGCTTCATTCGCTCCCATTTGATTTTCTTTTATGGCATGAATTACTTTCCTTCTCTAAATTATCTTCCGACCAAGTGGCTCTGCCGCAACTTCCTTTTCTTTTACATACAGTAGGCATGCTTCCTGAAACCCAATAAATATTTCACAAACGAGAAACTAACTGAAAACAATATGCGCCATCTCTCCTTTACATAAGTTAGGCCATCTCACCTAACCGTATGAGGATAAATGGCTCATTAAACAAGTTTGAAATTTGCAAAAAGTTGTACGTAAGGAAGGTAATGTAAACTCCGCTTACCTGGTTAATACGAAAAGCGCATTCCCAAATAGATAATTTACTTTCTGATCGCAACAATCTATGTCATTAAAAACTTTGGAGGCAATCAAAACAAACAACAACACCGATCATTTGTTAACGCACTGCTATAAACGTCAGCTTTGTATATCGTAACAAGCAGTCACGTTTACACCGTTGGTAATGTAGAACAGTAACATTACCTTTGCAGTTTCGCATCTACACGATTGCGCCATCTCACCTCGTGGGCCATCTCTCCTCGACTTCCCCTATACAAAACATCATCATTACAAATTCTGCTTTCCTTTCCTGTCAATATACGATTGGCCCCAAAAAAATAATTATTAATATTTGATTGAATAAATTTTTGTAATATAAAATCTTTAACGGTTTCATCGTGATGTGTACAAATGCTGTCAAAATTAAATGTTACATATATAATATATAATAACATTCATTAATATAGTTTAATATAATTTTTTCTATGATATATTACAGGCAGTAAATACATAACTAAATTGTAAATTTCTTTCAAAACATTATAAAAGTTCAAGTTACAATAAACTAGATCCCAAACAGCATTATACATCCATAGAATAATTCAATTCTGTGAATATACCTTATGTTATATCTTAATTTACATTATTTAAAAATAAGATACGGTGTATAGTTAACATGTTTATTAGGTTACTAACTCACGCAATACCAACCTTACAATATCTATCTAACTACATATATAACATCTCCCATCCTGCTTTATTCTTATTCTAATACATCACATAATCGTGGAATCTTGAGGGTAACTTTGAAACTCTTTTTGTTCCTTGACTTGGTGATCTTAATTGCTTATCGCCCTCGTGACTATTTGTAAGAATTTCTTTATCCTCCAAATCCCTTTTTATTGTATTTGCATTTTCCATTACAACGGTCTTAAAACTAGGGGTATTTAAAGAACGCCTTAACTCTTTCCGGCACGAAATTATTTAGACAAAATTTACCCTACCTGCACGAGAAAAGAAGGTCACGTGGGATTAATGTAAAATTCATAATATTAACTTAACATTACATAAATAACAACACTTTAACAATATTTTCAAAAATTTTTATTATTTTTCAAAATTTTGATGGTGGTACAAACATCGTACCGCCATGCATCTAGGGAGCTACAAATAATCATTGGTGAAATAATTTAAAACAGTTTTTTTCTCGTTTTAAACATAAAGGAACTTTACATAAAGAACATGTCCACTCGGTACGTACTTGGACCGTTTTATAACTACATAATGCACATCTTCGGCCTGTACCAATTTCTGGCATATGTGCATTATTTGCTTGGCGGACACCTAGTGGAATGCGGGGCTATGTTTCTTGATCTGAATAGCCCCAGAGGAGTGTTTCCTTTTCTAATGTAAAATTATGGTTGGCGGAAGCAACCCAGATATAACCTCACGTCTGAAATCTTTCAGTGAGACATATGGAAGTTCTAGTAATCCATGTAATATATGGCTGTTCATAACACACATGTCTATAAAATGGAACATAATTCGATGCCACTTGTGGCTTTTTCTATCTATTTCATAAGTGGACTTCAACTGATCGAGCTTATCAACACAATTCATATTTTTATTGTAGTCCACTAAAACCAAGGGACAAGAAATATATTCGGATTGGCCTTGTTTGTTCCGCCTCTTTACTGTCGTGGTTTCGTTGGGGTCATGATAATTAGAAATCAGATGAATACTGCGCCTGTCTTTCCATTTTACTATTGATAGTACAGAATCACTAATAAAATAATCAAAGTCTCCACGTTGCAAATCTTTGTCAGATTTGAATGCAGGAAGTTCTTTTCTAGTTGGATTAATTGTTGCACAAGCAAAAATTCCCATCATTTTTAACGCGTCCATCAGCTGTACTGAGCTGAAATAATTGTCAAAGAATATTTTATGAAATTTGTGCTCTAATCCAGTGCATAAGTCAAAGTTAAGTTTTTTTTAAGTTTTTTTTTTAAGTTTCAAAGTCTTGCTGCGGTATGATATTGATTTCACTACCACTATCCAGTTTAAATTCTATAATTCTGTCTTCTACTTTAATATTCTGCATCCATACTGCCTTATGTTCTGATGTGATTTCACTAATGCTGTCTGTTACGAAGCACTCTTCATCTTCTGTCACTGCTTTTACCTTTTTCGCCCTGGATGCTACTGCGTAGTGATTCTGCTTACCACAATTCATACATGTTTTTCCAAACGCTTTACATTTTCCATAACTGTGATGTTTATTACATTTTGAACAGACCTTTCTATTACTATTACTTTTATTTTCTTGCTCTTTGTTTTGCCCAGGCTTTGTACATTTTTTATTTTCTTTTTCTGTACTCTTCTGTTTACTTACGCTATCTATATTTTTGTTTTGTAATTCTTTAATTTGTTTCTTCGTAGTTTCATTCAATTTACATAGTTCTATAGCTTTTTTCATATTTAAGTCGCTCACATTTAATAGTTTTTCTTGTAGTATGTTGTCTCGAATACCAAGTACCAGTCTGTCTCGTATCATTTCATCCATTTTATCACCATACTCACATGATTTTCCAAGATTCTGTAATGCTTGTATAATTTGGTCAATGGTCTCACCTTCCTCTTGTAATCTTTTATTGAAAACAAATCTTTCGTATATAATATTCTTTTTAGGTGTCATGTATAATTCCAATTCATTCATTAATTTATCATCATCGTTTTTCTCCTCTTCTGTTAGTTTTAAATTATTATAGACTTCAATACCATGTTCTCTTATAATATTTAGAAGAATATCTACTTTAACATCAGATGATTTCGAACATTTTCCTGTCGCTCTCATATAAATTTCAAAAGACTGCTTAAACTTTTTCCAGTTATTGCCAGTAAGTGACAGTGCTGTAGGTATTGTTCCATCCATTTTTATAATTGAATCTATGATTGCAGAAAGGATATATGTGTTAGAGGATGAGTTTTGAGAAAAATACAAAAAACTGTTTTTGGCTTTCCACATGTCAAAAGTAAAGCATGTTCAGGGTTGTATCACAAATATTTCTCGATTTGAACACAATTTAAAAGTTTTATCACGTACTATTTGTGAAGAGCATGTAAAAACGGCATTAGAATTCATTGCACATATACCCTTTCTGCACTATATGCAAGATTTTAGAAAAGAAAAGTACGATGTAACTCATAATTATGTTTATTTCATACAAAAAGCTAAAAACATGTTACACAAAGCTCAAATGAAACTATATTACATATTTTTACAATATAACTAACAGTCAATTAGTTGTTGTAGGCCATTCGAAGATTGAATTCCAAAACTCTTCTACGTTCTCACAATCTTCTACGAATTTAGCAGATTTCTTAATATGGTCCATTTTTTCCGTAGTAATAGGAATTTTTCCTGCAGGGTAGGCTTTTCCAAGAGGTTCACTTAGATTTTCAGATATAGATAATACAAAAGTGTGTGTTACGAACGAATTAATAAAGGTTCTGGCCACCACTACTCCTTTACCATCTTTGATATGGTAGCTAAAATGATGGTAAGTGCTGATATTGAATGGAATTCGTTTATCCTTAGGGGCTTTTGTAGTTTCAACAGAAACTGCTGTAGATTTGTAGATATTACGCCACCAGTCTTTAAAGTTTATGATATCATTGCCCTCAACAACATGTATTGTAGCCTTATGTTTGCTGTTTGCAGATGCTATTAGTTCAATGTATTGATGTAAAGTATGTACACGATCAAACTTTTTGAGTTTGCGTTTGAGGTGCCCGAAATCTCTGTCGCAGGGCAAAAATGAGTGACCTCTTATTGGAAAATATTGATCTATTGAATCAAATCTACCGGAGTCTTTCAAAAAGAGACACATTCTGGATACAGTGTTATTTTTATTTTGCCCTGGACAATTGTCGCAGAATAAGTGAAGCTCCTTTACATGATTCGGTATATACTGCTGTATGTATCGGTAAATATAAGAACAAACTTCATTAGGGCCTTTTTTAGCATTGCCTTCGTGATGAATGAAGTAAACAACTTCATCGGTTTTGATATTATGAATACAAAATACGCTCACTGTAACCTGACGTAAATAAAATAAATCCTGCACTGGAATTTTAGGTAGCTGTAAGTTTTGCATGTAATCGAATGCTAAGCCAACGACGTTATCGTTTTCCTTGCATCTCTTTTGCACATCCTGCAAAGTCCTGTAAAACTGTTTGCTACGCCTCTTATGCACTATCATTTCGGCGGCAGCTACCCTTTTAGCATTCTCGTTGAGGTTTTTACTCTTAATTTTTATATTCAGTGCTTCGCATGTACAGCAAGTATCCACCTGCTGCCTTCCAAATTTAAGATTAAAATCTTCACGAAATATTTTATTATAATATTCGTAAGTAATTCTGGAAGTTGAGAACTTGTCTTTAAATAAGGTGTACATTGTCTTTACTGTTAAACTCGAATCTAGGTAGCGATAGTCCTTTGAGGCGTAATGAGCTTCTTTTATCGGAAAAAGAGCTATGTGTTCATTCACACGTATTTTTTTAGTGGCTTCCATGATATTTGCACTAATATTATGTCCCCTTTTATCATGAGGAGTGATACCTGCAGCCAGTAGCTGCTGAATGCGTTGCAGTCTTTTGTTGCTTATGGCATGCATGTTAATAAACGCTTTTTTACAAATAACCTTTCTTTCACTGTTGACTAAAACACAGTAGCTAAATGAACAATTGCGCTTACTGCCTATAAACTCTTCTGTTTGTTTTCCGCGTCGTTTTACTGGACGAAAACTTAACAAACCTTGCAAGTAAATGTCTTGCTCGTCCTTACTCGCTAAACCATACAATCTATTAAACACAGTCAATCTATCTGCTTCCACAATTTTCTCGAAACATTTACGCTTGCATTTACAATTTTCTCCAATTGACTTTGCACGTACAACGTTTCCTTTATAATTGATATATTCCTGGCCCTTTACTCTAAAAATACAAACACAACAACATGTAGTAGATACATAACATGTAAGTATGTGCAGTAAGTAAAATTGTTAACTTACCTGCTGCGCTTTATCACGCTTCTTTGATAATCTTCAGGGTGTACCATACCTCTTTTACGTGTCTTACGATGTTCGTCGTCCATCGTGATTTACAAAATGGTAATTATTATTATAAACACCTACCTACACATAAGCTTAGCCGGCCATTTATAAATAATATATTTGACATATATTAGCGACGCCTACATTGACTGCAGAAAGTGTACAAGATCGTGACATATACCCTTTCAGCATTCAATCACAATGCGGATGCTTAATAAAACACACTTTCGAAATAGAAATTGACTTCTTTCTGCACTCAATCGCTTGGTATTCATCTAAAGAACTTGAATTCGCATTAAACTCAATTTCGACTAAAATGGCGCTTGAACCCTTTCTGCACTCATTGATTCAATTGTGCTTTTTACACGTGTTACTTTTTAATCCATTATCTTCCTATATTATGCACTTTTTGCTTTATATTTTCTGTTACTTTACTAAGTAATTCTTATTGATATATTTTAGTGTGGCATTTTTCATAATTTATAAGGCACGGTGTATAGTTAACATGTTTATTAGGTTACTAACTCACGCAATATCAACCTTATAATATCTATCTAGCTAGGTATACAACACCTTAGGGATGTAAAATATTAAGAGAGTATTCATTGAACTGTCAAATGGGAATATCTTAGACATACAAAGAATGTTCATTTATGAATATTCACAAGTATCTGAGAATATTCATACTATTACTTCTGAATATTTATAAACCAATTGCTTATTAAAATATTATTCTCCGAAGAATCTTAAATTACCAAGCATATACAAAAAATAATTCAGGAATATGTTATATGGTATAAATGAATATGAATAGAATATTAGTAGAATAATAATAGATACGTGCAAAATCGTTCTCAGGACTAGCAAAGAACATTCGTCGCATATCGAATAAAATAATGCTAAAAGCTAGTAATACAATGAAATAAATAAACTATGTATTAGTTTTTATTTTAACTTTATTAATAAAATATGTCACCTACACAGTGGCTTTAGGTATTTAATAGACATTTATCTAACAAAACCGCCTGTGTAAGCAAAACAATTGTAATTTTTTATTAATAAAGTGAAGATAAAACTGTAATAGTTTATATCATTGTGTTATCGCATGCATCTTCATCAAGTAACAGCTGAAAAATTCAATTTGAAAAAGCTAGTGTTAATAGACACCCAAATAGAAAACATTACAACTATGCCTTGCTGTAGAAGTAAAAAAATGCGTTTTTTTATTATAAATCGGACCGATGCTGTCATGAGATTTGCGAGACTTATTATTTTTACCACTTGCTTGTCTTGGAACTGAGATGGTAACAACCGACGCTGAACAAGAGTGACTAAGATATAACTTTTGCTATTATTAACATATAAAATGAATGTCGAGCATACTTTTGATCGCCATAGTAATTTTGCTTAATAAACTAGGAATTTGTAAACTATATATTGTAATTAGACCACTTTAGTGTGACTATTAAGTTTTTATTACATAACAACATTAAATTTATCTAAGAGGATTGAAAGAATTGAGGCGAAATAGACATATAAAACAAATAATTTGATAAACTATATTAAAAATGTTACATACTTGTGTATACATATATACATATTTAATGCATTTTATACATTTTATTAAATTCTAATCTTCAACCCTGAAATAATTAAATAAAATTTACCGATTTTCTTCGCTTCGAGGACCTTTTTTGTTAATTCTTTCAGTAGCCTTTGCCAACCATTGCCCCATAACAATTTCAATTTCTTTGGCTGTCGCTGTCTCACACTCTTATGAAGGAAATTACGAAAATAAACTGCAAAGTGACAATTGCTTTGTAATAATATTTATATCGTTGTAAGCAAAGTGGATAGGTTTTTCATGCTCTTTCTGGTTCTTTTTCACACTTTATAGCCCTTTCTAATGCTGATCTTGTATACGGTGGATAATAAATCACACTTTTTGAGCTATCATACCAACTCTGAGGTAATGCGTCTATTTCCTGAGTTTATTCGAATTTAACTATTACCCACGGCATGTTTCAAAACTACAGAATAGCTAAACAATATTTTACTTTATTAAAATAGACAAAAATTATGGTTGGTTTCATAAAGGGATGTTAAATTTTAACAGAGGTACTAAACTTTAGCACTTTGTTAAATTCCAATTTTGCGTTTCACCAACAACTGCTAAATATAACAAATTGTTAAATCAAATGCTAATTAGCAGACGTAATAACCTCTGTTAAATTTTAGCATTGTTTTAAATGACGTAAGTAAAGTTGACAACTATTACGAAATAATGTGTGTACATACATAAGTTGATTTAAATTGTACATGTAAGTATTTATAATTATAAACAATATCATATGAATAAAATCTAAAAAATTTGAAATGTTTTTGTGGGAAGAAGAAGAATCTAGTTCTGAAGATGAAATTATAGATTACGCAATTCTAATTGTCAGGCGTCCCAGAATATTTAGAGACAGAACAAATCCGTTTGATATATAGGGTAAGGTTGCCCATATTAAACCATTTTTTATAAAAACTGTTATAACTTGGAAAATATTTAATAGTATATTATGACACTAGTGCATAATCAAGCTATTAAAGCACGAGTAACGAGTGTAAAGCCACGACGCGAAGCGGAGTGGCTTTAACGTTACGAGTGCTTTAAAAGCTAATTATGCACGAGTGTCATACGATATTTTTTAGTATAAATGCAACAATAATTTTAATTATAGAAGAAATCAAATCAATAATTTCAATACATGACATGTACCTATATGTCATTTGACATTTCCTGACATTTCACTGGACTATTAAACGCTTGCGATTGGCTGTTACCAAGCAACCTTTATACGCACGCCGTGCGAAAAAGGCCCGATTATGCATGCTTATGAGTGTGTTTTAATTGGTTTATGATGCATGCATACTAAAAAATCTGTTAATGAGCGTTGGTCAAAATGTGCAGTGGACATTTGTAAAGACTTTTTTGTGTGTTGAAAATATTTAGTTGCAATCATGAATGTTCTGTATTAAAACAAGTTTTATCTTGAAAATGGTTCAATTTAGGGAACAAGTTGCACTAATTGAACCCCCCGTATCGTAAATTGAACCTATATGTTATTTATAGAAATAAAACGAACACACATTTTTTAAACTAAAATTTTATTTCAAAACTTACTAAGAACAAAAGGGATTTATTCATATATCAAAAAACTTGTTTATCTACTAAGAAAAATATAACTGATCATCATAAAGAAAATCTTCACTGCACGATTCACAAAAAAATTTCTTTTTCCTACTGCTAACACCAGCACAGCTGGAGTGAATCCACGCCTTGCACCGCATGCATTGAATCATATCGGTTTGCTGTTCTTCGCCACATTCCTTACAGAGCCAGCTCTGTGATACGGCTATTGTAGTGGTAACGGCTTTTCTCATACCTTTTATGGTCACTATAGGTTTCTTTTTCCGTTTTTGTGTTTCTTTGATCTGCAGATCGTCTTTATAAGGACTGCTGGTTACACAGCCCACAGGTCCACAGCCTTTTGAATGCCTCTTGATTTTTTACTTCGTAAAGTGGCCGATGGCGTCGGCAAAGGTGCGAGTTCATTTATACTAACCGACATTAAAGTTTGGCTGCAGGTGCTTGAAGACTCTTCTTCCAAATTCGATGTCACAGGAGTTGAACATCTTGGTGGAGCAAAGAGAGTTGTTGTCAACACCGATAATGGAATATTGTCGTCTTCACTGTCACTATTATTTGGGTTGCTATTATTGTTATTCTGGTCAGCCTGCATGTTCCTTACTGTCACTGTCTCAGATGCAACAAAACCAGAATCTTTAAATACATGTCTGTTGACCGGCCATACACCTGCCGTTCTAACGCCATTGACAGCATTTTCAATGGTGGCTGCTCTCGCATAAGCTTACCCGAGAAGTTCTGCCACTTGATATTGTGTAACTGCACGCCCAACATTACACCTAAGCCATTTTTCTAGGGCCTGTGTGTAGTACACCTCTAAAGGTTTAAAAAAGGATCTATCAAGTGGCTGAAGTCGGTGGGTGGTATGACCAGGTAACTGAACTAGTATAACTCCATTTTCTCTTCCTAAGAGAAGAGCCTCAAGATTTTTACAATGCGTTGTGTGCCCATCCAAAAGAAGCAGCACTTTATTTTCCTTTGTTGGGCGAACAGTATCTATAAAGTGTTGCAACCACTTAACAAATAGTTCACTAGATATGTAGCCTGACTCGGATATTTCAATCTTACTTCTTTGAGGAGCACGATTTCCTAGTTCCGCCGTGTACCTTTTGCGTTTAAAAATTAGCATGGGTGGCACGTATAGTCCGCTTGCGCTGACACAACAGACTATTGTTGTGTTAACACCTCGCTCTCCACTTGCGACAGAGGCGACATATAAGTATGGATAAGGAGTCCGCGCAAAAGAAGAAACGAGAACGAGCGGTAAACTTTACAGAGTTGGAAATAAGGCACCTCGTGGATGTTGCTATAAAATATAGCAAAATAATTGAAAATAAGCAAACAGATGGAGCAATGTGGAAGGAAAAAGATAAAGCATGGGCAGATATTGCTGTAGAATTTAACGCAATAACTGGTGGCATTCATAGAACGGCAAAGGTGCTTAGGCTAAAATATGATGGCATTAAAAGAGGTTTGAAACAAAAACAAACCAAAAATAAATTAGAGGTATTCAAAACAGGAGGAGGTGCTCCTAATATACAACCACTAAGTGATTGTGAAGAAAAATTATTACAATTTATGACTTTAAGTGTTCATGGATTACCAGCAGCGGGAGGGAACGATTCAGATATTATTTTACCTTGTAAGTAATATTATTTTTAAAATCTATATCAATTTTAATTCATACATGTTCTACAGCTTCCTGTACCACAGAGGTAAGTGAACCTATCACTAGAGAAACACAGGGCATACTATTGAGCGGTGATATATTAGAAGAAGCTGAAATATATCAAGAGGTTTCCGAGCCAATAGTAATGGAAGTTGAAGACGTTACACCCACACAGCAAGAAAATAATACCACGGTAGTTAATATATTGCATAAATAAGTAATAAAATTGTAAAATAAAAATATATTGTTTTACAGGACGAGCACCATTTAGTAAGCAATTGGAGTTCGTGGAAACCAGTGCAGTTGAGAGAAAAAAAACATACATCCTTGGGTACTCCACAGAAAAAACGAGTAGGCAAGCACACATTAAACGAAAAAATAGATTCTCTTACTGATTCACGAAAAGAATTGCTACAACTGCAAACTCAAATAGCAGAACATGAGGTTTTGCAAAAACAAGAGTTTGCAGACATGCAAAAGAAAATTTTGCTAGACCGTGATCAAAGAGAACAGCTACAACATGATATGATAATGAAGAATTTAAATTTGCAACAGCAATTACTGTTGGATACAAACGAAAGGCAACAAAAAGAACATGATTTACATGTACAATGGATGTTGTTGAAAATTGAAAATGAAAAGGCAGATCTTTTAATAAAAGAAAAGCAGCTGCAGTAATGTTTATTATAATATGTATGTTGTTTATTTTTCATTTATACAAAAAAATTATGTATAGGTATAAGTTGAAGTTATATATATTTTATGTTAGTCGAAGGTAAAAATAAAAAATTGCAGTATTATATAGCATTTTATTAAATAACACTAATTTCTTTCTTCAATTTATTATATGTCGATATAAAATAAGAAAACATAAAAGGCACTTTGAAAGTAAAATTAAGATATTGTTACATAATTGGGCTATAATAATTCTAATATACACTGGAAAGTGAAATAAAAAATCACCAAAAAGGGTTTAAAATAAAAATAGCAATATTTTAGATAATCTGAAGTGATTTTAACAAAATAACTTTATTATTTACAATAAAGATGCAAAGTATTGTATTAATGTCCTGCGGACAATATTATTTTCTTGTCTAGCTATAGCAGGGTCTTCTTGCAGAGCTTCTCCAAGTATTCCTTCTACTGCATGCGCTTCGAGAGGTACATCATCATTATTTCTACATGCAATGTTATGCAAAATTGCTGTTGTAACTATAATTTTTTGTGCCAAAGGCAAGCGACACCTGAGGCCTATTGATAATATAGGAAAACGTCTTTTCCAAATACCGAAGGTCCGTTCTACCACATTTCTGGTTCGAATTTGTGACTCATTATATAGTCTCTCTGCTTCAGTTGCTGGTTGGGCAATTGGTGTCATTAAATATGACTGCAAAGGGTAACCACTATCTCCTAACAGCAATAGATTTCCCATTTCCCCTGTTTCAAATCGCATCATTATTGAGGAATTATTAAAAATGTGAGTGTCATGGGCTGACCCTGGCCATCGTGCCACTATATCAATTATTGTGTTATTTGCATTGCAAATAACTTGGACATTTAAAGAGAAATATCCTTTCCTATTCCTAAAGTATTCAGCATTTGCTCCACCTATAACAAATCAGTAAACAGTCAACATTTGTATACTTACTGACACCTTATCAACTTCAATTTTATAGAAATACAATTGTACCAATCTAAAGTTCAAGGTGTAGTACTCACCAGGTGATTGTAACCTTATATGTGTACAATCTATGCATCCTACAACTCTAGGAAATCTTGCAATATGTGAAAATTGCACTGCAGTAGAGTTTTTTTCTTCCAAAGATTGTGGAAATTTTATGTAATGTTGCCGTAATTCTGATAATGCAGTTATTACTCTCTGAATAATGTTTGCAGGTGTTGACTTATGGATACCACCAAAATCTGCAATTGTTATGTAAAAGCTTCCAGTTGCAAGAAACCGTAACGTTAGCAACAACTGCTGTAGTGGTAGAACAGCCCGGTTCCTGCAAAATTAGCTATATCTAAAAATTTAAAACCATTTTCTTTGTTAATTACCTGTTTGTACGATGCCTTAAAGTTTCTTCTATCTGTCCCAGTATTTCTTGTACAGAATGCTTTGAAAGCCTAAACCGTTGAATAAATTCACTGTCGTTCCAATTATTGAAATGGTCTGTTCGCGGACGTACAGTATACACATGACGGTCTAGATTAACTATTTCGACAATTTCTACCAAATCTCGTTCAAATAATTCTTCAAAATCATCAATAATATCCATGGCTTATTAATTTACACGTAACAAAACACTATCAACACTGATAAGCTAGGTATACTTATGTACTTCGGCGGCGCAAAAGTACTTATTAAATTTTAATAGTAGCTTCAAGCAGCTTATAACTTATTTGCCAGATAGACATGCTTATTAGGTAGTTAATAGTTATTTTGAGGTGGAAAGATGGTAAAACAAAGTTATTTGCTAAATAACGTTACTAGGAACTTTATTAAGAGATGGAAAGACCGGCCCTAAAAGTAATAATTTTATCTGTTTTTTTAAGAATTTTCTAAACTACAATCCTTTCCAATATATTGTTGCGCTCTGTTGTTGGACTTCAATTAACTTGTTAAGGTATCCATATTTCTTATATTTTCATTAATTACTTGAAACTGTTCCGCATAATTTGTAGATAACTTTGACTTTCTTTGGGGATATTCTCTTCCATATTTTGCATTCGTCGTGTGATTTCGCTTGATACACCTACAGCAATAGTTGCGACAAGATTATAAGAAGGATCCTTTCCCACAATTTCTGCAACATTATTATAAAATTACCAGGTTATCACGGCACTACCAGAACAATTTTCCTTGTCAACTATTTTTTTATACATTGTTTGCAAACCTCTCCATTTTATGTCGCAAACTTCCCAATTAACAATATACCCTTGTGTGTTGCAGAACTTTTGCTACTTGTGTGAATAACTTTCACGTCTCTTAAGCTGGTTTTACATCTGTGAATTTATTGATCAATTTCTAGAACTTAAAATTAGTTAATTTCTAGTTCTTGAAGTAGAACTTATTCTTGTATTACACTTATCAATAAATTTGAAAATATTTTAAGATCTTTTTGTTTGGTGAATTTTAAGTTCTTAAATAAGAACTTACTATTGCATTACACCTAACAATAAATTGAACTAAGAACAGCAACTGTGAACGGAGTTTGGAATCTTTTTAATGTTAACAGTGGTAACAGTTTAACTCTCTCCGTCACTATAGGGAGTTATGATATTATGCATATCATATGTTAAAAGGTTATGTGATATGTGTGATGGTGAAGACGTTTGACTCCATTTTGAATCTTTGAATGTGTACAACAGCTGTATCACAGCTGAAAATTACGGGATAATACAGAGTTTGGTTATTATACTTGTAGTTCAAGGGATATACAGCGTCATTCATAAAGTTTGCACCATATGGGCGTTTTGTTTATTATTGATTTGGGCAAAATTTCAGTAGGACAGAAAATGTGTGCATCCTTTAAAAGCAAATTCAGACTGATTAGATGAAGTGCATCGTTTCTCATACACCCGGTGGCCGCTATAATTTCAAACCAGCTTAAGAGTAAACTGGGTTAGTTTTTAAATATAAAAAAAAACTGGTATTAAGAAAAGTGGTTTAGAATTAAAACCTATGATTAAATATGAAATTACAGCCTTCTATTTATTATTTTATTTTCTATATAAAACTTGTTTATAAAATAAAATAAAAATAAATTCAAAGATACAGATTAATTAAATTCATAGAAGAAATAGCCTGTAGCAAAAAATCAGAAATAAAAGCAGATTAACAAAATAATACGACGAAACAAGACTGCTGCTTTCAAAAAGGTCATTTCAGGATAAATTAAGCAAAAACTATTTTGACTTAAATTTCTACATGCCTTCCATCTCTTTCAATACATAAAATCGTTCTCTCATACATTTGACGTTGAATATTCTCGAGAATGTGTTGGGGAATTTCAACTACACATTGTTGAATTGTTACTTCTAAATGGACAACATTTTGGAACGGCCTATGTGTATAAACTTTATTTTTTAAGTATCCCCACAAAAAGAAGTCGCATGGTGTCATATCTGGAGAGCGGGGTGGCCAATTTATTTCTGAAAATCTACATATCCACTTTCCTGGAAATGTTGTATTCAACCAATTTCTAACCTCCAAGGTACTGTGAATGGGAGCTCCATCTTGTTGAAAGTACATTTTTAGTCTTTCTTTCAACGTAAAATCTTCTAAAACGGCAAAGAATTCATTTCGTAAAAATTGTAGATATCTTCCAGCGTTAAGAGTTCCTCTAAAGAAAAATGGACCAACAATCCTGTTATTAAAAATACCACACCAAACATTTACTTTGAAACAATACTGATTATTTGTTTCTATTATGAAATCAGGATTACTGTCCGCCCACCATCTACAATTCTGTGAAGAAACAACTCCATTTGAAGTGAAAGTACATTCATCAGTAAACAAGATAAATTTTGTAAATGATCGGTCCTCTTCAATTTTACCTTGCAACCAGAAGGAGAAGTAGATTCGTTGATCATAATCGCGCTCAATAAGAGTGTGTACAAATTTTGGTTTATAAGCTTTGAATTTATTTTTCCTAAGAAGCCTCTGTATAGACGTACAAGATATATTCAAATTACGCGACAATGTAGAAATAGACGTTTTTGGCATCTCCACGACACTTTGCATTACCGCAAATTCTGCATTTTCATTTGTGGCCCACTTTCTGTGTTTCTTTTTAAAATTATTTCCAACGGATCCGCTGTTTTTGAATTTTGAAACAACTCTTCCTACTATTGTGTGGCTAATAATCTTATCCGGATGGTGTTGGTTAAAAATTAAAGCTGCTTCTCTATAAGCTTTATAATTGTTGCCAACAATCAACACTATTTCAATTTTATCTTGAATGCTTAATTTTATCGGCATTTTAACCCTTTAACTACCATCGGTACTTCCCAGTACCGGTAAATTTAGGTATGTTCAAATACCAATAGTAGAAAGAATAGATATATAAAAAAATTGTAGAAGAAAATGAGAACTATTTCATTACTATTATTAATTATGAAATACCAACTTATTATTATTTGTATTATTATAGTTTTTATAAATGGTACCCGTAAATACCTCTGGCATTTCAAGATAGTAAAATTTGTGAAAAAAAATTCAATTAAGTAAATGTAATAACAAAATTTGTTATTATTAATTACTGGTAACAAATTTAAAATTGATGGTAATCAGTAAAACAATTTTTTTCTTTGTTCACACATAAATAAACTCCACAGCTGACACATTTTGAAAAAGGTTTGGCCTGAATTCTTTGAGCGCTACAGAATTCACATCTACCTCGCCTCTCTGCAAATAATGGCCAGTGTACGCCTTTGTTACCCAATCTAACGCTGTCAGGTACACTGAAATTGTATCTTCTTTTTCTTGAGGTAAAGCCTGAAATTCGTCTCTGTTGTTTTGAAACACTCAACAAACCCGAGGCGACTTCCCATCTAAATTCCAACACAGTATCCGTTTTATCATGTACTAAAAAATGTTTGGAAATTATGTATGCATTTATAAATGCAATTTCTAAGCCGGCCCAGAATAAACGATGCCACCACTTTCTGGATCTCCTATCAGTATCATATGTAGAACGAAGTTGATCGTGATGATCAACACCGCCCATATATCGGTTGTAATCCGATATAACTTTTGGTGCCGGTATTTTAATTTTGCTTCCATCTGTTATTTTTCGATCCAAGGTGGTAACTTCGGTTCCATGAAAGTTTGACGCAAGAGTCACTAATTTGTTGTCTTTCCATTGAAAATAAATAATGCCAGTGCTAGAAATACGATAATCGAATTCTCCTCGTTGCATATGTTTATCTTTTAGTAGACCTCGTGGTATATTTTTTCTGTTACTTCTTATTGTGCCACACGCTAAAGTACGTTCAATTTTTAATTTTCCTTTACTAATAAACTCAAAACTACGCGCTCTCCCAGTGTATTCTTTTTAAATATTTCAGGTACTTCTTCTGTTTTCCCTTGATATACACTAAATTTCTTGACAAAACCATATTTGTCACATAAACACCATAATTTGTAACCTCGTTTTACAGGTTTCATCGGATTGTACTGTTTAAAACTACAGCGGCCTTTAAATTTGACTATACTTTCGTCCACACTCAATTCGCGAGATCCATAATAGAGGAGATCAAACTGGTTATTAAGTTTTTCTAAAAATGGTCTAATTTTGTATAATTTGTCCTTATTTTGTCTTGTTAATAACGAATTATCATTAAGATGTAAGTTCGCCAATATTGTTTGGAATCTGTTTCTGGACATTGCCTTAGCAATCATCGATACGCCTAAATCCGGACTAGTTGACCAGTAGTCTGCAATACTCGGAAGTTGATTGTAACCCATTAAAAAATTTATTCCAAAAAATATTAGTAATTCCTCAGAAGTGATATTTATGGGTTTGCTTCTTTGTACGCTATATAAATTAGTTTGGTATGTAATGTCTTCTACAAGTGGTTGGATTATTTTTAAAAATACCTTAGTTGCCGTGTCACATTCTGTAAATTCACCTTCATTAACGCCTTCTAGGCAACTAAAGTCTTCTGGTATGACAGTTTGCCTTGCTGTTTTATTCCAAATTCTTTCAAAATTTTGTTCATTTTCAACTTCCACTAATGTATTTGCCGCAGTTCTTCAATTTGTAAATCTTCGTCGTCAGTTACATTATTGCCTTCAGATTCCATGTCGGTATCTTCATTATTGTCGATTGGAAAATCGAAATATTCGTCACTTTCTAATATTTCGAGAAGCTCTTCGTCAGTTAGTGGCCGTGTATTTTCGTTTGTAGACATAGTAAGTTACTGCAAGTAAATTCAAAATATAATATATATTTCCCGATCTAAAATGCCAGCGGTACTTAAAAGTACCACTAACAATTTTACTCATAAATCAAAATATAACCAGAATCAATTAACAATAACAGGATTAAAAAATACTTACGTGATATATTATTCGTTTAAATACAAAAATCACTATATGATACGTTTCGCAAATATATTTAGAATATTAAAAAATCTGGATGTGTGTCACATTGCCGCGCTACACTAAAACTGACATTTGAAAGTGTAACGGTCAGGGCCGGTTTTACCCCAAAGGAGGCCCTAGGCGCTAGAAGATTTTAAGGCCCTTTGTTAAACATCCATTTTATAATATTATGCAGTACTGTTTACTAAGTAAATCACAGATTTTTTTTCCAATTTAAATTACCCAAAGGGAAAAATAAAAAGTTGAATTTTAATATTTTAATACATTTTATTTGTCAGTCAATCCAAAAATGCGAGTTCGATTACATCACATACAAATGGGCTCACCTATTAAAATAAATACTTATATTTTAATTCTGAAACTTATAAAAAACTTTAGTTAGGTACCTACCTGGTACCTACATACATAGTTAAAGGAACTTTCTTCTAGCCTTTTGTTTTGCAAATAAATCAATGATTTCCTCGTAATCCAGTGTATTCACTACTTCTGATTCAATAAAAATCATTGAGAGACTAGAAGTCTTATCCTGTAACATGCTGTTTCTTAAATAATTTTTAACTCTCTTTAAGACTGAAAACGAACGCTCTCCGGATGCATTGCTAACAGGTAGTGTTAAAAATATTTTTAAAATTGTTTCCATGTTAGGAAATGTTGACCTTAAACCATTATTAATATGTTTATACATGCTAAAAGGGTCGGAAATATTTTCATCTTTGGTATAATTTAAAAAATGTTTTATTTCGTCTTGAAAATAATCTACATTAATGTCGTCCTTGTAAGTCTCTTTTAGTGTGTTTATGCAAATATTGCTATCTTCTTCTGCAAGATCACTATTGAAAAATATTTTAAAGTTTTTTAAAATGTCACTATAAATTTGACTCCTTCTATCCAATTCACTAATTAACTTATCACAAATAACATAAACCGTTTGTGTAATGAATTTTTGGAGACCTTTCAGATTTACTTCATTTGATGAAGACTCATCAGTTTGCAATTTTCGCGTTTTTACACGTTTCTTTTCATCATCAAATAAACATTCGTTGGTCAATGTCTTAGCTTCAGTTTCAATTTCTGTGAAATTCTCTCGAATATCTTTAACAAACTGTTTTAAAGAGTTTAGTAGATTTTCGCCATTTAATAAATTTATTTTCGGGTCTTGAAGTGCTTTACTTGTAAAATTTAACCTCGTTAATAATTTATACCATAGTATTGTCAATAACGCCGTTTCATATTTTTCAAAGTTTTTTAGCAAACCTTTTGCCTCTGTACGTGCTATAGGTTTTTCTTCCTCAGATTGACACATTGTATTTAAAGCTGTTTGTATTTCTATATAGCCCTTTTTAAGAGCCAGTATGGCATCCGCTCTAGCGGACCACCTTGTATCGCATATTTTTTTCAATGATATACCATCGTTGGGTAAAATCTTCTTTAGCACATTCCATCGACGGGTTGACCCAGAAAAGAAAGTGAAGAGATTTTGACAAAAAGAAAAAAAATGCAGAGCATCAGAACACGATTCTGCAGCATTATTTCCTACTAAATTCAAAGAGTGGCTTGCACAAGGTACGAAAAATGCAGTAGAACTATGATTTTTAATTCGTCTCTGAAGGCCAGAATATATTCCAGACATATTTGCTGCATTGTCGTAGCTCTGACCTCTACATTTTGTAATATCTACTGAAAACTCTTTGAAAGTATTTAAAATTACGTGTTCTAAATGTTCTGCATTATGAGCCTCAATCGGTAAGAATCCCAAAAATCTCTCTTTTATTTCACCGTTTTCGTTTAAATATCTGATTATTAAAACGAGCTGGTCTACATGAGATATATCAGGTGTAGAGTCTACGCTAATGGAAAAATACATCGCTTTTTTAATGTCGTCCAAAATAATATCCTTTGTTTTTATAGCCATTAAATGAATAAATTCATCGCAAATAGTATGAGAAAGATAACTAGTACTTCCTTTACCGCAATTTCCATATTTTTCTAAATGATTTTTTAAAAAGTTATCAAACTGACTTAAATATTCAAAACATGTTAAAAAATTACCCTTATTTTCGGACCCTATAGATTCATTAGAGCCCCGAAACGCCAAACCAAGCGAACCTAACAATTTAACAGTAGCAACTACCCTTTTTAGAACATTGCGCCAATAATTTTCTTCGGACACTAACTGTTTACAAAGCTCAGTATCAATTCGTCCTATTGTTCCACGCCGTTTATTATAAAAGCACATAGATTTTACATGTTCCTGGGAGCGTTCGTGATCAGTTAATATTTTAGAAATATTTTTCCAATCATTATACCCTTCCTTCATTTTTGAAGAAACACGTGAAAAAAGTTTACAAACAAAACAATACACTGACTTAGTAGTTTCTGAAAATAACAACCACTCACGTTTTTCTTTGAACCCATTAGATTTGGTAGTATAAAAGTTTGACTCCTGAAAAGTTCTAGTATATACTCTCTCTTTATCGACGTAAGTTGATTTCAGGTTTTCAATTGTTCCATAATTCTTAGGAACATTCGCCACGATCAGATCGATAAGTTTATCTGAAATATCTAGAGGCCACTTTGCGATATCCTCTAAATCTGAGGTAATATGTTCGAGTTTTAAAGATTTATCTTCCTTGTTTACCATCACTTCAGTATGTTCTGAATTTGGAATCTCTTGTTGCAAGGTATTAAGCTCGGCATATGCGTTATTACTATTTTTAGTATTTGTACATTCTGAATCCAAATTACATAGACGAACTGGAATACACAAACTAGTACCAGAACCAGACGGTAAGTTAGTTTTCTCAGAAACTCCAGAAATCGAGCTAGAATTTGAAAGAAATGATTCCAGTGAATTTCTAAGATTTTCGCGTTCAAGGTTTTCTGCTTTTTGCCTTTTCCGCTTGGCTGAGCCAGATTCGAATGATCTTTTCATATTGGTGGAACTAAAAATAAATAATAAAAGATTGGTACTAGCAAAGGTTATTTTTAAAATAGCTATTTTCATTCAACTACGGCAACGCCGCAACCTTAACATAGTGTAGCCATTAATTTAACCCACAGAGTACAGAATCTACTACTACTTACCTTCACGCCTGTCGCCTAGAGTCCGATAGGTTAAAATAATTTATAAAAATAACTATGCACTACCTTTTTTAATTCTTGCTGATTTATTGACACTTTACTTTAAAAACGAATGTAAACTTCAACAATAATAAAGCGGATCAAAAATAACTGCCGCCATCAGTTACGCCATTACGCCATAGAATAAACTGAGAATGGCGACTCTTCGTCCCGCAGGAGAACTTGTATTGGCCCTCTGCCTCCGGGAACGCGAACTATCAAAGAGCGCTATATTTGAGTGTTATATATTTGATATAATATATCAAATCTAAATATATTAAATTTGTTTTATATGCGAATACAAATATCAAATTTATAATATTATTATAAATTTGATATTTGTATTCGCATTTAAATTTTGTTTATTATAATAAATATTTTCATTTTTTTTCTCTTCGTGAGGCCCCTTTAGAAGTGAGGCCCTAGGCTAGCGCCTAGTGCGCCTAATGGTAAAACCGGCCCTGGTAACGGTAAAAATCAATTGTTTAAAGTATATGTAGATGGCAGTACATTAAAGACAGAAAAGTACCGTTGGAAGGTAGAACACGAAATTCTGTAATGTGAAATTAAATAAAAGTTTGAATATGTGGTACTCGTAAGTACCACTGGGAGTGTGGATGACTTTCTTTCTTAAGTAGGTATGGTAGTTAAAGGGTTAATGAAAATAGTGAAACTAACTGTTGTAAACAAAACTTGGCAGACTTTGAAAAGATATTAATGAAACTAAACGAAAGTGTCAGTTTGACATTTGTCCCAAACAGAAACTTAGGTTTAACACGCGAAATCCATGGCTGTCTTAGGCAAAATTTTTAGTTTTGCCAACACAAATTCTTCAAAATTGCCACAGAGCTGCACTTCAAAATAGAAAATCCTATAAACTGCATTCTTTGTTAGCCAGAAAGTTTAGTTGTTTTACTATATTTACTATATTTGGAACATTTTATTACTTAATAATTTACTAAAGTTATCCTTTGCTCTGCTATAATACCCACATTTTTTTATAGTACTTATAATAGTAGTCTAATATATGCCGGTTCTGGACCGCCAATTTGTGCACGACCATATTTAGCTTCATTCTTCTCTTTTTGAGGTCAAAACTACTTCTAGAGCTTAACAATTTAGCAGTCCATAAACGGTACAAAAATTTGCAGTAAAACCTCACTAATTCCCTTAAAAATGCATAAAAATACCTACATTTTAAAACATTTATTCCAAATTTTATTCACAAATTTACAGTCACAATTTTGCTCGTTGACAAGCTAAAATTGTATAAAAAATTGACATTATTTAATCGCCACCAAATTGTGCATGAATATAAGCATTCCATATTCTCTGTTAATTTAGCACAATTATCTTATAAAAAATTATTAGCATATCTGATTGTTCACATCTAAAAATTAAATAAAAAATTGACATTATTTAATCGCCACCAAATTGTGCACGAGTATATATAGCTATATTTACAGGTTTATGTCTCAATTTTATACTCATATTTACATCTTTTATCTTATACTTGGTGTGTTACAATCAGCAAAGCATCTTAAAGTGCACGTAAACATGAAACATAGAACGTAACGTAATCGTGAACGTAATACATCTAGTATTATAACGTCTAACGTTAAAATATAAGTGCATATTAATAAACAATTTTTTTAATAAAAATATTCTAACAATAACAAAATAAATCTATGAAAATCTTTGGGACAGATGGAGTAATACAATATTTATTAATGCAAAAAAAGTAACACAATGTTAAAATAAATAATAATCATAAATGTTAAAGTAAATCAAATAATCCTCCCAAACAACTTCTTTGCACAATCATCTGTAACAATTAATAAAATTGCATAGATAATAATAAAAAGATATTGACATATGTTCTTACCCTTTCATTTCAACTAATTTTTTTAGCGTTTGATCATAGTATTCTTGAGTATTCATTTTTAATTTTATCAATCCGATACTATCGCAACAGTTTATTTCTATTTCTAGTTTCTCTGCCTGACATCCATATCCATTAACATTGCTTTCATTCAGTATAATGGTATCATATTTAACAAGATCGAATGGTAATAATAGCAGTGCAGACCTGTAGTCGAATCGACAACTGTTATCTCATAATACTGACCAGCATTAATTTTTGCCAGCCATGCTCCACCGAGAAACAACACTGTATGGGTGTCCATCTCAATCACTGTATCAGATAATACTGGTAAATGTTCTTTAAGACTCTCCAAATCCATTTTGTAATACTAAAAACATTATTTTAAAAGGTTTCGTTTAATGTTTTTGTAAATGCTTACCTATAGAAAAACAGCAAACAAAAAAAACTTGCAATACATACGTCTGTGACACAGAATAAAGTTCAAATGTCACATTCGCGCGTGCGGGCGGCATACACGCACTTTTCCAAAAACTCCTGTTTTAGAAATTCGTCATTTTTTCATCGCATTATTACGGTATACCGCGTATGTATGAGAAACTAAAAACGATTGAATGAATATTCTTGTTAGCGTTGAAGCTCTGACGCCAATGTATGAATCTGATATTCAATGTAATATCATCCACGCCAACGCCAGCGTTAGTAATGAGAAGAATGAGAAAAAGTGAGTTTTAGTACTATCTACTAAATAAAACAGTGTAGTAATACCATTAAATTAAAATCTTTTAATTCCTGATTTATTTCCACTTAGAGGTCAATAAAACAATAAATAATTAAATACCAATTTATTCCATCATACTCTACAATTTATCAAAATTTTTATCCAAAATTATCAGTAATGTTGTAGGAAATACGGAGTATCATGTAAAAAATTCGTGGGAATTTGTTAATTTCATTAAGAAAAAATCGGTACCGTGTAATCATTAAATTATCAGTTTAGATGTTGTATCTTTATTCACAAATGTCCCTACAGATTTGGCATTAAACATTATAAACAAAAAATGGAATTTAATTCAAAATTATACAAATTTACCAAAAAATGTTGCTGCAAAACTTTGCTTAAATTCATGGAATAAATTGGTATTTAATTATTTATTGTTTTATTGACCTCTAAGTGGAAATAAATCAGGAATTAAAAGATAAGTACATAAAGGTCAGAAAATACATATATTAATTAAGTTAAAAATACTAATGTATAATTTGCTGTGATTTATAAGTAACTTACATTCTCAAAGTAGATTAAAAGGTCTATTCCGAGTAAAGGTAGTCATACATAGGGTGAATTCGCCAGTAAGCCGGACACTACCAGTGAACGGACACTACCAGTGAACGGACAAACTATCTTTAAATTCAAATAATAACGAAACCGCCATTTTTAAGAGAGCGAGAAAATAGGATCCACTTTCTTTACGTTATTTGCGCATACTCAAATACGTTTGACTGCCATAATTTCAAATAGTACAGAGCCATAACGGTTTATAAATTGACTGTCCCCAAAATACAACAAAAAATACTGTGGTGCTCATTGTGTTAGGTAAGTTAAAGCTCTTATTTCCAATACAATTAGAAATTTTAAACTACCTATATTATAAATATCGTTTAAACTTAATAATAATTAATAATATTCGGAAGATTGTGATGGTTTACTGCTAAAAAAATTGTGGACGGAGACTGGAATATCATTTTCAGCAATATTGTAATATTCGAACAAGTGTCCGGATACTGGTAAATTTATTCACAACTGTATTCATCTTTATCCGCTTTACTTAAAATAATGTGTTCTGTCGCATCTTTTTACATTTATAGTTATCCTGTAAACTGTGTGCAAACTAGTGGCCGGACAGATTTTTTTGACATAAGCGCATAGAAAAACGTCTATCTTAGGTGTCCGACTACTGGAATAATGTTCTTTTTTATAAAGTTCCAGTATTCGTTCACCAAATTTTTAGCTGGTGTTTCACACTGATTTGAGTTATTTTGTTCAGATAAAATAAGAAATAATGAATAAAAGAAATAAAAAGTCAAGACAAAATACTTATACCACAGAAAACTTAATTCTGGCATGCGAGGAAATTAGAAAAGGCGGCAAATTGCGAGAAACATGTCGACTCTATGGTGTACCGAAGTCAACTGTACTGGACCGTCTTAAGGGGAGAGTTGCTACGGATATGATTTCTCGCATGGGCCCAGATCCGGTATTAAGTGAAAAGCATGAAGAAAAAATAGTCCAATAGTTGACTGACCTGGCAAAATGTGGCTTTCCTTTAAAAAAAGAGGAGTTATTAGATGTTGTCCAGAAAATTGTCGTCGATGGAAATTTAAAAACGCCTTTTAAGAATGGACGTCCTGGACAAAAATGGTTTTCCAGTTTTTTGAAACGACATCCAACAATTAAAATGAAATCCGTAGAAGCACTAGATTCTTCTAGAGCAAAATTAACCAAAGAGATTATAAAAAAATGGTTTAGTGATTTAAAAGAATTTTTGCAAAAATCGGGAGCTGTAGACATACTAGACGATCCCAGTCGTATTTTAAATGCAGACGAGTCTGGTTTTAGCCTCTGCCCTAAAACAGGTAAAGTTTTGGGATTGAAGGGACACAATACATATGTGGTGAAAAAAGGAAATGAAAAAGAAAATTTAACAGTATTGGTCACATTTACTGGGGACGGAAGAATGTGTCCACCCGTTGTCGTGTTCCCCTATGTAAAACCTCCAAAAGCGGTTGTTGACAGCATCCCTGAACAGTGGATTTTGGGGAAATCTGAATCAGGCTGGATGCGTTCGGATGTTTTTTACGAATTCGTTGCGAATGGACTAAACTGTTGGTTAACAGAACAACGTATACAAAAACCTGTTTTGTTTTTAGTCAACGGGCACCGATCACATTTATCTATTGACCTTAGTCAGTTTTGTGATCCAAATGGAATATTTCTGTACGCGTTTCCTCCAAATGCAACTCATTTAATTCAACCAGCGGATGTATCAGTCTTTAAACCAATGAAGAAATATTGGCGGCAATATGTTCGAGAGTGGCAGATAGAACATAATAAAGTTGTAACAAAAAGCGATTTTTGTTCCATCTTTAAAAAAGGTCTGGAACATCCAAATATGGTGGCTAATATAAAAAGCGGCTTTAAAGTTTGTGGACTATATCCCTTTAACCCAGATGCGCTAGATTATAGTAAATGTGTACAAAATACATTAGAAGAACTTAACGTACAGACAAACAAATCATCTGATTCCAAAGCTAACGTAACAGCAAAAGATATAGAAAGTGCGGAAAAAGTGATATCCGTTTTAAAAGCCGATTTGGAAGACAATGGCGTTAATGTTGAAGTTATGCTTAACATAATAAGCACTTTAAAAACACCTGGAGAAGATATTTCTGAGACAACAATATTTCATGATGCTAATGTAATAGAGTTTGATATGGACGTTAATAGATTACTAAAACCAGTACAAACTGAAAAAACAATTATTAGTTTACAAAACGAAATACTTGAAAACGCAACAAATATTGAACCTCAGTAGTTGAAATACCTCCCGAATATAGCGCAAAAAAAAATAATAAGACAATAAGTGAAACAGCTGGGGACATTAAAGACAGGAAATATAAAAGTGAAGGCGAACTTGCCTTTAAAAATCATCTTCGGTATCCAAAACCTCTCGAAAAAAACTGAAAACTTACCGAATTGATTTTCCCAGTGCCATTTCTTCAAAGGAACGGAGAAAACATTATGACGAAAAATTAAAACAAAAAGAGGAAAAAGATAATTCCAAAAATAAGAGAAAACGCGAAGTTCATAAAAAGAAAGGCAAGCAAAATTCACACAAAGAAAGCGTCAATGACATATGCGATATGTTAGAAAAACCAACAAAAGATGAAAGTGAAATATTAATTCCCAAAAATATCAATGTGATAACTAATGAAAGACAGAAATGTGGAATATGTAACGAAATATTGGACAGTGATGCCGAAGATGAATATGAGAAAAATGTCGGGTGCGATGTATGTCCGAGATGGTATCATTTCGGATGCACACACTTCTACGGTTTAAAGTATTGTGAGGTCAAACATAAAAACTACGTTTGCGATTTTTGTAGTAACGACTCCTAAATGCTATTTTTAGTTATTAAATATTGTCAGGTTTTTTTTTTTAATGTGTGGTGGGTGCTTAGTTGCAGTGACTCTGTAAGCTGTATTACTTATCTGGCTATCACTGCAACTCTCGCGGTGTAGTTTGGTGTGTGTAAGTTGTGTTCAAATGGCTTTGTGACAGCATCATATCGCCTTTTATGATACCGCGCTGTTAAACACTTTGCTCCCAACAGCGAATGGCAAGTCGATCCGGGATTAAACTCTCTGAAAAAATGTCACCGTCCCTCCAGAGAATTGAACCCCGGCACCTATCGTTCTCTCACAACGATAGTCAGCCACCTAAGTACTGCGGCAATCGACCCGAATAATGTTAAAGGTTAATGATACAATTGCAAGTACCGTGTAATGGGGATACTTTGACAAGCGGGGCAACATTGATCAGAAGTTCGTTTTATTTTCGTTTTGAAATATTAAAGAAAATACTCGCAAGCGGCGAATGATCTTGGTGGCGCTGGCATCTTACATGTTAAGATGCGGTGGTACGCATTGTAAGCTCTTCGAGAGACGACGTTTATGCGCTATTTTTCCCTGTTTATTACAACAGTAGATTAATGGAAAAATATTGTTCTGGAAAACTTCTACACCAGAGAGGTGCGTATAACATATTACTTGTTTATAGGCATACCGTTTCATTAGGTATATATTTGTGCGTAGTAGTAACGTTTTAGAATTAAAAATTTTGTAGAACCTGATTTTCAAGGGCACTTTTAATGTTATGGGGCAACTTTGATCACCTTGTAGGGTAACATTGATCACTTGATCAATGTTGCCCCAATTAATTTTTGGATTTGTAAAAGTAAATGCTAATCACTATTCTACCTTTTTTAGAAGATGCCACGTCATCATAAACGTGCATTAGGAAGCCGTCCCTACAAAAATTATACTCCTGAAAAATTAGAGGAAGCTATACAGAGTATTTTAGATGATAGAATGAATATTAGAGAGGCCGCTAGGAACTACAAAATACCTTTTGGCACATTATATAATAAATACAAAGGCCTACATGGTAAATTACCTGGTCGCTCTACGATTTTTACTCATGATGAGGAAGTCTCAATATTAGAAAGTGCGGCTAAATGTTCTGACTGGGGCTTTCCTCTCAATATTTTAGACATCAGGATGTTTGCAAAGTATTATTTAGATCGTCGCGGCAAAAACATCGCAATTTTCACGAACAATTTGCCAGGAGTAGACTGGGTCTACAGCCTTCTTCGGAGGCATAACGCAACGTTTGGTCAAAGGATAGCAACCAATATAAAAAAATTTCGGGCATCCGTATCAAGAGAGACCATAGGCAAATTCTTCGATAATTTAGAACGGTCACTGGAAGGTTTACCAAACACTAATATATTCAATTATGATGAATCGAACATCAGCGATGATCCGGGCAAGATGCGGGGAATTTATAGGAGGGGTGTGAAGTACCCTGAAAAAATAATGAACCATTCTAAGAGTGCAACTACAATTATGGTTTGCGGGTCGGCTGATGGCACCTTATTACCTCCCTACGTAATTTATAAAAGCCTACATCTGTACGACACCTGGAAGGAGAGGGGTCCGCAAGGAGTTCCATGTTGCAATAAGCCTTGCTGCAATCAAGGTTCCCGATTTAATAGAACAGCTAGTGGGTGGCTTGATGGGGTTACTTTCCGTGACTGGTTCACTACTTGTTTTCTACCCCATGCAAATCGCTTACCAGGGGAGAAGGCTCTAATAGGCGATAATCTTTCTACACATATGGACAATGATGTCTTAAATATGTGCGCTGAAAACAATATTCGGTTCATTTGTTTAGTGCCAAATTCTACCCATCTGTGCCAGCCGCTTGATGTGGGATTTTTCCGCGCCATGAAACAATCCTGGCGGTCAGTATTAACTGAGTGGAAAAGTCAAAATCCTCTGTTCGGCACAGTCCCCAAATCCAGTTTTCCTGCACTTTTAAAGAAATGTTTAGAAAGAATGGATGCAGTTCCTTCAAAAATTCGAAGTGAAGCAGCCGATGCGACAAGCGCAATTAAACGCAACTTAATAAGCGCTTTTCAAGCAGCAGGGATTTTCCCAGTAGATCGTTCTCAAGTTTTTAAACGATTTCCTCAGGAAGATGAAACAGAAAATGCACGTGAAGACGCAGAAAATGTTTTAGTCAAACTGTTAAAAGAAAAACGATTTGGGGATACAACTTCAGAAAAGCCAACAAGAAAAAAAGGCTCGATGTTATACCTGGACGTAGCGTCGCGACCTCCTCCGTTCCTCAATCTTCGTCCTTAGGATCATTACCGAATGGTTCGGTTTCTCTGCCGAGTACTAGCTCAGTAGGAAACTCCGAGTCATCTGGAAGAATACTGGAGGGAGAACGTGAAATATGTGTTCAAATGGAGCAGTACATTTTAGCTAAGTTTTATTCAAAGAAGGGGAAAAACCCCTATAAATATGTGTGTAGAGTCATAGAGGTCGATCCTGAAATAGTAGTAATGGGAATGAAATCGATTCATAAAAGTAAAAATCAATTCAAAAAATTTTTCATATAGATCCAGCGACGACAGCGGCGGTTTTTGGTTGTTATTGATCCGTATTGCCGCCGCTGTCGTCGCTGGATCTATATGAAAAATTCCAATATGGCTGCTGCTGTCACTGCTGGAATAAAAAGAAAATTTTTCTTTTTACGACAAGCTCCCAGTTTGCGGAAAATTCAAATTGCTGCTGTAATAAACTTTAGTATTCACTAAGATATATAAACTGGCTTATATAATCGGAGAGATCAGTATGCCGCAATTACCGTATCATAAATATTTAGGTCCAGGAAACGAGTTATCTGGTGATGATCCCGTCGATACCGATGATGCAATTGCACTAGAACACGATAGTGCCTACGAGACCGCTTTATCTGCTGAAGATATATTAAAAGCAGATGAAAATGCAATATTAGATTTTTGGGACGATTTTAGTACTTCTGGAAATTGGCATTCATTAGTTGGTATGTATAGTAGAGAATTATTTTTATTTATCTGACATGTATTTAATATTTATAGGTGCTGCTGGTTTAACACTCAAACATCAGGTAGAAAAACAAGTAGGCGTTTTATATCCTGAAATGCCTTCGAAGCATCAATACAAAGCATTAACCTTTACAAATCGACGAGAGGAACATGAAGAGCGTCAACGAAGCAGTCGTCAAGGACAACAACAAGTGAATCGTGACCGAATGCAATCTTCTGATCAACCAAGTTCCTCACATGATGTTAGTGACATCGGTCAAGATGAGACGAACTCACCCATGGCAACAGACGCGGTAGACGCACCACAATCGGAAAGTAGTATTGGTAATCATAGCGGTGTTACAAATCCTAGCGGTAATGTTGCTCCTTTATATTTTAATACGTCTCTCGCTAGTCCAAGTATAACTTTTTTAAAAAATCGCGTTTAATGCACACTTGGGGATTTGCATCTTCCAAATTTGCTCGTGGAGCAACAAAAAAAGAAAATGATTACTTAGCATATACTACTAGTTTAGCGTATTTACCTGTTGATTGGGTTCCCTTTTATTTGTCACCAGTAGAGTATAATAATTTACCAATTGGTAGTTACATTAAAGAAGTATATGTAGAAGTAATACCAAAAGGTGTACGGTGTTCCTTTGATGTTGGTACTTCATTAACAGGTAGTGCAAATTCAATGCATGTAATATTTGGTAAACATTGCATCGGTTTAAATCAAAAATTAGATATAACAAACATGTCATTAAAACCTAATGACAAATCTCCAATGACAATCAGTGAAATAGGTGATATTTCTGCTGATGAATTTACAAATAGATTTTATGGTAATAAAACAAATTATCATTCTTCTCAAGCAGAAACAAATTATCCTACAAGTTGGGGAGCTAATAGAGCATTACCATATTATGCTTGTGTAATGGCTACAACTAATGAATCTACTAAAAATGCGTATCATGTAAATAGTGGTTGGCCACGTATAGATAATATTATGGAACGATACAACTTAAATGAACATATTAATATTCCTATAATTAAATATTCATATAAACCAAAAAATGGTATTTTAAAACATGCGTATCATAATGCAATCGTTCCGAATAAAGTTAAGGCTTTCATTAATCATACCGATATTGGTAAAAAAACATGTCAATATATACAAGATGAAGCTTTTGCTCAGAATACTCCGAAAGTATATCCTTTGTTTGAGAAAAATGGGCAGAAACTTGCATACGAAAACATTGTTGATAAATATCATATGTTTGCAAGTAATATTACTTTAGACTCTACAAAAGCACAGCCACAAGTTCATTTTGGAATAGAACCAGTTCAAGCTAACGCGCCAACTGATACATCTCCAACATTTGTAAATGCAAGTGCGGAATATGAAATTCAATGTAGTTGCATTGTAGGATTTAATAATAATTTTATGTTTGGAGATAGTACTATAAGTTCTAAAAATCAATTTCTATCTGGTTTTGCAAATACAAAACAACATTATTATTTACAGCAACCTCACATTGGTGGTTATTATTCTTATAATTGGTCTGGGAAATATAATACAACAGAATAATATGTAATACATTTTATTAAAATAAAAATTACTTTATAAAATATTGTTTTCTTAAACTCTATACCATCACCACATAATATATTTAAATGGACACTTATACATTACTATTACTTTTTAAGATACCATATAATTTCCACAGTTCATATAATGCTAAAGGATAAATATTTTTAGTATATTGTTGTAATATTGGAGCGGTATGCCAATTAAATTTAAACATTCTATTATTAAATACATCATTACATGGAAATACTTCTACATTTGTTGTAATAATAATGGGAGTTTTATCGATTTGGACATGACTTTGATATTTAATATTAGCCATACATGGATCACCAGCAAATAACATTTTACATGTATCAAAAGCAGATGGTTCACAATTGGGTTCGTCCCAAATTAAAATTCGTTTGTCAACACAGTCTTGTAGAGGAAATTGACAATATTTATTAAAATTCGCTAATTGGCCCTTTACTAAACATAATGCAGCACAAATTTTAGAAAAAATAGTTTTACCAGCATTACTTGGTCCTTTAATTTGAATACAATTTTTTTTTTCTAATTTTTTATCTAAAATATTGTAAGTTATTTCTAAAAATTCTTTAATAAAATCTTCATCATAATTACATTGGTAAGCTATTAAATCATATAATTTACTTTGCGATTCTTCTAATGAATAATAATAATCATATATATGTCCAGAAGTACAATCAAATCGTCCCCTTAATACTACAACTGGGTAACTCACATTTTGGACATTTTAAATTACTTATATGTATCTACTTAACTTTGTGCACTCTTTCCAATGCTATAAGCAGATAAGTTCCATCGAATATCTAAAACACAAATATTCAATAGTGAAATATAGATATGTTCCAAATCTAGCTTAACTACAATGCTATTAGTACATAACTTGAGATATCTAATTGTAGAGCTGGCTAACTTGACTTAGGGGTTGCAACTTCTGTACAGGGCTTGAGTTATCTAGTTGTACAATAATCCGCCGATAAGTGTCTTGTGTAACAAGTGAAACTGTTTTGTGATGAAGAAACTCGAAAATGGCCACAAGAGGTATGAAAATGGTTCAAATGATATTAGCTAACCGATCAATTGATGAAGGTAAGTCAATTTAGATTTAATTCGAATTATTATGTGGCATGTTGAAAAGATTTAACGAAGTGAGGTTAAGTTTTTTTCAATAATTATGTTTATGTAGAATTATTTTTATGCATATTAATAGTGCTTATTAAAAATAACATAGGTATATCTGTAATATTTTCAGTTCCCGACGATACTGGAAACCCTCAATTTAGTGTACAGGCACAGATGAACCCAAACATTCAAAACCCAATGTTAGGAAAAGATGATATTGAAGCTAGTAAATGCTTTTGATATATTTCATGTCTTTATTAATTATGCAAGATATGATTATAATTCCTAATTATCTACAGATATTTTGTCAGTACTAAGACCATAGGGATTGATAGGGGATTGCGTGTTGTAGAACAAACGCATGTCATATTCGACGGTTTGCAAATGTATGTGCGTGTTATCATTAAATGCCATTCACAGAACGTCGGAAGCTATTGGGTTTAACATAATCACTGACTAGATTTTCTAACTAACATACATAAGTATGGATGTATGATCTTCGTGCCGACAGACAATCTGTATATCTATTATTATTATTAACGAAAATGTTACCAAATTAGATTTTTTCATGTATCTATTTTTCGCTTAAAATTAATACTTATGGTTGAAAAATAACATAATGATCATTTGTTGTTATTCATTAGGTCAAAAGAATATACTAGAAGTTGCTACATTGTCTGTGGAAACCTTGGCTGATGCTTGCATTTCAAAACCACATTCAGATCAAGAATCTAATTTAGAACCTTATTCCCCCGACCACTCAGAATATATTCCAACTACTTCGGAAAATTCTTCTGATGATGAAGTTATCGTCACCCCTATGAACTCCACAAGGAACCCTACCCAGTTAGATGGTATGGAAGAAAAACCAACAAAAACAAATAAGCCACGAAAAAGAAAGTTAGATAAAAAAAATTGGAAAAGAAATGTTGCAAAGGCAAGAAGACAGCTTGGCGAAAGCTATGTCTCTGCCAGAGGTAAACATGTACCCGGAGTAGCTATGAAAGATCCATGTCCAGTTAATTGTAGGAGGAAATGTAGTGAAAAATTTTCGCACGAAGAAAGATTAAAGATTTTTAGGAGATATTATCAATTAGATTCCTACGAAAGGAAAAGGGATTTCATTCATAGTCATACTGAGAAAATAAATAAAAAATGGCACACCGCGGAGGCCTCAAGACGAAAATTTACTGTTGTATTTTTTTTACCACGGAATAAACAGCGGATTCAAGTATGCAAAACAATGTTTCTTAACACACTTGGAGTCCGCAAAGGTGTAATAGACATAGCAATACAAAAACGAACAGACGAAAATACAAGTTTCGAAGACCAAAGGGGTAAACACATAAAGAAGGTCACACCACCTGAGATATTGGATAGTGTGAGGAAGCACATTGAAAAGTTCCCTGTGATGTCTTCACATTACTGTCGGGCAAAGACCCAAAGAAAATATTTACCTTCAGATTTAAACATAACCATAATGTACGCAATGTACAAGAAAGAACGTACGGAAAGTAATCAATTAGTAGCTACTCCTTGTATGTACCGAAAAGTATTTTCTGAGGAGTATAACCTTGGGTTTTATCGCCCGAGAAAAGATCAGTGCCGTATATGTATGGCCTATAACAGTCCCTCAAATGACAAAAGAATATTGGAAACTGAATACCAGGCCCACATAGCCGCAAAGAATAGAGCTCGGTGTGAAAAAGTGTCCAACAAGCAATTAGCGGAAAACTCGGATGGGAAAATAGTCTGCTGCAATTTTGATTTGCAGCAGGTGCTCCTTGTACCTATGGATCCCACGAATAATGCTTTGTTTTACAAGCAGCGTTTTAAAACATTCAACTTTACTATTTATGACGTAGTGTCGAAACAAGGAGATTGTTTTATGTGGACGGAAGTCGAGGGAAAACGCGGCAGCTGCGAAATAGCAAGTTGCTTATATTCCTATTTTAAATCATTACCAAATTGTGTGGAACAAATTTTGTGTTTCAGTGACAGATGCGGGGGCAAAACCTCAATAAATATATGGCTGCGATGTGTCTAACGGCAGTGCAGGAAATTCCACACTTAAAAAGTATAGATCTCAAGTTTTTAGTGGTTGGGCATAGCGAAATGGAGTGTGACTCGATGCATTCGGCAATTTCAACAGAATCAAAAAGAGTTGGCAAAACAAATTGGCCTCAAGATTATAAAACTATTGCGAGATGTGCAAGGCGCAAAGGCGATAAACCGTATCTTGTTCACGACATAACCCATAACCTTATACTAGACTGGAAATCTCATGCAGATCGCAACATGATTTTTAGGAAAATTGATCAAGACCGTAGACAGGTCGGTTGGCAAAAGATAAGCTGCATGAATTTTTCTAAGTGCAGACCTTTTGTAATGAGGTTTAAAGAATCTTTTGATGAAGACTTTAGGATTTTAAATTGTAACAGAAAAACAAGAGTCCGTTCATCTGCAACATATACTTTAAATCCTCTATATTCTTGTAAAATACCGATTAAAAAGGACAAATATGACGATTTACTCTCACTATTTGAGGGAAAACCTCCTCCGATTCCCATTGAGTATAAGCCCTACTACGAAAATCTTCCTTTTCAAGGAGATCAACGTGAAAGAAATCAAGAAACTCCTCAGGGTTACGAAAGCGACATAAGTGACATGTCTAATTAAAATATTAATATAATTGTGTTTGATAATTTTGTATCTTTCAAAATATAGAAATTTATGCAAATGTTTTGATTTTAAATTCCTACCTCAAAAACTAGATATTCTGGTTTTTTGATAATATACGTCTGCTGCTAAAACTGGATAACTTTATTTTAAGCAAAAAATGTTCAGAAATAACGATAATATAATAATAATTATCCAACTACAAAACAACTTCTTCCTACGTTTGAGTTTTAAGCAGAAAAAGAGATATTAATATCATGTTTGACACTTTTTTTTACTTTGAAAACTTTAAATCGATTTTATGACAAACCTGTAATTTTAAGTTATCTAGTTGTAGTATTAGAGGGGCGAAATAATGGATGACTATTTAAGTAAAATTCAATTAATTCATTGACTGTTTTATTACAAATTTGTCTTTGAAATATATCAATTGCAGATTGAAAATTTAAATCATTTCTACCAATGCTGCGTAAAATAGGATTTTCTAACCATTGCGCTGTTTTACATGAACTTAGTAAGGGGCATACCGGGTATTTCTCGAAAAATTCGATAATCGTCGAAAGCGTTTGGACTTTTTGGTATTTTGATGTTTCAGGATATTTTCTTTTACGTCGCCCAGAAGATGAAGAAGGGCTTGATATCGAGGGACCATCAACGGTGTCACTACGAATTGAGCAGACTTCGTGGTTTTCGTCCATAATTGTTCCTTCACCACTCGTTTCGCATCCTTCATTGGAATTAATTTCAGTTGCACTAGGTATTTGCCGTCGGGTGCCGGCGACGAGATAGTAGAGACACTGTCTTGGAGGTAAGAACATATATATTCCGAGAGATCGGAAATAATCTGAAAGTAATGGGTATTTTTAGTCACATATATTATATAATTTAATATATATACATATGCCAAAAATAACGATTACTTACCTCTACCGACTCCTCCTGTCCAGATAGCTCGTCGTCGTCTATTGAAAGTATATCCTGCGAAAGTGCTACATCTGCAAGTACCTGCAGTCCACCCGCAGTCGTGGACGACGTGGATGTGTTTCCATTCGGTTGCGGTTTCATGATATGAGATGATAAGGAGTTGTCCGTAGTATCTTCTTGAACGCATTGCTGTAACAAACTGATCAGCTTCATTACTATTGTCGACGGGAAGGATATCGTGGCAAATTCTTCGTCTGAGATGTGTTCGTAATATGGTTTCCACAAATGGATTTCGTCTTGGTTCGATAATTCTTTCGTCAGTATTTTCTTCATTAATTTCAGTAATGGTAATATCTGGTGTCCAAATTCCATTATCAAGTTCTTGGAAAATTTCTTCAAGATTTCTAGAAACTGAATTGGTGTTGTCCATATTTCCTCAAATAATTCAAAAATAGTAATAATACTATAAGTGTCCATTTAAATTAATTAAAACAAATATTATATTTTCTAAAAGTTATAAATCGTTTAAAGTAATTGTTTGTAAGTTATTATCAATACGACGAATGTTATATATGGTTAAACATTCGTTACAATGTCTAATTTTTTTAAAAGTAATTAAATCTTTTTCGCAATTTATGCAGAATTCCTGGAAGGCGATTTTATTAATAATTTCGTCCTCCACAGAGAAGTAGCAAAGAGTATGCTGCTTGACACGATCTGTAATAAGATATAAAAATAATAATAAAAGTTAAAAATTTTGAAAACATACCTAAAACATCAAAAGGATGTACAGCCGCTAAACATTCTCGGCACAATTTAACGGTCGTAGAGAATTCCCAATCTACTTCTTCTGCACGATTAAGACAATCTTCCGGCGGAGCGAGAGTTTTTGGTAAAATACTTAGATTTAATGAGCCCACGTATATTATGCCATAAAATGCTTCTTTACAAAACCACTGTTGTTTCTGGTCTAAGCAACTTTTCTCCGCCGGTATTGAAAAACTGGGGAACCCACTGGCTGCTTCAGCTACTAACCTGGAATAAGCCATAATGAATAGTAATACGCCTTTATACTTATCGCATACGCTTTATATACCCCCAGAAAGATGGAAGTAAATTTAGAAGGTTTATACAGCGGCCAACAGCACTGTGGGAAAGGAATTTACACCAGCGACTATCAAAATGTACGGCCTGCATGAATTTATATATCTTAGTGAATACTAAAGTTTATTACAGCAGCAATTTGAATTTTCCGCAAACTGGGAGCTTGTCGTAAAAAGAAAAATTTTCTTTTTATTCCAGCAGTGACAGCAGCAGCCATATTGGAATTTTTCATATAGATCCAGCGACGACAGCGGCGGTTTTTGGTTGTTATTGATCCGTATTGCCGCCGCTGTCGTCGCTGGATCTATATGAAAAATTCCAATATGGCTGATGACATCAGTGATGATGACATCAGTGAAATAAATCAAGAAGATATCCTGCAACTTTTGCCGAATCCTGCTGTTGAACGTGACTCAAACGACAAGAATTTATATATTTTTGATACTGAAATCGATATACTTGAAGTTTAGGTGTTGTAAATTAGTCTTAAAGTTTTTCCCAAAGTGTTAATTTGTAATTTTAGTTTAAGCAGGTTGTTTTTTTATTTCAAGTAAAATATTCCTAAGGAAAATATTGCTATGGTTAAGTCGGCGAATTAAAATATTACGAAGGTCCCACTTGGGATCGTTTATATTTTTAAAAACATTTTCAACCTTTTACGTGGGGATACTTTAGTATTTCACTTAAAAACAAAGGCTGATCAAAGTATCCCCACAAACCGTTTAACTTTGATCGGGTACTTTAATTTTTTTTTAATCAAAAGTAACTGTTCGAACGGAATCATATCTTCAGGATCGGTAGATGAGGATATTCCGATAATAGCATATTTTTTACAAAATTTTTACTTTAAAAGATAAAATGTTATTCAACACTGTACGGAAAAATTGATCAAAGTATCCCCATTCCACGGTACCTTTAATTAGACTGATTTACAATGCAGTTAACCAAAAGTTCCAAGTATATAGATTTTTATATTGCTGATAGAGAATAAGTGTAATAGGCAGGTATGTTTGCTTTTATAATAATAAAATATTAAATAACTGTTTATTTTAATGAGCTTTGTTTTTTATTACTCATGGAAAATGTATTCTACATACCTATACTTAATCGCAATTAGATGCACGAATATATTTTGTGTTGATTTTGTAAAATACGTAAATTACATAGATATGGCTGTGGAATTTATTTTTATTACGGTTCTGTTTGAAATACGCCCTGTCCGACAACCGGTATGTGCTCGGTCGACTACTGAAGAACGATGTCCGGTTACTAGTAATAATGCTTATATTAAACAAAAAAAATGTTTTTTTAAAAACCATTAAAGTTGAAAACTTCTGTTTTCACTCAGCGAATAGAAAAAAAACCTATAAGTTAAATAATAAATATTCGTTTTTGATATTTTCTTGAAAAATCTTTTTATGATGCAGTTTTTAAATTCACGTTTCTCTTAACTGTCCGACTACTGGCGACTTCACCCTACTATGGATTAGTGTAGATATTTTTACATGAACTATAGGTATTAGTAGTAAATCTACACGAGATAAACAGTGATATGTACAATTTCGTTTAATTTTGAGCAAGAAAATGTCAATGTAAGGTGGTGCAACCATTATTAACTTCACTCTACACAACACAATTTTGGAAAGCTGTAGTACTAAGGAAACAATTTTCGGAATTTGACTTATTTATTAAAAATAAACAATTAATTTCTCTTTATATGGGACAAAATTTAATTGATTTTCTAAATTGAACCTTCTATTTTTGCATTAAAATTTAAGTAAATCAACATTGTTCACCGCTTTGTTTTGTATGTTGTAGTAATCTACTTTCGTTTCTCCTCTAGATAAAATTTGACAGTTAAATAATAACTAATATGTACGTAAGTAAAAAAATTTGCTATAATACATTATAACCTTATAATATACATATTGCAGTGTTGATTATCGGAAAGCAGCAAACAATTCACTGTATGTATCTGTCTCATCCAGCATAGCTCCACCTCCTACTACTAGTAGTTCATAAAAACGCCGTTATAGCTTCTTAAGGCAGCTTTGATAAATAATTTCAATTTTTAATGGATTATTTCTTTATTGTTGAAAATAGAAGAAAAATGTATTAGAGATTATTGATTAGAATTAAATTCTGCAGGCGCGGACGTATCTGGTTTCTCAAAATTAATTTTTTTTGTGATTTATTCTATTTATTAATACGAAATTTAAAAAAAAAACTACGTCGGGACTTACAGAGTAAACTTATAAACACATTTTATATAAATCATTTTTCACAAAATCTTAAATTACAGCCAGAATTTATAAAATTCTTTAAACGCAGCTATACGGCAACCTTAAGATAATAGAAAATAATGAAAATAACAAAAAATTAAAACAAATCGATGTCCGATATAATCATATTTTAGATAACGTAAATAACGGACTTGTTAAATTGAAATATATACAAACGTCCGATAATGTTGCAACAAAGATTTTATTAAAAATATACTAACGTTATAAAATTGGTAGCATTGCATTGCACAAAATATAATAATGGCCGCGTTCATCACATACGATCACATATTTTAAGTTTACGCTACGTTTACGATTAGTTTGCGCTTCGTCACGGCGTGTTACGAACGAATGCGAACTAAACGATCAGCTGTTGAATCAAAACATAACCTGTTTATTTGAATCTTACTTAAATATTATGTCAGATGGATCTTCTATTAGACGATGATTATGTAATTATTAATGCAGTCGCTGATGCCATAGTGGAGCTGGCAATACCCGTGCAACATGAAGACGAAAATGTAGAAAGACAGGGTGTTGTTAGAAATAGAAATTACGTTGAGGAAGTAATTCCTAATTATGAAGATCACCAATTCCGTGAACATTTTCGGATGTCAAGAAGAACTTTCCAGGTACTTAGCTGTAGTTAATTAACCCAGTAGTAATTGAAATATTGTTGCAGAATCTACTGAATCAAATAGGCCAACAACATCAAGGAAGACACAGGATTATTCTGCTTGAAAAAAAATTACTGTTTACTATTTGGATTTTGAGTAAACCAGAAAGTTTCCTAGCAGCCAGTGACCGTTTTGCCTTGGCCAAAAGTTCAGGGCATGGTATATTTTTTGAAATGCTTGGCACAATAAACCAACTATTAGGAGATTATATTAGGTGGCCTAATAATCATCATCATACTATAAATGTAAGTATCAAATTAATGACCGATACTAGAAAAGTATATTAATTGTTTATAGGTGTTTAGAAATCGTTCCCGTGGAATTCCAGGTATAGTTGGAGCAATTGATGGTTGCCACATTCCAATAAAACAACCAGAAGGGAATGCCCATGATTATTTTAATCGAAAACAATTTCACTCTGTAATTCTCCAAGGTAAGTAATAATTCAAATTGCAACTATGCTTGACAAATTAACCAATTTACAGGTGTGTGCAATGAAAATGCCATTTTTATTGATGTCAATATAGGGCAACCTGGAAGGATGCATGGTGCACGCGTTTTCAGGCTAAGTCCTTTGTATAATAGATTAACAGATGTTGCAAATCCACTATTACCAGAAGAATACCACCTGATTGGCGACTCAGCTTATCCTCTACTAAGAAATTTAATGAAACCATATCAAGATAATGGTCATTTAACACCAGCACAGATTATTTTCAACACAAAGTTATCATCTGTACGATCAACAATAGAGCGGGCATTTGGTTTGTTGAAAGTTAAATTTCGACGACTGAAATATTTAGACGTTAACACTCCCGACACGGCTGTGCAAATAATTTCTGCAGCTTGTATAATTCACAACTTCATATTGTTACAAAACAATGATGATGATAATTACAATATTGAAGAAATACATATAGAGTATGAATGAATATGAAGGTATTGTGCAAGAGAAAAGAGTGTTTGCAGAAATAAGACATTTGGTAAATATATGTACAAGAATATAATATGTATTTACAAAAATAAAGTAACATTCTTAAACAAGATTTCTTAATATTATACAATAACAAAAAATTTATAATATGTAAATAAAACTTAAAAATAAGTGAATAAAACCTAATCTAAATTATTAATTTTTTTTATAAGGTCATTCCTCTCTCGTTGAATTCTGTTACTTTCTGCCAATTGTTCCACAAGACTTTCTATAGCGACTACTCTTCTTTCTTCAGTTTCAAGTAGAGATTGTCGATAATTCCGAAGCGACTTCATTTGCTTATTTCTTGCCAGCCTTGCCTGGGACTGATTTCTTTTTGAAGTCGTAGGGGTTGCTGGAGGGACTACATCCTGTGTTGCTATGTCATCTGGAGTGTTATTTGTCATGGCTTCTAAAGTTGTTGCAGGTGATACTAACGAGTGAACATGCAACAAATCTGTTGTTGAAGAAGAGGGTGCTAATTGTGGAGAATTTAGCAAGTGTTTAGAAGGACTAGAAAATGGTTCAGTTGGTGTTGATACTGTTTGGGGTATGCAATCCAAAGATGACATAAGTTGGGTGGATGAATTGTTTTGTCCTCCTCAAATATCTCATTAAAGGCATGGTAAAAATCCTACGATATTCTGCCTTTGCCAGTTTTCCTTTTTTTATCGTTATCTACAATGGTTTTGTAGTGGTGTTTTAAATTCCTAAATTTTCGATCTAAGATTTCCTCATTGATTCCCGTATAGCCTTTCAAATTAAACTCCTCTGATATTTCCCTCCAGAGACTTATTTTTTTCCTTTTTGGATTCCGAAATTCATTTTTTCTTTTGTTGTATTCAGATATAAGCAATTTTGTTGTATCTTCGTTCCACTTCAAAACCTGCTCCGACATATCTAAAAGTTGTTTATTTTGTATTATATACTTTTTACTACAAATATTGATATTAATTACCACTATTTTCTTTCTCATCTGATGTACATGGTGGTATCGATATTTCTAGAGTACCACTATTCTCACGGATATAATTGCGGAAAAAACATGCATCTATAATTAAAATATATATACGTACTTAAATACTATTTTACATGAGTAGATACTCATATAAAAGTAGATACTCATATAAAATAGTATTTAGTGCTTACCGTTTAATAAGTTATGTGTTTCTATACTTTCTGTTATATTGTAATATAAATTGTCATATAAATAAGTTTTTGTATCCAGGTTATCCATTACCGTTCTTTACTAAATTTGAAAATCTCAACACGTTTGGTGTTTTCAGCGGAAGATTTTTACGCTTACTAAAATGGCGACCGCTTATCGAACGCGTTTGCAACAGAAATGTTTGTTCATCGCACGCTGTCCAACGGCTTGCCAACAGTTGCTTATTTTGCTGTGTGATGATCGCGGCCAATGGTCGCATTCAGCATACAGATCACTCCCTGAGCGCTACCTGATTTGTGTGATGAACGGTTACGCTGCGTACTATTACGTGACTGCTACGTCGACGATTTCGACGGAGCAGTCGCCATTTTTTCGAGCGGACTTCATTTTCGCTCTGTTTATGCTTAATAAGTAGCATTGCAAGATGGCGGGTCAAAGTAGTGACAAGGTGTATTTAGTGAACAATAAACGGGTAAATTGAAGAATATTACTTCTAAACGAGTTGTGAAAATTGACGTAACGTACTATCGACCTGGGAAATGACGGAAAACGGGGAAAATCTTGCGCGGAAAAGTGTAATTATGTATAAAAAAAATGGTTTAATTATTATTTTTATTTCTTGGCGTCCTTATTTACTATTAGTTGTGCGCATGCGTGATTTGCGTCCTCTTAGTAACTTTATGTGGTTTGCGACGAATCGACGCCATATTTATTCCTACTTTTGTTGGGAGCGGTCGCTTTAGTCGACGGAAACCATGGCTTCAATATCTACTGCTGCTCCAGCCCCTCCGGTAAAAGGTAAAGTTTGCGTATGTGTTGTAATTATCTTTTTATGTTTTTAAGTCATCAATGTCCTCCGCCTCGGTGAAATTGTGCACAATATTGAAGAATTGCCACGGCACCTACAACGCTGGGGCTTGATACCCGTCGAAAGTGCTTACAAGTGCACAGCGTGTCGCAATTCCCTAACGTTGCAGAGGATGGAGAACAGGTAAGAAGAATATATATTCGCTCGGACTATTATATAGGGTAAACACTATAGTAATTGGACACTACACAGTTATTGGACAGTCGAGATATAAAATTCTGTATTAACTACAAATATTAGAATAGTTTGATTTTCTTTCGAGAGATGACACTGCTGTACTTATTTCAATCACATGAGCCGTCCCATTTGCGCTAAATACGCATGCCTCGTAGTACATGTGCTAACTTTGTTTATGGATACACAAACGTGCTTTTTCGTGAAGTATTTTGTTAAGAACCGATACATTTTCTAACTATAATAAAATCAAGTTTGTAGAGAATATTGTGTTTTGTGTCATCTCATGTGAAAGCTAAGATACTGATAAGTATTATTGTTGATACACAGTTGCTTTAAATAGGATTGTAAAGGCATAACTAACTGTGTCCAACAACTGATTATAAAAAGGTAAGATTTTGTGTTATTGGACACTCTGTCCAATTACTGATTTAGCGCATGTATACTTCCAGACAGTAATTGGTCAACAGCAGTATTACATACACACTATAGGTATAGGTAGACACAGTATTTGCAATGCCAAAACAACCTAAGTATAATTCAGCTCAAATGGAAATGGCACTCACAGATATGCAGGAAAATGGTTTATCTGTGAGAACCATTGCAAGAAAATACGGCATTCCAAAATCATCGATTCATTTTAAATTAAAGCAGCCAAATCGCAAAAATACTTTCGGACCTTCTCCAGTCTTAACCCGTGAGGAAGAACAACGCTTGGTTTGTTGGATTTCAGATTTAACAAAAAAGGTTTTCCGAGAAAAATTGAAGATCTAATTTCTAGTGTCCAGAAGTTTTTAGAAGCAAATCCAAGACCGAATCCATTTAGAAATAATCGCCCAGGTATTGGATGGCTACAAGCCTTCCTTAAACGAAATCCTCGAATTACTAACAGACAAAGTGAAGCAGTTTCATCAGCCAGTGCATGCGTGACTGAAGCTGATATCCGAAAATGGTTTTCTGAAGTTAGTGAATATTTTGCAGAAAAGAATTTGACTGAAGTACTAGAAGATCCAACCCGAGTTTTTAACGGAGATGAGACAGGTTTTCAGATCTGTCCATCTACCGGTCGAGTGTTAGCAGAGAAAGGATCAAAGAATGTATACACCATTGAACAAGGATCATCAAAAGAAACCATTACAGTCATGTTCACTTTTTCTGCCAGTGGAAACATTTGTCCACCAATGATTATCTACCCGTACAAGAGGATTCCGGAGAAGATTATTCAGTCAGTACCAGAGCATTACGGGATTGGGAAAAGTGACAACGGCTGGATGACCGCTGAAGTATTTTACGAATACATCGCTAATGTCTTTCACCCGTATTTGCTAAGGGAAAAAGTTACTTTTCCTGTAATTCTTTTTGTAGACGGTCATAAGTCCCATATAACATATGACTTGAGCATTCTGTGCAACTCACTGCAGATAGAGCTTATAGCTTTATATCCTAATGCTACAAGGATACTGCAGCCTGCAGACGTGGCTGCATTTAGTCCTATTAAGTCAACATGGCGTAAAATTGTAAGGCAGTTTCATATGGAAAATCCAGGAGAAACTATAAATAAAGCTAATATTGCCCCGATACTACTCAAAATTGTGGGTAGTGTTAAATCATCGACTTTAATTAATGGATTTAGACTATGTGGGCTATGTCCGTTTAATGCAGATAGTGTGGATTACACCAAGTGCCTTGGTTCAGTAACTACTAATGTAAATCCACAACGAAACCAAATCGAGAACAGACTAGTAGATATGAATGAAAGAACAATAAACTATAACACATTTGTTGAAATTGTTGGGGCAGATCTCATTAAGAAATTCGAAGGAATCGAACACATTAATGGAGATGGTAATCTAAAGAAAATATATTACATTTGGAGACATTTTCAACAAACACAAGAGAGTATAGTAAACAATTCTGAACAAGACGTCAGTAATCTTACGGTAAGTGAAACATTGGATCCTAAAGCGACAACGCACGGCATTGAGAATGAAACACTACTTGAAGATGAACAAAACGTTACTGATCGCATGGAAACATCGACTCCAATACCATCCTGCAGTACAACTCGTGTAGCATCGATAGCCGAGGAACCTCAATATATTCCCTCTAGTAGCACCTCGACGCAAAATATCTCACCACTTATAAAAGAAATTACTTGTGGCACTTCATCACAAAGCTTAAACATCTCGTCACTATCACCTTTCTTAATGTGGCCACACTCACCGAAACGTAAAAATAAACGTCAAACGGAGAGAACGCCATATGCGTTGACTTCAGAGAAATATAGAAAAATTTTTGAAGCTAAACGGGCCTTAGAGTTCGAAAAGGCAAAGCAGAAGGAAGAAAAAAGAAGGAACGTGAAGAGAAGAAACAAGAAGTATTAGCAAAAAAAACGGCAAAATTGATGAAAAATAAGGAAAAAGTATTATGTGGAAAGTGTGGGAAATCAATCATGATGAAAGCAGTATCTTGCTCTAATTGTCCGAGAAGTTTCCATCTTTCTTGTATTCCTCTAAATCATCGACAGCATATACCGCCAGATGACGACGATGAGTATTTATGCCATTTTTGCTATAAAGTCGACTCCGACAATAACTTAAGTGAAATGCCAAGTGAAAGCGATAGCGAAGACAATATCGACAAACTCTACGCACAATATAACACAGAAATGAAGAAATACGCATATTAAAACTTTTATTTTTATTTTTGTTTTACTTATTTATTTTTATTCAACAATTATTGTTGCTCATCCTCTCAAAGGTAGCTAGAATTAAATCGCAATTGTAACTGGATTAAATAAAATGATAGTAAATACTCATGTCCAATAACTGTGATTCAGTTGTCCAGCTACTGTAAAAATGTGTCCAATAACTATGTTTTTTACAATTTGAAATTCAAATGCCAAAAATTTATTTTACAAACCTATGTTCCGATTTAGAAATCATTCAGAATAAATGTCATATTGTCTGCTTTATTTTAATGGCGTTATTTACTCTTCATCTTCAAAAACAAAGTTTGTACGAATTTTTAAATAAAACTTTACTCTTAACTGTCCAATTACTGTAGTGTTTACCCTACTTACTTTCATTGTTTCTTATTTTAGAACCGATGGTTGGGTGTGGCAATGTAATCATAAAGTATCTGTCCGGAAGCAGAAAAGTAAAAAATGCGCGACGCGAGTTGAATTCAGAACGGGAACCTTTTTTGCGCGGTCAAAACTATCTTTACATCAGATTTTAGGATTCGTTAATTATTGGGTCAACTGGGCATCGCTCACATTAATTTCCGGGCAATTAGAGTTCTCTCTACACACCGCTGTAGATTGGGCTTCATTTTGCCGGGAAGTATGTTTAGAGCATTACATGCGTCAACCCAACAAATTAGGGGACCCTGGAATTGTTGTGAACTGTTGTGGAGATAGACGAATCCAAATTTGGACGTAGAAAATACAATAAGGGGCATCGTATCGAGGGACAGTGGGTTTTTGGAGGATTTGAAAGAGGCACCGGACGGATATTTATGGTTCCAGTGGAGCAGCCGGATACAGACACTCTCCTCCCCATCATCAAGGACTGGATCGAGCCCGGGACAACAATCATATCAGACTACTGGAAGGCGTATGATGTCCTGCGGCACGAAGGGTACGAGCACTTGAAGGTAAGCTTTTATGGAAATTTATATTGTAATAAAGTCGAAGAGGCTGAGTAGGGTTGATTTAGATTAGTGCAATGGAACTGATCAGCTGAGCATAGGTCGGTTGGTGCGTTGTGGCCAGGCCTGGGAGGGGTTGGTGCGCTGTGAGCAGGCCTGGGAGGGGTTGGTGCGTTGTGGCAAGGCCTGGGAGTGGTTGGGTCGGTGGTGCCCGGTCTGGGAGGGGTTGGTTCGGTGGTGCCCTGGCCAGTTCGAATGAAATGTTTTAACTGATATACTAAAGCTCCTTTTCTTTATTGTGTGCAGGTTAACCATTCCATAACTTTCAAGGATCCTGAGACAGGTGCTCATACCAACTCTATCGAATCTTCCTGGCGAGTGGCAAAGGCATCAATGACCTCCTCCGGTCGCATTAAGTCTCATATACCTGGTAATTTGGCCAAGTATATGTTCCTTAATAGATGCCGGGTTCTACAACTCGAATCCACACTCGAATTTTTTCGAATGGCGGGCGAGTTGTATAACCCCGCAGCTGGTCGGGAAGATTTGGAAGAGGACTGGTCCGACGACGGGGAGGAGGAGCTGTTTCTAGGTTAATGTTTTTCACAACAATCTTTTTATTTTATTTTTATTAAGAAAGTCTTTTTATTTTGTTATTATTCAAAATGTCTTCTTAGTTTATAATTATTCAGAATCTTTTTATTTAATTTTTATTAAAATGAATATCTCTTTATTTATTTTTATATTATTTTTTTCAATTTATTTTTAGAATTATTATTGTTTTCATTATTTATATTATTATGAATAAATAACATTGTTCTATCATTGCTATTTATTTGTCTTTCCTCATAATCGAATAACCTTTTTTTGCGAGTTTCAGAGTAACAGGATATGAAATTGTACGTTATATACTACAGCGCAATGTTGGGTAGATCGTCAAGCAAAATGACCGATTTAACCTAAAAATTACTTCTTTTTTTTTCGTAAAAATCGTCGCTTCCGCGCAAAAATTTGTCTATCATTTCTTTAAAAATAACCCTTAAATGCCCTCTGATTAAAAATTTTCAAAATCTGGGTGGGGATAATTTTCTTCAATTTTGTCCAATAAACACAGGAACAGTACCCTACTGTTAATAAGTAATTACAGATATTTGAGGGAGGATTTTTAAAATCCCAAAATAAAAAAGAAAAGTGTTTGGAGTAAAATAAAATCAGAATTTGGAAAGGCTGGCTATAACACGACTGAAGACACTTTACACCAAAAATGGCGCAATCTCAACAAGACTTTTATGTCTATAAAAGAAAATATCAAAGTCACAGGAAGGGGCCGAATAACTTGGGAGTATTTTGAAATGTTTGAGGAAATTTTTACGGAAGACAGAACTGTATATTTTCCAAAAACAATATCTTCCATACGTCCATACTCTAAACAACCTTGCACCTTACATTCTTCCGCACCATCTGCTTCCTAACCTGCTACATTTCCACGTTCTCCAGAAGTCTCCAGTCCCCAACTATCGACTTTCAAACCAATACGTATCGATCCTGTTCCGTTAAGACCTCTGTCCCCACAACCGTGTTTTTCAAAATCCCTGGACCCGCAACCCCCTATGCCCTCTATAGTTATCAAGGCATCTCCCCAACCTGAAGGGGCGTCAAGTGCACCTACCCCTGGAAAAATGAAGAAGATCGACAAATCCACTCGAACAAGGAACCTCTACCAGCTTCGACAAAAGCAACTAGATATTGAGGAAAGAAGGCTACAAGAGTTGTCACTTCTGCGGCAAGCCATAGAAAAAAGTAATGTGCTGCAAGAATGACGCAATAAGATTTTAAAAGAATATCTTGAGCAGAGAAAGTAGATATTATTTAGCGAGCATCTTGGTGTTATGAATTTTTTTTGTAGAATGTGTTTTATTTTTTCTACTTTCTTTATTCTACATTTTTTATACTTTCTGTTGTAGACTGTATTTTATTTTGTCTGTTAATATTTTGAATTTATTTTGTTGTAGAATACCTTTTATAATTTTTTTTATAATTTGTTAAAACTTCTGTAAGTATATAAATAAATGCTTGTTTTATAATCATGTATTTTAATCACGTGTTAAACTTCCTATTTCTGTTTCACTGAATTACTTTATATGAAAGAAAAATCAAACTGAAATTTATAGGGTATATTTTAGTCTATATAAAAATACAATGACATTTCATTAAGAACATCAAGAAAAAGTAATTTAAATAACATAAATTGAATTGCTAACTTAATTATTGATAATATTCACAATGTCGCCCCTCTTTTGCACAGCTACATTTCTCATGTCCCCGGGAATCTCTTCTACTACTCCCACATGGTCGTTGACATTTTCTTCAGTCATCCTCTTCTTCATTATTTTGCAATAAAATGAAGTTGTGTAGCACACATGCTGCCGCAACAATTTCAGCTGCAAATTCTGGACTGTCTACGTCAAAATATTTAAGGCGCCTGAACTTCGCTATCTCAATCACAGAACGTATTGAGCTTAACTAGACATTATAAGTCATTTCTTCAGCTGTTAGATGTCCATTATCTCGAAATGGGGTCATGAGATTTTTCATTAAATGATAAGCCGCAACTCCTCGAATATGTTTGTTGTCATCCAGAAGTGGTTCATTTACGCTGGTAATTCTTGGATATATGTCGCTGTTTTGAAATACTCGAGCATCATGTACTCTTCCTGGCGCCCCTACATATATGTCTGTAAATACCATTCGGTGGTCACATACCTGCAATACAAAGAAACGATATTGGACTTTCAATATACATATACATATGTGAAACTATAAAATATACCTTGCAAAATAACAGAATGGAAATGTTTCCTGTTATAATAATCATTAGGATTATGTACTGGTTGCCTGATTGGTATCTGTTCGTAATAATCGCTATTACGTGGGACTACCATACGAACCGCAACTTCGACTTCCACCAACGGTTCCGCCAATTGTATAGCCATAACTCCAACAACATTCATATCTGGATACCCTTCCATGAATTCATTTAAGATGGCTTCTTCCATTTTTTAAATAGAAGCGCACTATATACAGCTACTTGTACCACTTAACACAACTTTTATCGTTTATGTACGAAACGTTACTCAACAATACTCACCTATTCGACAACCACCAGTAACCGCAAACATAAAAGTGAGGTTAGCACAAGCAGGTAGCGGTTTATTTAGAGCGGAACGTTCAACCGAACACGATGATGTCAGTAGCGATCAGGTAGCGTTACTCGACGTAGCATATTCGCGGTTCTCAGACCCGGCAGATGGCGCTGTTTTGAAACTTCTAATGGGGAAAACAGTTGTTTGGTCAGGGTTCCCAACTTAGGGGTTTTCCCCCTAAATTTAGGGGGTAAATAAGTGAGTTAGGATTTTGTTAGGGGCTTTATATTTTTAGGGGTATTTTTAGGGATTTTTCATATTAATTTTTTTATATAACCCAATCTAGCCAATTGTATTTATTTGTTGACCTAGAGACTTATAGCGTTTTTCCGCTTTTGCTCCGAGTGCGCCCTCGCATGCACTATTCATAGATAATACAAAAGTGCGGAAATAGTGCATGCGAGGGCGCACTCGGTGCAAAAGCGGAAAACGCTATTAGCGACATCTAGTCAGTGTGACTCACGTGTGACTGTGGTTACGTAAGTTACGCCATTGAAAATACGTTGGTCATTGTTTTAATTGTTTACTTGTTTAATTTAATTTTGCTATTATTGTGCTAGCAATTTGTTAATTATGCCTAAAGATAAAAAGAAATATAGTCAAAAGTACACAAAGATTTGGGAAACAGATCCAGATTTAAAAGGTAAAGTAGTTTCATTACACTGTTTTAATTTATGAATGATCAGGATAGACAATATTAAATTCAATATTTGTTATCCTCTCGTATAGAATCACCAGTACCATCGAATTACAACAATATCCGTTCTTCGATCAAATTCAAAAGAGGTATTTTATTATATTGAGATACATAACCTACAAGTAATGTTTTGTATAACTGTGTATGACTATAATGCACGTTTTTGGAGTGCATTGGTCGGGTAGTACAGGGTGTGGTGGTGTTTAATTTTTTCAGGATTTTAAAATATTATTTGGTGATGGTGTCTGTTGTGGACATATAGACGACATAACACATACTTATACATCTCTGACATATACTATATTATGTAACTTATTTTTTTAAATGGTGTGGTGTCGGTGTTTCCCTATTTGTTTCGATTTAGTGTACTTATGTCCGTATAGGTACTGAACTCACATGCTGTTATTTACAATTTATGTTTTTATTGCAGATTGGCTTGCACCTGATGTTACGAATGATACATTGGTGAATTGTAAATATTGCCATGTAGTGTTAAAAGCCCACAAAAAAGATTTGGTTGGTCACGCTAAAACTGAAAAACATAATAAAGCCACTGCCAGGGAAAAATCAGCAAAGTCATGTAAATCTATATCTCAAATATATAAACCAGTCTTGTCGGAAAAAACGAAAATTGCTGAGTTGAAAATTGCTGCCTTTATCGCCGAGCACTGTTCATTTTTAACAGTAGATCATTTAATTAATGTACTTCCTCAGTTAGATCCTTCATCGGATGCTTTAAAAAACCTTAAACTTCATCGCACTAAGTGTTCAATGTTAATAAAAAATGTACTTGGTCCATCAATGCTTGAAGCTTTAATTGAAGAGATAGGAGATTTTCCGTATTCAATTATTATCGACGAAAGTACTGATCTTTCGACACAAAAAGTGTTATGCATTATTGTGCGCTTTTTTCACACAAATCAAGGCAAATTGTCACAACTTTTTATAGAATAATAAAGTTAATAGAATGTGATGCAAAAAGTGTACATGACGCAATTATAAGTCAACTTAAAATAGATGGCTTAAAGTTTGAGAATATGATCGGAGTCGGCGTTGATGGAGCAATCGTTATGGCTGGTAGACATAATTCGGTGACTGCTATATTAAAAAGAGAATTGCCCGATTTGATTGTTGTCAAGTGTGTTAGCCACTCTTTGCATTTATGTGCAGAAAAAGCGGCTGAACTATTACCACGTCAATTAGAATTTCTTGTTAGAGAAGCCCATAATTGGTTTTCATACAGCCCCAAACGTTTGGAGTACTATAAAACATTATTCGAAACCATAAATGCTAACAAGGATCCGAAAAAAATTCAAGGACTTAGCGGAACCCGCTGGCTCGCCCGCTATCAAGCTATTAACACAATATTGGAGCAGTGGCAAGAATTAAAATTGCTCTTTTCAATTGCTAAGTCTGATGACAAATGTTACATGGCAGAACAGCTTTACGATATCATGAGAAGAACACCTTTCAAAGCATTTTTAATTTTTCTAAAAAATGAATTAAAAAATGTGACTCAATTAAATTTACTTTTTCAGAGTGATGATGTTGAGCCCACCAAATTATTTGAAGATTTATTTTTATTATACAAAAACTTGCTAAGACGACTTGTTGTACCTTCACAATTGGAGAAATTGGTGGACTGTGAACTGGTGGAATTCAATTTCCAAGAGCATCTAATGCATACAGCATCAATGTATTTTGGTTTTGATTTCCAAAACATTTCACAAGAACTTACGGCAGAGGATTTGTTAGATGTCAGAGAAAGATGTAAGAACTTTTTATGTTGCCTGGCAGAGCAGATCCAAAAAAGGCTTCCGGATAATTTATCAATGCTAAAAATAGTTGCGGATTTGCACCCGAAGGTCGCTACATCTCAAGTCAAACCCGACTTAAAACAAATATTAAATTACATTCAGCGAACTCATATCTATGGCAACAAAAATGACATCGAGTCTGAGTGGCACCAATTAAGTAATAAGACATGGTCAAATACTTCTACTTCAGCTGATTTTTATTTTGAAGTTTATAATGATTGCGACGCAGCTGGATGTAAACGTTTTGGTAATGTCTCAAAATTCGGACTAGCATTTGTCACGGTTCCAATTTCGAATGCAAGTGTGGAGCGTGCATTTTCTGTTTACAATATTGTTAAAAATAAGTTGCGGAATAGGTTATCTATTGAAATGGTACAAAGTTTAATGATGGTCCGATTCACATTGCAACGAAATGGTGGGTCTTGCATAACATTTAATCCATCTACTAAAATGTTAAGTTTATTTAATATTGAAATGTATGATTTTAAAAAGTCGGAACCAGAAGAAAACGAAATTATGTTTGAAATGTTAAATAATTTATAAATAAAGAATAATACAAAACGTATTTTGCTTTTTTTTTTTTTAGGGGTTTTCCAAGTAATTGTGGTAGTTTTAGGGGTTTTTGACTTTAGCTTTAGGGGTAAAAATTTTTGGGAGTTGGTAACCCTGTGTTTGGTTAACCCTTCGTTAGTCGCGCGGACTACAATTGTAGTCCAGGCCTATTTAAATAGTGAGAACTTCCAACACATGCGTAATAAATATTCCACCATATTAATAGCTGTCAATAAGATGTTTAGTAATCTGTCTAGTGTGTCATAAGCAGCGAAGAAGTGTATTTGTTTATTTGAGCGGCACCTAAATACGAGTGGACTACAATCGTATGCCACGCGATTAAACGTGTAACTATTTTTTGTGAATTCCATAATTTATTTGCGTTATTATATACATAGGTAAGTGACTTTTTGATAATTCTTTCTTCCTTTACAAACTTTCCACGTCATATTTTATAGTATTTAACCCCGTGTTTCATTTTCATATATGTAGAAGTTTTATGAGTTTTGTTTTGATAATTATTTAGTTCCCTCAAAATTTATTTTTGCTTTCTTGTTTTAGAAAGAGATATGTCGGTTCCCAAGAAACAACGACTTGAGAGTAGTAGAGACCCGGAAGTATGGATGAAGTGGTACGCTGAGCTCTCTAGTAGCGAAGAAAGTGCTGTAGATGAAATAAGTGCAGATGAAGCAGAAGAAGATAGAGCGGTATTGAGCGATCACGATTCAGCGTCTGAGCAAGAAATTTCAGACTTAGATTTCTCACCATATGATGACATTTCAAACGCTCATTTTTATCTAGGTAAAGATAAAATGACTAAGTGGAAGAAGTCAGAAGGTAATAAACAAATACGTACTCGTTCCCATAATATAATAACTCACCTGCCCGGACCGAAACGTGATGCTCGGCACACAATGTCGGAAATCAATTGCTTGAAATTATTCATAAGCGATGCCGTTATTCAGATAATAACAACTTCGACAAATATATATATAGAAGATATCAAAAGTAAATTTCAAAGAGATAGGGATGCAAGAACAACAGATGCAAGAGAAATTCGTGCATTTATTGGTATTTTATATTTCATCGGATCCCTGAGAAGCTCAAGGAAGAATGTTCACAAAATCTGGGACAATTCAAAAGGGAGCGGAGTGGAGTTATGTTACCTTGCGATGAGCGAGAGAAGATTTAGGTTTCTCTGCAGATGTCTGAGATTTGACGACATTACAACTAGAAATGACAGAAGAGAATTAGATAAACTAGCACCTATAAGGGAGGTTTTTGAGACAGTTGTCGCCAACTTTCAAAATAATTATAGTGCAAGTGAATACTTGACAATAGACGAACAATTGTTGGCATTTCGAGGGCGGTGCCAATTTAAACAATACATACCTAGCAAACCTGCTAAGTATGGGATTAAAATGTTTGCATTAGTGGATGCCAAGACATCATACACGCTTAATCTTGAACCTTACGTTGGAGCTCAACCTGATGGGCCATTCAAAGCTAGTAATTCTGCAACTGATATTGTCCTTAGATTAGTACATCCTGTAGAAGGAAGTAATCGAAACATCACTGGAGATAATTGGTTTACCAGTTTTATACTAGTAAATCAACTATTGACGGAGAAAAAATTAACATATGTAGGTACGATGAGGAAGAATAAGCGAGAAATACCTCCAGAGTTCTTACCCAAGAAAGACAGAGAAGAACGAACTTCGCTTTTCGGTTTTCAAGAAAACTTTACCATTGTGTCCTATTGTACAAAAAAAAATAAATCCGTTATACTAATTTCTTCTATGCACCACGATAGTGCTATTGACCCAGAATCTGGCCAGCATCAAAAACCGGAAATAATAACCTTTTATAATAATACTAAATCCGGTGTGGACACAGTTGACCAGATGTGTGGAAATTATAACGTAGCAAGAAACACAAACCGATGGCCTATGGTCATTTTTTATGACCTACTAAATATATCTGGTATAAATGCATGCTGCATATATAAAGCCAATCATCCCGATGAAAAGGTTTCCAGAAATAATTTCATTGAAAAGTTTTCATGGGAACTAATAAAACCCCAAATAGAATACCGGTCGACTTTACCTTCCATTCCAAAGGAACTAAGGCGCCGTGCGAGGGTTCTACTTGGTGTTGAAGATATTTTACCACCTCCTCAAAATCGCACACAAAATTCTGTCAGACGTTGCTATATTTGCCCACGAAGCAGTAACAAATCAACACGACGAACATGCAAAAAATGTAACAGGTATGCGTGTAAAAACCATATGTGCGATCTATGTACTGAATGTTTGTCGAATTAAAAACAATAACCTTTTACTATGCACAATTCCCAAATGTTCTCACTAATATAATGTAGGATAGTTACTTATTGTTATTATTATGTTATTGTTAAACAAATGAAGAATACCAATTTTCTTTTTATTTAGAATAATGTTAATTTATCTTACCATTTTCCACGTGTGCCAATAAAAACGTAAAAAAAGCATTCCTTCATTCTTTTAATTCTTACTCTTAAATACGTAATTCTTAGTTCTGTAATTTACTGTATATCAAAGTACTGACTTAAATAAACATTATCTTTGTAATTTGATCGCAAGAAGAACAAAATAAGTATTTTGTTAAGAAAAAGAAAATGGACTACAACTGTAGTCCGCGCGACTAAACTCGTATGTGATATAAGCGCGACTAACGTAGGGTTAACATTGAGTCATATTGAGTTGCAGCGGTGTTGTACTGTAAAATAGTATTTTTACTGTATATAATTGTTGTTTTCTGTATTGTGTTTGTTCATAAAGATCAGTTAGAGCCAGTTAAAGCCATGGTTGTCATCCATATAACATTTGCCGATATTTTAACCTACGTTGGAGAAAGAAAGAGACCATTAATTGAAGGCGAGGCAGTGTTTAGGGCGAATCATATATTTTTTCATGTGGCATTAATAATGAGAACACCAATATATTTGCTCTATGCACTAGGAGTTCAACAGTGAGTGCTTCGCCACATGAAATAAACATTAATTTAATAAAGTGGGAGTGCAAATGTTCTTGCAAGGCTGGAGCTGATGGTTATTGCAAACATGTAATTGCAACATTATTTTATGTTAATAAGTAAGTACTTTAATTATTATTGTATCATAGGAGTACTAAAGTAAATATTTACATTAACATTTTGTAGATTTGAAGATATCGATATATACAGCTCGACAGACATGCAACAGGCATGGGGAAAACAGAAGAAAATAGTGAACAAATTATACACCACTTCAAAAATAACAACATTTTGTCATGGAAAAAGGAAAGAGAAATCAATGAAAATGAAACCCACGGAACAGCTTGACAAAATTAATCTCAATGTGTTAATCAACAGTATTTAAGATCATAAGTTTGCAAAAGAATCCACTAACCGTATTTTCTAGGTAATCCTACATCAGCCTTATTTCAAATGAAGAACAGGAGTCCAAAACCTCACATGTTCATTAACACTCACAGGTTGTATTTTTCAAGTTTATTAGTGGCATTTTATCAAGCCCTGGCAATTTGTTCAATTATACTTCACATATTTATTGTATCGTTCTGGTTTGTGCTCGTGTTTTTTTTTTTTAGGACAACTACTTACAAGGACAAAATAGAAGCTGAAGTCCTTAACAATGTTTTTTTGGATAGTATTGCGATTAATATCAAAAATTATAATCTGTCGGATTGCTGTCTTAATCTGATTCATCAATTAGAACTTGCAGAAATAATTTCTGATTGCCCACAAAGATCTCCCGAATGGAAAAATATTAGGCAGTTAAGAATTACTGGTAAGGATATTCTAATAAGCATAACAACTTTATAACATTTTTTGTTAGGTTCAAGATGCTATTCTCTGTATACATTTAAAGGCGATTGGATCAAAAAAGCTGAAAACTACTTTTGGCCTAAAGAGTTTTCATCCATATATACATCGCATGGAAATTTTTTTGAAAAACATGCTTTAGCTGCATATAAAAACATAACTCAATGTGATATCTGGGTACCTAATTTTGTTGTCGCCAAACTTTTTCCATGGCTAGGTGTCTCTCCAGATGGAGTAAGTTTTGTGCATGGACAACCAACACAATTATTAGAAATAAAATGCCCTTATCCAGGTATGTATTGTGTTAAGTAATATAAGAATGCATCTAAAGTTTTATGCATTTCTAGGGAAAGATTTATCTGCCCATGGATTTATGGATGGATGTTCATACATTAATGTAAGTGATACTGGTGAACTGGTTCTTAAAGAAAACCATCAATATTACGCACAAGTTCAACTGGGAATGGCAATTTTAAATCTAAAAGCAGCTGAATGGATTATTTACTTGTCAGCAAAAAAAGAAGTCATTGTTATAAATGTTCCATTTAATCCAATATTTTGTAAGCAACTTATTTTGAAAGTTACAGATAACTATTTTAATTACATGTTGCATTATTACTGTATAAATAAAAGTAACCACTAACATTAAAATTTGTCCTCACCTAATATAGGTGGAGATAAATTGACTATAGCGCACACTATTGTCAATATATCGTCAACCGATGATAACATATTCCATTCAATTTGGTCTGAACATATTTTAAAGGTTTTTATTATTTGTATAGTTCGTTCCACATGTACACGCGCCCGGGCAATGCTGGCAGTAAAATCGGTATCTTTCTTCGACAATTGTTGTTTCCTCAAAAATGGGGGCCTTATGAGTTCTACCAAACGTTCTTCACATACTTTGTCAATTAAGAACCCCTTGTCGACCATTATTGCTTCATAAGCATTTAACTCATCAATGATTTTCTCCTCATTAAATATACCCTTATCAGAAGAACGACCTCCATATGCTTTGCTTTTATAGCAAATCAAACCTGAAGGAGTTACCCCTATTAGTCCTTTCACAGTATGAGTCCCTTTATAATGAGAGTAAGATAATATTCTACATGTTTAACATCTACACTGCTGAAGTGAGATCTCGGTACAATCTAAAACTACCCTAGTACTTTTAAAATTACTAAAACATTTGGGCATATTTGCTAAATTTTCTTCTCTTGTAGTCTCTTGCCAGTAAATTGCTGGTTGAACTGCCCGTGCAAAAACATTGATTAAAGAATAAAAATATCTGCTGCAGGAAGACAAAGAAATGTTGAACAAATATGCCAAACAAGTAAATGAGATATTCAACTTTAGTTTCATTAGCACAATGACCATTTTAAGCCGAAGTTGTTCGATATTTTCGATATTAAAATTTAAGACATTAATGGTACACTTTTGTAAATCGTCAAATACGTTCAAATCCACATTAGTAAAACTTTTAAACTTTTTATCAGTGTTCAAAAAATAGGGATGGTCATCAAAATCTGTTTGAGTTGAAGCATTCACGAACTTCACTTCATCGTTGAGTGGTTTTGGAGATTTATCAGTCACAAAATTCACATTCAAGCTCGCATTCAAGTCGTTGTCCATATCTATATGCATATATGAATCCTCTTCAACTGGGGATGTTTTATAAAGCGGTCTGTAAAAATAAGAAAAATCAGTTTAATGGAATTAAATAATAGAAAAAATTAGTTTCTTACTTCCTTCGAGTATTTAAAGGCACCCTACTATGTGAAGTGATAGGAAGATTCTGTGAAGGTAAAGCTCCACATTTTAATTTTGATTTAGAACTGCCCACTGTAGGAACACAAAGACAAGAGTACATTAAAAACAAAATTCAATACCTGCATACTGCATATCATGGATGTATTATATATGGATAGCGTCTAATATACTAAACAAGTGCATCGCATTGACTCCAACATTAGAGTGAGAGGTTGCACAAGTGAGATAGAGCTAGAATAGGCAAAGGATTCATATACGCCCATAAGATTTACATTGTTATTTTGGTTTCGTTTAGGTATTTATCCGTTTATCTCGTTTAATATTGATCGGATACCGACTTAAATACGCGCCAATACCTGAGACAAAGATATTGAAAATAGTTTTGTGATTTTTGGCACAATAAAGATTATCAATATCCCATAAATCACTTTAAAAATCAATTTCATTATATATATTGCGAAAATCTTGCTTACGAATATTTTTTATGCACCACCTTACCCATATAACGCTAAAAGGTAAGTATTATATATTATTTGTGCGGAAGATTTAACATATATTTCATACCTATATGGGGAAACGTATTGATGGGCTTTCTTAATATATTTAATAGTATTTACTTAGGTATCTATAATAAAAACCAAAGTACAAGTTATTCTCTATTTATTCCGCTACGCATTTCATATATTTAAGTCGGTATCCGATCAATATTAAACGAGATAAACGGATAAATACCTAAACGAAATCAAAATAACAATGTAAATCTTATGGGCGTATATGAATCCTTTGCCTATTCTAGCTCTATCTCACTTGTGCAACCTCTCACTTTAATGTTAGAGTCAATCCGTGAACAGAATGCGCTATCCATATAATAATACATCCATGCTGCATATCAAGACATAACCTACCAGACGTTATAAAATCTTCACGTAAAAAATGTTTGCTGCATACGTTCATATATTTTGTTATTGGTTTTCCAATTTTTAATTTTAACTGCCACAATTTCTTCAGTCTTTCGTCTTTCGGAAAATAATGAAGCGAAACAACTTGGCGGTCATGGTATGTATTACACTGGGGAACTGAGCAATACCTTTTGCACTTCGACGTCATTGTGGTAAAAGAACGTTGTACACACACTTCTTATCTTTATTTCATAAAACTTTTACAATTCGAAATCCCAAAAATACTTAAAATATTTAATTTAACTACACGTGTAGTAATCGGATTTCCAATGTTTTCCCCATTACACTGACGTTTACGTTTGAACCAGTAGATGTCGCCCACTTTGTGAAAAGTGCCAATAAGTAGCGCTCAGGGAGCGATCTGTAGCCTGAACGCTACCAATGTAAGATACCACGTTGTTGTTAGTAAAAGAATTATTAATAGAGAATAAGGTGTTTCTTCCGTATGTGTTGTATTGTGTTACGAAATATCACGATTGTTCGTTATCCACGTAACTTTCAACACCTTCTAAATGTAGGTGTTGTAGAAACCTATCGGGATTTGCAGCTAAGCGATACGCTATCTTACGGCCAATTTTGGAAACTGAGCAGGAGACATAAAATCAAATCCATGTGCACAGAGGTATTTTCGATTACTTCGAAAAAGCTGCTCGGGAGCGCTTCAATAGCGTATTGCCCGTGTTCGATTTAGAGAAAGCGTCTTGTGAGCATTCGCTACTAAAATTTGCCTCTTTACCCCTCTGTGCACCAGTAAAAACTTGGAGCGTGTCGATCAGACATACACACACATAGACAATGAGCGTAAGTTTGTCCATGTACAGAAAACTGAATTACCGATCAGCGGTGTTTTTGTGATTTTCTGACATTTGTTATATTGATGGTTATTTGGTTTGGTTATGTCCAATATTACGTTGTCGTTATTAGTTGTTATATTGTATTTGTATTATACGTTGAGTATCACCAATGGGTACGAGTAATAATTTAAAATTAAAGTTATTAGATCCTGAAAACGGAAAAACTGTCGAACTAATTGTTGACCAAAATGATTATAACAGAGCACGAAATAGTATGTATCCTGGGTTAGATTGCACTTAATATTTCTATACTTGTTATTGTTAGGATAATTAATTTCTTTTTTAGATATGGCATTCGCACAGACACTTCTACAACATGCAAATATATATAACAAAGCTGTAGAAAGCCTACCAAATAATATCCGCAATATAGGGCCACCTATTTCAGATGAACTGTGTGAACCAACAGTTAGTTCAATACTATCAGCATCAGACACATCAACGAATCACTGCATTAATGATGGACCTTTAAGTGAAGGTGAGTTTATTGATATTACATTGTACTTACTAGTTAAGTAAGTCCCATATTTTTTATTGTTTAGATTCATTGAAGCAAAACCATAGTTTATGGAAATATGAAGAAGTTCTGTCTTTGATAGGTAGTATGGAATCACATATGGACTCTTTAAACCATGCAAAAAAAAGAAAATACGTATTTGAACATGTTACAAATGACTTACTAAGCGGAGGATTTTCTATATCGGCTGAGGCATGTCACCTAAAGTGGAAAAGCTTGGTAAGGTCATATAAGGCATGTATAGATAATAGAGGAAAAACTGGTAGGGGTCCCACAAGATTTCAGTTTTTCACAGAAATGGATGCTCTTCTTGGAAAAAAACCATCAATTTCTTGTGAACATACTCTGGAGTCTAGTGAAACAAGTATATGTTCAGAAGTAGTTGACAGTGTTGAAGAAATCACCGATTCAGAGAAAAGTACATCAGATGATGTAAGCAACAAAACAGCAAAAAACACAACACTTAAACATAAATTATATGTGTTAAAAATGAACGAAAATATTAAACGTCAGAAGAGACATGAAGAGAGAATGGATTTAGAAAATAAGAAACTGCTGTTACTAACTAAATTTTTGGACAATTTAAGTTAAAACCTTTAAAATGTAAATATATTTACTGAAGAAATAAATTAATACTTACGTTATTTGTGGTTAGTGAATCAAGCAAAAGGTTTTTAAAAAAAGTATTACAAAAATAAATTTATTCACAGACATACAAACATGTATATTCATGTATACATACTACTGAAAACTTGGTCTCTTGTAGATGTATTATCATTTATTACAATGCAATCTTGGTCGATTTCTAGGTCTGCAATATCTGCAGTATCACTTACAATATCAATATCACCATTATCATTTGCTAATATGCAAATGTTATGTAACACACAAGAAACCATTACACATTTTACAATGAAGTCAATATTTGTGTTATTAAAGTAAAACAACCTCCTAAATCTACCCTTTAACAAACCAAAGCTATGCTCTACAACTATTCTAGTTGCAGAATGTTTATAATTAAAGTCTTTTTGCTGTAATGTTAAATTACCGTTATCCTTAAAAGGTGGCACAAGCCATATCAAAGTAGGATAAGCTGAATCACCTAACAAGAATGTTGAGTAAAAATGAGTCTGGGTCTCTTCTGCCTTTTTGTACAACTTTGATCTTCGGAGTACCCTGGCATCATGTAAAGATCCAGGTTCACCACAATAAATATCTATAAAACGACCTGAACTATCTACTACTGCCTGCACTGTTATACTGTGGTAGCCTTTTCTGTTTACATACGATTCTTCATTTTTAGTAGGTCTTCTAATCTTTATTGCACAGCCATCTATTGCACCCAAAACACCTTTCATCCCCTTTTTACTTTGAAATGCACTCATAATTTGACTTGCTTCAGAAGCTGTTGGCCATTTTATGAATTGTGATCTTATGGATAAAAAAAAGAGCACACCTGATTTATGCATTTATGAGATGTACTCAATGATATTCCAAACCTATCAGATACTTGTCTAAATGTTTCTGTATTAGCTATATACCATAATGTAACTAATACCATTTTTTCGCTACTAATCTTCTCCTTTCCAAAATTATGTTTTGGATAAAACGTACTTCTACTGAATAGTTCTAAAATAAATAATACTACAATTAAATTACGTTCACATTTATATACTAATACACAGGTAGGTACATAAAACTATATTCTTCCTACCTATCAGTGTCTGCATAACTCTTCTTTCCATCCTAAAATGACTCTTAAATGTACTATCTTTATAGTTTTGCACAGTGTGTTCTACGAACATGTTTATTCTGACAATTTTTCTGTTCTTGTCCTGTTCTATGTCTTCGCCATCAGATGAAAACGATGTATCACCTTCAGATGAAGACATTGTCTCCATTAATATATCCTTCAAATTGGTAATAATTAACAATTTGGTCAACAAGTATATGAAATAAATTTAAGAATATAGCGGAAAAGCTCCAATTGCTGTAATTTTTGATAATGTAGTGTAAAGCGACTATTTAAGTTTGACGTTCTAAAAAATTACGAAAATGCGAGCTATTGCCATATTCTTAAATTTAACCAAATTTACTCACAATTATTGCACTAAATTCCATATTCCTTTTTCCTACCGCAACGGACATAACCACAAACGGAGTCTTAAGTGTGGTTATGTTATTACGGTATGACACGTTATGGTGTGGTTGTTAATGATGTATCGGGCAGATGGCAGGATGGCGCGAGAAAGCTTTACATGCCATGTTCGATTTGTAATAGTATTACAATTGCGAAGTGTACCAGTGTTGTACCGATTGGAGCACTACTAGTGTGTATCGCCAACTAATCGAAAACGCCTCAGATCACGTAGTGATGTGATCTGTGTCCATGTGTACCTCTATATACCTGCAATTCAATGTAACTCCTGCTATTTACGCAGATTACCTGTTAAGTATAGTGTGTCAATTTGTGTTACTTACGGGAATACGCGCATTTAGTGCGCGTCATCGACGCCCTTGTATAACGTAGGTCAAGAGTTTGGATGCAAACAAATCTTGCGTGTGTGGTGAATACATATAGCAAATTATTAATCGTTCAAATTTTAATATTTTATACGAAATTATAATTAACAAAGGTATGTATTACGTTTAGACATGGTTGTAGAGTAAATACGTATATAGTTTTTGCTTAATTATCGAAGTAAATTTAAATTTATGGTAAATATCTAGTACAACATAACCTAGTCGCATAGACTTAGTTTTATATAAATGCATATTTTCTTGCAGATAATGGAAGGAAAACGTACCATTGCTTTTTATGTTATATCAAAATTATTCAAGGATAATGAAAAACAACTAGAAAGAGGAGAGAATTCATACAATAGTGGACATGTAAAAAAAAATCAATTTTATTGGCAATATTGATCCAGTGCTTGTAAGGGGCGAAGTTCATGCAAGCATGAAAAATAAATTTTATGATGTTGAGGTAAGTATGGCGTTGCTCCAGATAATTTTATAATTGGATAATTAAAAAAAACTGTATTGCAGATATCGATTGATTTGAAGAAAGGTGAAGTCGTTAGCAAACATTGCTCTTGTCCGAGAGGTCTAACTGTATGTCATCATATTGCATCGTTGCTCTACTCTGCCCATTATAACGTCAGTTCCACATACATCGAACGTAGCTGGGGTACTGCGCAAAGCAAGTTTGAAGATGATGTTAAAACTGTGGAAGAAATTTATGGACATAATGAACCATATATGGCCATTCAAGATACAAATAAATTGAATAAAATAGAGTTTAAAGAAATGTTAGGTGACACAAATGTTGTAGAATTTTCATGGCTCTTAAAACCAGAACAGAATTCAGCAGTGACAGCATTGACGGTCTCTTTAGAAGAATTTATATTTTCTCAAGAATTTATACAGTCGTCTGACAAACTATCACTTTTTAAAAGTAAATTACTGTTGTCCTGTGAAGAAATTCAAAAGATAGCTGCAGCTACTGTTGGGCAAAATAGAAATGAGGCTTGGCTGATAACTAGGAAACACAGGCTTACCGCTAGTAAATTTGGACGAGTTTTAAAAGCCTGTCAACGCAGTAAATTTCCTCCATCGTTCTACAAATCAATACTGGAAGGGTATGATTTTAACCATGCTTTGGCTGTTCAATGGGGAGTCAGCAATGAGAATTTAGCACGAGAAAAATTCACGGAAATTACAAAACTTCCAGTTTATGAAACAGGATTATGGCTGCATGAATGTGGGTATTTAGGTGGGAGCCCTGATGGACTGATTGGAGATAATGCCTTGCTCGAAATTAAATGTCCATATTCAATGAGAAATGTGAAAATTGAGGAGCACCTCCAAACACATAAATATTTCTTTAAGTATGAAGATGGTGCTGTTGTAGTGGACAAAAACCATGAGTATTACCACCAAGTACAACGGCAACTACATATTACTCGCAGAACAATTTATTTCTTTGTTTGGACTACAATCGACCATAAATTATTTACTATAAGCAGAGATGATGAGTGGATATCAAACCTGGATATATTAAAAGAATTTTATTGTACTAACTTTAAAAAAAAAGCATTTGATATTGATTTGTAGCTGGATTTTTTGTGTGAATTTCATACACTATATAGTTACTACAGGTTGCGAGAATTATGTATTCCATGGTATACTGTGAAAAGTTTTTTTTGTGGATCAGTCTATGTATATTAATGACAAGTGAAGTGTACAAACATTAGTCATTTATTTTTTTTATATTACAAAATCTTTTACACTACACACATGTAAAACCTGTATATAACAACCACACATTATACATGTCAAAATACATAATGTTCAATATCAATTCTATTTATAATATACATATATAGAAAGGTACAGGATAGGTTAATCTCTTAACATATTTTATCGTGAACAATATTTACCAATGAATGATTGATACAGAATATACATATATTAGGTATCCACCTCTTACTTGTATATATAGAACATGAAATAATTCCCGTTTTTTTCCTGACAAACAGCAGAATTTATGTTCATATGTACTTTAAATAAACCCAGCAAAAATTTACTACGTGAATTGGTTGCAATTTTGATATAGTGAACTTGAAGACAGATTTGAGTATATACGGTTATACATAAAATAAGAAAACTAAAAGTAATGACTATACAGTGCACCAGTACATACTACTTAACAGTAGATTATTTACTATACATATGTACATTTTTTCAGTGATTCCTTTTTTGCAGCAGCATTAAACCGTTAAAATTACACAAAATCAACAGTCGATTTTTATTTTTTTCTAGGATGTGTGTTGGTCCTGAAAAGGACCGATTTTTAAGACAGGAGAAAATTAAATTCACTCCAATAAACTATAATGTTAGGAAGCTTCTGCTTCTTTATCCAGATAAAATTGTGATACTTCACGTATTAAAGGATACTGTAAATTAACTAGGACACCTATGGTTTTAAAAATTATTGAGGCATGTGGAAACAATTTCTCTGGAATTAAATTCAAAATGCGAAAACTTTTCATTCTTCTTAATGCTCTTTCTACATGTATTCGAGCTTTTGCAATACATTTTGTATGTTGTACTTGCTCTTCTGTGAACTGTGGTGTACAGAGAAACGGTGGAATATTTAAAGCCACCCCATTAGGCAACAAATCTTTTATTAGAAATCCTTTATCAGCTAGAACTAGGTCTCCTGCTACCAAATGCTTCAGTAATCCGCAGTGTTTGACAATATTTTTGTCACTAGTTGACCCAGGATACAAACTACTGATAAATGTAACTACACCATTTGGTGCCACGCCAACAAGCCCTTTAAAACTATTCCTGTGTTTCTAGCTACTATATGTTAACCTGTAAACAAATACAATTGTTTTAATAAATATATAACACTACTAAAGTATATTATCTTCTTACCTTTGATTTTTCATAGATTGTCTAGGAACCATACAAAAAATATCTGTGCAGTCAATAATAATTTTACAGTTTGTAAATGTACTACAACAGCTTGGGAGACATGATTTGTTTTTTTCTTTTGAAGGTATAGCAGCCATCAAATTTTTATGTAATGATTCATACAATACGTGGGTAAAGGTTACAACTATGTGAGCTACAGTAGCTTCTGAATTTTGAAAGCGAAAGGCTAAATCTACGTGAGAAAAATTTTGTCTCAACTTCATTAATGTCAACAGTAGTTGATCAATCCTTGTTATTTTCTGTACGTTCCACTTTAAATAATACTTTATGTCAACATCTTTCAATAAAGTAAAGAGGCTGTTACGGTCCAATTTCTATTTACGACCCTGTAATTTTAATCATTTATTTAATAGCTACGCAATGCATTCGAACACATAAAATAATTAATAGTTTCAAGGTTTAGGTAACATCTGCACGAACTAAATAATCTCTTTGTACAAATGTATACCTTGAATGTATATAGATAGATCTTTATTTATTGGTTTCAAAGAATATAGTAACGCTTCACATCAAACATTCAGTTCTGTATTTACTGTTTAACCTCAAAGAAATTCTGTAAGAAATATTGTATGTGTCTTTTCATTAACTTTGCAAACATTGCAGTCAAACTGTTTTCAATATACTTTAGTTCTATGTAAACCTTGTGGTTCAATTTGAATGCACAGTATTTTCCTTGTATTAAAATAGCGTGCGAATTGCTATTTCGGCTGGTTCGCATAATTTTTTGTTCATGCACCTGCAGTTGTTTACGGATACTTCAACCACCAATAAGAATCACGATGACATAAGGCGAACAAATTATTGGACAGCACATCTCCCCTTCCAATCACGCTGGGGCGAGAAATCGGTGCATCGAGATTAGTGAGTGTGTGATTTGGGGTACCTTACGAAGGAGATACGGTTAAGATTCGCGTCGGTGTTAATTCCGGTAGTGTTCGGTATTTAGGTCACTTTTCGTGTGTGAAGTCATTTCGTCTCGTTAATGGTAATTTTCGCCGTAGTGCGCGAGTGATTCAGGGCCTTTTACCGATAGTGATTTGTAATTGGATTACATATCGTCTCCAGTACGGAGGATTTACTCTAAACACTAGAAGCAACTCACCGTAGGACCACCCCGGATTATATTTAAGACTAGTTAAGGTAGCGTAAACATTGTGTTTAAATAGTAACTCAAATTCCGATTGTTGCAACATCGTTTGTTTTTAAATCCTTAGCTTTTAAGATTATTATAACGAATGCATTGTCGTAGATAACCGTGTGTATATATTATCTTAATATACCTGTTATGTCAAATCAAACTGACGTTCTGATTTCAAATAGTTCCTTCTTGGTGTAGCCAAGTATTTATTTTCCAACTTTATAAGTAAAATCGAGAAAGCATATTTGTCGTAAGTATTGTATACAGCGAGTAAGATCATACCGTAAGTATTTAGCGTTTTCGGAATACTCGTCATTTGTAGTGTAGGCACAGCTTCAAAGATTAACTCTTTGCGTGGAAAATTGGAAGTCCTGGCGCCCTTATAAAAGTACCATCTGTAGGTTTTCTCCGAACCAACCCTCCCGGCTAGCTAGTTCAGAGGGCCACGCACTGGATCACCGAATTTGTTCTAACCATCCCGTTACGCTTAAATATTCTGTACGGTCATTATTATCACGGTGTGTGTTTGATTACCTCGGTAGGCGGGCGTATCTTCGCTCTTCTTAAAGAATTGAAATACCTATTTCGGGGTTATCATATTTCACTTTACGGTAAACTCGGGAAACGAGTAAAAGAGGTAATAAGGCTTTCAAAGACATTACGAGTGGGCAACCCAGTATATTCTAAAATTAATTTGTCCGATTGACAAATATTTTCGTAGGACATATGCATCTGCAGGGTGTTAATAATTTTATCCTTTCTTTCAATTTCTATCTTTAATAAGGAATTTTCTGCCTCCAGTATTATATTAGACGATTGTATTAAATCTGTCATATCAGTTGATACAGCAATAGTTTCAGATGTACTAGCACCTATTTCTGTATGTTCTACATCAAAAGTAGGATCATCAGTAGATGTGCTTCGTTGTGGATCCAGGGTGAATGTTTCAGTCTATTATATTAAAAATTATGATAAAAATGACCATTATGATTATAAAAATATCTTACTTCTGGAGCTAATCGTCTCATCTTTTTCTTTTCCGGAGAGAGATGATGTTCTCCAAATAGTTTTGTAAGATTATGTGGAAATATTTCGGGATCATTTCCCCCGTTAATGAGATGCCTATTATATAAAAACAAAAATTTGTTAATTGAATCGTTCTAATACACTGTAATACCTTAGCAAACTTAACCACTTCTTATATAACTTCATAGCCTTAGGAAAACGAAAAAATGAACATTTGTCTCTTAAGCTAGTTTTACATGGTCAATTTTCTACATGTAATTCTACAAATACTTATACGACCTTGAATTTTTTTCGTGTAATACAGAACTTTTACATTAATTTCTACGTGTAAATATATACATCAGAAATAAAACATGTTCTATTATCCAAGGTCATACATGTGTATTTTAAAGCTCTTATAGGGATTTTATGTTTCTTAAGATTATTTATCAACCAGTTGGCATATAACCGATACATTAGCGCTAACTTCAATATGTCTGTGACCTAACCTTTATGTTTTGTTGTACTATTCGCTATTTTGACGTCTTGGTTTTGTTCTTATTTCTGTTAGTTTCTTTGCTGTTATAATGTGGACGCGTGAGGTAGTTGAACGATTAATCACTCTGTATGAGCAAAACGAGTGCTTGTACGTAGTGACAGATGTAAATTATAAAAATAAAAGCAAACGAAAAAATGCTGTGCAATATATAACAGATACACTAAATAAGGAGTTTAAAGCAAACGTCGATTGCAATACTATTTTAAAAAAAATTAATGGATTGCGTACAACCTTCAACGTAGAATGTCGGAAAATTAATAACTCCAAGCACAGCGGAGCAGGATCCGATGACGTATATGTACCATCCTGGTGGTGCTTTGACTTGTTACAATTCCTGGCAAAATCTTCGCCTGTAACTACTGGTTGTTCAAGTCTTTCAAAGAATATCTCTGATGACATTCTAATCACAAATGTATGTAATTTTTAATTACCCATTGTAATTAAAGGATTTAATTTTATTTATTTTGAAACAGTCTGAAGTAGAGGACAATGAAGGTGATGAAAATGAAGCGGAAGAAGTGGTATATGAAGGTACCATCGAGGACTATAATGCTGCTGAACTGACAAATGATACGGTTTTTTATTTATCTCCAAATACTTCTGAATCAGGTGGTGCAGCACCTGAGCCAATTACTACACCACAAAACAAAAAAACGCAGAAAATTAGATTATGTTCAAGAAGATTTTTTTAAAGAATCTACAGCTATTTTGAAACAATTGGTGACCAGTAATAGAAATACCTCAATAGATCACATTTCCAATTTTGCTAAATCAATGGAGACTGAAATGCGACAAACAAAAAGTGGAGAACGTTTACTTCGTTTAATACGAGATATTTCACAACTAGTGTTTCAAGCACAGGAGGATGAAAATGAAAATAATCATTTGTGTTATTGAATTTATATAATAATATATTTATATTCGTTTAAAAATAAAAGGATGAAAGTTCAACAAGTTATTTTATTAAAATATAGAAGAAGATAATGTTGTGTTTGTTGCTACAATAAATTAAATTTTTGGTTTACACTTTTAAAATGATTAATATCATATGCATTAAATAAACGGTATTAAATGATTAAAAAACTAAGTTCCGTATCAGTAACAAAATTATATGTACTAAGAACAATTGAGTTCATTATTACAGCATTTTTTCTTGCCAATCAACAGCTCCTGGTCCAAGAAAATATTGTACAAATTCTTCTCGCACATTACTTGCATCCACAGAAGAATGATTTCCTTTTTGTTGGCCCAGTGTCTTGGTTGTTAATAATTGTATTTCCTCGTCTGCAATTGGGAAACTACATTCTTCAAGTAAAAAATTGTGCAACACACAACAAGCTAAAGTTAAAATTATCACTTTATCTACACCTAAATTTATAGTTGCTAAAAGTAATCTAAATCTGTTTGCCAAAATGCCAAATGCATTCTCTACCACTCTTCTTCCTCTACTAAGCCTATAATGAAAAATTGCTTGATTGTGTGTAAGGCCTCTGAAGGGATATGGTTTCATCATATATTTTTTTAAAGGAAATGCTGCGTCAGCTAATATGACATACGGTATTGCCTTTACACGACCAGGGGGGTTATTCTCGAATCTGAGGGAATGGAAATTTCAAGAGAATTGTCAAAAAATTCCTACAATTTCAATAGTTCCTATTCTGGAGTAGACTTTCTTACTTTTTCGTAACGAGTAGTATCGAGGAGTGAGCGGTGAAAGTTACTCCCTGGGAGTGCTATTTTTCCACTGTTTCGAGAATAACCCCCCAGGTAATAGTTTTGCAGGTGGAATGTGTAATGTGTTATTTTCTAAACATCGATACAAATCACTTTGTGCAAAAACTCCACCATCACTTACACGACCATTTACACCAACATTTATATAAACAAAACGATATTTTGCGTCAACAAGCGCTAGTAGAACAATGCTATTAAAACCTTTGTAATTGTAATATGTTGAACCTGCACTTTTTGGAGCTCGAAAAGCTATATGTTTCCCATCCAATGCTCCAATTACATTTGGTACTTGCCATTGGTTTAAAAAGCCTTCTGCTATGCTGTCCCACTCCTCTGTTGTTTGTGGAATCTAAAAGTACTAAGCTGTGGTTATTACAGTTACACGTTGCACGTAATTATATGAAAAAAGCTGCATATATTGAAGCTTACATTCATGTATTTATCTTTTAAAATACGATAAATTACTCCACATACTTCTGGGACAAATAATGAGATTGTGGACTCATGTATTCGTGTCGAATACATTAAATTTCTGTAAGATTCACCTGTCGCTAAAAAGCGAAGTGTGACCATTAATTTATCTCGGCTTGAAATACATTGTCTCATGTTTGTGTCTTGTTTAGCAATATGTGGCTCTACTTTCTGCAGCAATTTCATAAATGTATCCTTTGACATTCTAATATAATTTTTAAAGGCCTCTGGGTCTTCAATACATAATTCACTGTTAACCATACGCATAATGCCTCGCTCTTCTCTTCTGTTGACCCACTGCTTTATCCAACATTTTCTTTTCTTTCTTTTTTGTTTTAAAAGTGTTGCTAATGCCATACCATTTACTATGGTAAAAGTTACAGTGCTTGTGAGCTCAAAGTTATCCATAACACCTTTCTCACTTAAAACTGTTAAATGAAATGATTAGTAAGGAACGACACTCCGTAACCATATTCTCAAGAATCAAAGAAGATAAAACGGCTGGTATCAGCAATATTTATTACGAATTTAATTAGCGAATACACATCAACGACGTTTCGATGACTCTGTCAACTTTTTCAAGCTACAATATTAATTTTAATTTTGTCAACCGTTTTATCTTGTTTAATTCTTGTGAAATGATAAATGCAGAATATCTGTTATCCAATTTACAATTCTTATACACAACATAATTACCTTCAACGGACGTTAAACCAAGCAGTCAAAATAAAGTGAAGATAATAATATAACTATTCACACGCATTGCCAACGATAGTTATCGTAACACCAACAGTAGTACACTGAAAACACTAGTTTCTTTACATGAAAGATACGCCCGTGTAAAACCAAATAAATTATATCTAAATCTACATGTAGAAATACGTATAAAAATATATGTAGAGCATTGACCATGTAAAACTAGCTTTACATTGTTATGGTTACAATTTGGAGCCCAACATGTAATCGCCATTCTACTAAGTGCCTCAAATTCAACATCAAACACTTCCAGAATTCGTCTAACCTATAATTCATGCAGCAACAACATCGTTTAATTTAAAATACTACATATTTGTGTACAAAATATATATGAATAATACAGCTACAACTATTGCCAAATGATGTACTTACCTTTTCTAATCTTATATACCTTTGATAAAGACTTTATACAAACGAATTAAATTTTGCATATAATTTTACAATGGATGCAAAGGTTTGTTTGCATCCAGCAACCGACCTATCACAATAAAATGGCGTCGGTGACGTTTTTACTAAATGCGCGTATTACATGTCATATTAGGTAAATTTAAAATGTCGAATGCTTATTGTTGTGTTCCTTCCTGTAATTCATGGAAAAAGAAAAACTCCGAGTTAAGTTTTTTTAAATTTCCAAATGATGCCAGTAAAATTAAACGTCAAAATAAGTTTAAAAAGTGTGAATTACTAGACAGAAGAAAAGTATGGATACGTAATTTAAGCATTGGAAAAAAAGTTAGCCCATACATGAAAGTATGCTCTTTACATTTTGCAGAAGAGGCGTTTCTTAAAGGTAAGAAAATATAATGGTAGAAAACCCTTCTTACTTGATTTGAACTGTGTTTAGGTATGAGAAGAACTAATAGAAGAATTTTGAAAGAGACAGCTGTGCCGACACAACATCTATCACTTTTAAAAGTAGAAGATGCAAATATTTCAAATAAAAGATATTTAAGAAAAATAAGGAAAGAAAATGCTGAAGTAGATACCCCATGTGAAGATATTGATACATCAGATAATTGTGCATTCCGGAGTCAAGACATTGAAGCTGCAGATGCTTTATTATTACTCTTAAATAGTAAGTATAATATAAGTATGGTAAAAACATTTAGAGATTTTGAAGTGCAGGTTAATTCACCTCAGCAATTAACTATGTGTCATTTTATTACAGATGATGTCACTCTCTGTAATTTAACAGGTATAAATAGCCATATATTATTAAATTCAATTCTCAATGCAGTAGAAATAATTTCCAAAGATGTGCGTTTACATAAATTAAAAATAAGGCAGAGGGTGATTTTAACATTTGTCAGATTAAAATGGAACCTAAGTTACTCAATTTTATCAATATTTTTTGGCATTACAGTAAATCTTTGTACAACATACATAATTGATATGATAATGTTATTAAGTGGTGTTTTAAAAAGTGACATTGTGTTTCCACCCATGGCAGAAATTAAAAGAAATATGCCACATTGTTTTAAGAATTTTGAGGATACCCAAATTGTATTAGATTGTACTGAAATTTTTTATTCAAACTCCCAAATGTTTGTGTTGTAAGATTAGATTTTATTCTCATTACAAACATGCACAAACTGTTAAATTTATGACGGGAATTTCACCTTTTGGACTTATTACATTTGTAAGTGAAGCGTATGGTGGTAGAGCATCAGACAAGATTATTTTCGAAAACAGTAATTTCATTAGCAAATTAGAAAAAAATTCTGCCTTAATGGTGGATAAAGGATTTTTGATTGATAATCTTTGTGCATTGCATAATATTAAAATATATCGTCCTCCATTTTTGAGAAGTCAGAAGCAGCTATCAAAGGAAGATGCTGAAAAAAACACTAAAATAGCCGCAGCTAGAATTCATATAGAACGTAGCAATCAACGTATAAAATTATTTAAAATATTAGGGACCAAGTTACAATGGACATTGGTTCCTTATGTAGAAGATATTTTTTTATAGCATGTGTGATAACAAATTTATCATCACCTATTCTTTGTAATGACAAATTTATGAAATAAAACAATAAATTATACAAAAAAGTTTATTTATTTTTTATTCATTTGTATTACAAATACTATGTAGCATAAACATAAAGTACTTTTCCTTAACATGACATAGAACATTTTTTATGAAAGTGTAATTTAAAGGAACTTCCAAAATGACCATCCTTTCATCATGGGAACAATATAATACAAAATATATTAGCTGCAAATTTAGCAAAGCCATTCCTAGTTGAATTTGGGCGTAATATTTGTGCTTTCTTTTAAGTATGTAAATGCTATTGTCCTCTACCAGGTATGGAATGGTATTAATTATTGTTTCAATACTTGCAGTACATCCTGTTTTACAAATTAAAGAACTATTAAATTTCAATAGAATTTGAAGAGAGTAAACATTTGAGAATCATCTTTATTGTATAAACCTAACACATTGTTTGTGGGTTTACCCTTAAATCTTGAGTTTTCCCAAAAACTTTTGTATTATTTTATTCAATAATTTGTTAAAACAATTACCATTATTTGGTAAATAAAAATTAGGTCCAAATACTGTCAATGTTTTATTTAGACTATGAACTAATATCAGGTAACAACAGAATCAATAATGTATTAAAATAAATATTTACTTGCATAAGGGCACTTTATTTCCAACAAAGCAGAGGATGTATTATTTTAAAAAACTACACCATCAGGAGAATATCCTAGCCACGGATTAAAACGACATACAACTAGCCCAAATGTATAAACCTCATATCCAGTATATTTGATAAATGTTTCTCGTGCGTGGGGTTCGTATTGGAGACCATGCCTAGTATATTTATTTGAAAAAGGAGTTGGTGAAAAATACTTCTTGCATTTCAAAGCCCAATTAGTTTGTTTATACGTGAATATATCATAAATTCTGGAGCCTGTTATTCTGTACTTCCTTTCCATACTCCATTTCATTTTACACTGGCTAGTTCTTTGTAAAATCAAAGATACATCGTTATTAATGTTGTTATTAAAAAAAAATTCACATCTTTTACAAACAAATATGGTGCTGACATTTTTTTAATTCCATCATAATTATTGAGTGGCAAGAATTATTTAAAATCATTTCTTCCATATTTCGTAATGGTTCTAGAATGTTTGAGGCACTTTCTTCCTAAGATCTTCCTTTTCTAAAAGTGACACAGTACTATAATCAATAATACAATATAAATACGTTATACCTATGCAATGTTAATGCAGAACTTCCTAATTGCGTAAGAAATATTTCAAGTATTTGTTGTTCTACTTCTTTATTAACATGTATGCTTTACTTTAATTTTTTATTTGATCTAAAGCATGAGATTTTTTTTATTGGGACTGCCCTATATTTTTGTGTCGATTCTGTCTTATATTTTGTCCAACTGCACGCTACATCTGTCTGGGAGAGAATTTCTAGGGTGTCTACAGGTTGTCTAAAATGAATTTTACATTTCAATAACCATTACATGATAATATGGACTTGTATCATAAATAATAGAAATACTATTTTATTTAAATTACCTATAACATGATTTCAATAATTACCTGATACACTGCAGTAAAAGTGCTGAAATATGTTTACATTTCCCACTGTTACCTGCCTTACAAGAAAAAACCATTGTTTTAATAAAACATGAATTTTCTCGTATATGAAATGTTCCTTGGATTTTGTGTGGACTTGATTGTAAGGCACTTGTTTGAAGACACAAACTATATAAATTTATTTCATTATTGCTACGACCAATGATAGGCGTTTCTAATTTGCCACATAATATTATGTGTCCAGCGTTCAATACAGCTTCACCTTCGTAGACAACACGAGAATTTTCATTCGCATTTACGTAATTAAAATATTCAATTAATGAAAGTCTTATTTCACTTTCTACTAACGTCATTGTAAGAAAGACTAAATGAGTTTTCACAGGAATTGAGAATAATTTCAATTTCAGATCTAAAGCACACTACTAACACATTTACCAACACTTAACGCGACAATCACCATGTAAACACAAATGGAAAATAGCCATGAATGTCTCTTGCGTTAATTCAAATAATTTCCGTGCTGGCGCTGCGATCTTAAGATTAAACGCCTATATATAGCAGACTGTCTCCAGATAAATGCGTCATGTGTTGCCCCTGGGTTACGTTCATAAAGTTATCTCGTGTTTACTTTTTTAACTCCAGGTAAACTCGAGACGTTCATGATGACATTAGTTATCAAATTTACACTATCAAGAAACGTTCATGAAAGTGACTCGGGTGAACTCCGGGTTCACACTTTTAACGCAGCTCGATGAGGTGTGTAAAAATAACACCGCATGCGCTCTTGTATTTGTACGTACACTGGAACCTCATCTATATCCGCGCTCACTTATGTCCACCATCACTTATCTCCGCACTATAGCACTCATTTATATCCGCTCGGCATCCACAACCCGATAGCGCACGTATTCACTCGAGCCAATCAGCGCGTAGCACGGTGTTTCCTCTCCGCTAACGGGATAAGAGTGGGGACCCCTCTTGAGAGGATATGAGTGAATGTTTACGTTTCGCAACCGCTGATATAGACGAGGTTCCAGTGTATTTGTATCAGATACCCAAAATCGGCACGTTTTTATCTGTGCGTATAATTTTTAAGGTTATATTCGATATATATATATTTGATAGTTATTTAGAGTACCCATTATTTGCAATAAGAATTTAAAACAATGGTAAGTTTAGATACAAGATAATATAAAGTTTTTCTAGGTTAACGACGCCTTTTTCAGAATATTCCACAATCAAATATCACTACGGAAGGACAAGGGCGATGATCTCATGAAGTCATTTTAATGCTTATATAGATCAATATCAAAAGCAAGAGGGCATGTTTAAGTCCAACACAGTACGTAATGATACAGTATGGAAAACCCTAGCAAACAATTTATGTGATGCAGGATTTCAATTTTCATGGACACAATGATAAAATAAATTTAAAAATGTAAAACGAAGATACAAAAAGAAAGTTGATAACATGAAAAGCACGTCTACTGGTGCAGAGACAATAAAATTTGATTATTTCAATCGACTTGATGAAATATTTGGTAAGAAACCAAACATAAAGCCATTAAGTATCGCAAGTTCCAGTAGAGTTATTCACATAGAAGTTTCAAAAGATGTATTGAGTGAAAATTATCAAGAAAATGAAGCTGCCAATGTCAATGAAGATGAAGTTGTTGTAGATGTAAATGCTAATAAGGTTGTTGAAATGGCAAGTCGTACAAGAAAAACAAAAGCTGATAAATTTATGGAGCAAATCAAAAAAATAGAAAAAGAAAAGGAGGCAAGTAAGCAGAGAAGACATGAAGAATTATTAGAAACACAGAGTAAAATAATGAAAATGTTTGAGGACAAAATGGATAAGTTAATAGAGAAGTTATAATTTATTCTGTAAATGTCATAGAATTTTGTTTTTAATTTATGTATTTATTGTTTTTGTCACTTTTTTTCACTTACTAAAAGTACTAACTATTCAAATTTAGTATTTTTACTGTACACTTTCTATGTTTGTCTCTTTTTCAATGTTGCTGTTTTTCCAATAAATAGACTTTGTTTTTTCTGCAGGTGTTTATTTTGTTATACATTTTTACATGTTTATATCTTGCTTATAAAAGTGGAGGGAAAGTATTTTGTTTAATTGGTAAAAGTGAAAATAGCTATAATACGTGTAAACAAAAGTAGACCCAATGAATAATTTCCCTAATATATCTTTTAATTGTAGCAATTTTGCAAATGTTGATACTTTCGTGTGTTACTAACTAATCAGAAGTATACAAATAAAAAATTCAGGGAAATGTACATGTAACATCTTACAAAAAAAAAATAGAAATATCTGTTATTCTATTTATACAAAATGAATTATTTCAGTAAGTACCTACAGGTTGTTATCATCCATGCTGGTGCCATAGCATATGAGCCAAGTTATTTCTTAATAACCTTCCATCCATATTTGCTTCTTGAATAAATCCTTCTTCATGATCATTTTCAATTATTTGTTCTATGTTCATTCCTTCTTGGATGTATTCCTCATTTATTGAATCAGAATTAATGCATATGTTGTGCAAAACACATGCAGCTATGACTGTTGCAGGTATTAGATCTGTTCGATTCATGTCTACATATCTTAATCGTCTGAAGCGTCCTTTCAAGAGAGCAAAAGCTCTTTCTATAACTTGCCGGCCAACTGATACTTTAGTATTGAAGTAATTTTCTTTTCTTGTTAGATTACCACGATTAACATATGGCGGTAAAAGCCATGTGAGAGGTGGATAAGCCTTATCCTCAAGCAATGAGTTATATGGAAAATATCTCTGTGTGTTATTAGTTATATCTTCATATATGTAAGAATCCGGAATATTCTTATATCACTTACTGAGCTAGGATAGCCTATAAAACAATCAATAAACTGAAAATGCGGATCACATATGCCCTGTAATGTTAGCGCATGGAAGCATTTTCTTTTTATATAGCATAGATGCACCCTACAGTAATGAGAGAAATTTACAACATAATCCTACTGTTATTGGAGACGAACTCAAACAACTTCCTCATACTGTTCGTATCCTTCTTTGGGCTTTTTCATAGGTGTATTTACTACAGAAAAGGTAACAACAATAAACATCGGTATCACCACACACTACAACTTTGATTAATTATTCGGGACACGTGTTTCGAAAACGCATGGGTTTTCATCATCAACCGAATACCGAATTCTAGCTTTTAGCATCAATTACCACTTGCGGATCTGCGTGACTTGTATTTTCAACAGGACGGTGCTACTCTCCATAATGCACAAATAAACGTTGGCTGGTTGAATCGCAATTTTAATGAGCAATGGATTGGCACATATGGACCTATTCGTTGGCCGGCACGTTCACCAGATCTTACACCTTTAGATTTTTGGCTTTGGGGATATCTTCAAGATCGGGTATATTTAACAGTGCCACAGAATATAAACGATTTAAGGAAACGAATAATCGAAGCCTGTCAAGATATACCCAATAATTTTATATTAAATGCCACCCATGGTGTTATACGGAGATGCCACTATTGTATTGGGCATGACGGTAACCAATTCGAACAATATTTGCGAAATTTATTTTTTTTTTCTTTTGAAATAAAGTTAGTAATGACAGTCACATATGTATGCGCAATGCGTTATTTTTTATAGCTACTTTTTCACAGCACACTACAGTATAATAAAAGTGATTTTAAGAGAAAGTTCCAGAAAGTGTTTTAATTATGTTTTTTTTTCTAAGTTTACAAGTAAAATGGATGTATCAATGGATTCAAAAAAAGAATATCTATCCAATATAGTACAAAAAATATATACCGAGCAATTTGAAAAAAAAGTTGACAATCGCGAAAAAATAAAGATGGCTTTGGAGAAAAGCAAATGCAGATCCAAACATAGCGTTCATCAAGCCATTTCATTTGGTACCTGACTCATAAAAATCGGAATGTAAATAACGGAGCTACAGCTCGGGGCATTTTTCGTGTAACACCCGATATAATATCGGAATCACGAAAGAAGAGCCCTGCGTCTCAAATTGCCGCATCTAGTAACGACAGACATTTCTATTAAAATTATTAGTCAAGAGACTTTAAAAGATAAAGATAACAGCATAAACGTATGTCATTCGTCCATAACATATCGGTATGACAGACGTTTCATTACCTTGGTGTAGTCAGTAATGTATAGGATAAAGATAGAAATATAACCATAATGTGATTTCTATACCAACTACATACAGCCGCACTTCGAGACGTAATTTGATTAACGTTGTTCTACCGGTTGTCGAATTTCAAATAGGTTATTTGTCAAATCTATCACTTGATTGCGACGTTTTTATTGTATTTATTTATTCACTATTCACTAGTAAATTATAAAACGAGTTCTTTTTTTAACTAAACTCAATATTATTGACATCATGCCTGCTCGTGGAGGAACTTTGCGTTCTCAATCTCAGCAATTAATATTGAACTTGTTAGAATATTTTGAAAGGGAGAAGCAAAACGATGGGCCTTTATTGCCATTATCATCAGTGCAAAAGGTAGAAACTCTATTACATTGACTATTTTCATATTGATATATGAATTACAGCGAGTAGCAGATGCTTTAAAAATTAGTTTATTTTCAGTAAAAAGAATTAAAAACCGAAGTGTTCAAAACACTGTGCTTTCTAGTCCCGGTAAAACAAGGCACCGCAGGAAAACCAAAACTGAAGACTTACCAATTAGCCAGCCAGCCATATTGGAATTTTTCATATAGATGCAGCGACAACAGCGGCGGCCGTAATCCACACCAATAACAAACAAAAGCCGCCGCTGTTGTCGCTGCATCTATATGAAAAATTCCAATATGGCTGCTGCTGTCACTGCTGGAATAAAAAGAAATTTTTCTTTTTACGACAAGCTCCCAGTTTGCGGAAAATTGAGAGTGCTGCTGTAATAAACTTTAGCATTCAATAAGATATATAAATTCAACTGCCTGCTGACCGTACATTTTGATAGTCGCTGGTGTAAATTCCTTTCCCACAGTGCTGTTGGCCGCTGTATAAACCTTCTAAATTTACTTCCATCTTTCTGGGGGTATATAAAGCGTATGCGACAAGTATAAAGGCGTATTACTTTTCATTATGGCTTATTCCAGGTTAGTTGCTGAAGCTGCCAGTGGGTTCCCCAGTTTCTCGATACCGGCGGAGAAAAGTTGCCTAGACCAGAAAGAGCAGTGGTTTTGTAAAGAAGCGTTTTATGGCATCATATATGTGGGCTCATTGAATTTAAGTATTTTGCAAAAAACTGTCGCTCCGCCCGATAACTGTCTTAATCGTGCAGAAGAAGTGGATTGGGAATTTTCGACGACTGTAAAATTGTGCCGAGAGTGTTTAGCGGCTGTACATCCTTTTGATGTTTTAGGTATGTTATCGAAATTTATAACTATTATTATTATTTCTATTTCTTATTACAGATTGCGTCAAACAGCATACTCTTTGCTACTTCTCTGTGGAGGACGAGATTATTAATAAAATTGCCTTCCAGGAATTTTGCATTAACTGTGAAAAAGATTTAATTAATTTTAAGAAAATCAGACATTGCAATGAATGTTTGACAATATATAACATTCGTCGTATAGATAACAAATTGGAAGCACTTACTTTAAACGATTTATAACTTTTGGAAATATAATATTTATTTTAATTAATTTAAATGGACACTTATAGCATAATTACTATTTTTGAATTATTCGAGGAAATATGGACAACACCAATTCAGTTTCTAGAAATCTTGAAGAAATTTTCCACGAACTTGATAATGGAATTTGGACACCCGATATTACCATTACTGAAATTAATGAAGAAAATACTGACGAAAGAATTATCGAACCAAGACGAAATCCATTTGTGGAAACCATATTACGAACACATCTCAGACGAAGAATTTGCCACGATATCCTTCCCGTCGACAATAGTAATGAAGCTGATCAGTTTGTTACAGCAATGCGTTCAAGAAGATACTACGGACAACTCCTTATCGTCTCATATCATGAAACCGCAACCGAATGGAAACACCTCCACGTCGTCCACGACTGCGGGTGGACTGCAGGTACTTGCAGATGTAGCACTTTCGCAGGATATACTTTCAATAGACGATGACGAGCTATCTGGACAGGAGGAGTCGGTAGAGGTAAGTAATTGTTATTTTTGGCATATGTATATATCTATTTATAATATATATCACTAAAAATACCCATTACTTCCAGATTATTTCCGATCTCTCGGAATATATATGTTCTTACCTCCAAGACAGTGTCTCTACTATCTCGTCGCCGGCACCCGACGGCAAATACCTAGTGCAACTGAAATTAATTCCAATGAAGGATGCGAAACGAGTGGTGAAGGAACAATTATGGACGAAAACCACGAAGTCTGCTCAATTCGTAGTGACACCGTTGATGGTCCCTCGATATCAAGCCCTTCTTCATCTTCTGGGCGACGTAAAAGAAAATATCCTGAAACATCAAAATACCAAAAAATCCAAACGCTTTCGACGATTATCGAATTTTTCGAGAAATACCCGGTATGCCCCTTACTAAGTTCATGTAAAACAGCACAATGGCTAGAAAATCCTATTTTACGCAGCATCGGTAGAAATGATTTAAATTTTCAATCTGCAATTGATATATTTCAAAGACAAATTTGTAATAAAACAGTCAATGAATTAATTGAATTTTACTTAAATAGTCATCCATTATTTGATTGTACTTCTGGTCATATATATGATTATTACTATTCATTAGAAGAATCGCAAAGTAAATTATATGATTTAATAGCTTACCAATGTAATTATGACGAAGATTTTATTAAAGAATTTTTAGAAATAACTTACAATATTTTGGATAAAAAATTAGAGAAAAAAAATTGTATGTGTAAAATTTGTGCTGCATTATGTTTAGTAAAGGGTCAATTAGCGAATTTTAATAAATATTGTCAATTTCCTCTACAAGACTGTGTTGATAAACGAATTTTAATTTGGGACGAACCAAATTGTGAACCATCTGCTTTTGATACATGTAAAATGTTATTTGCTGGTGATCCATGTATGGCTAATATTAAATATCAAAGTCATGTCCAAATTGATAAAACTCCCATTCTTATTACAACAAATGTAGAAGTATTTCCATGTAACGATGTATTTAATAATAGAATGTTTAAATTTAATTGGCATACTGCTCCAATATTACAAAAATATACTAAGAATATTTATCCTTTAGCATTATATGAATTGTGGAAATTATATGGTATCTTAAAAAGTAATAGTAATGTATAAGTGTCCATTTAAATATAATATGTGGTGATGGTATGAATTATAATAACACAATATTTGATAAAATAATTTTTATTTTAATAAAATGTATTACATATTAATCTGTTGTATTATATTTCCCAGACCAATTATAAGAATAATAACCACCAATATGAGGTTGCTGTAAATAATAATGTTGTTTTGTATTTGCAAAACCAGATATAAATTGATTCTTAGTAACTTATAGTACTATCTCCAAACATAAAATTATTATTAAATCCTACAACGCAACTACATTGAATTTCATATTCCGCACTTGCATTTACAAATGTTGGGGATGTATCAGTTGGTGCATTAGCTTGAACTGGTTCTATTCCAAAATGAACTTGTGGCTGGGCTTTTGTAGAGTCTAAAGTAACTTGCAAACATATGATATTTATCAACAATGTTTTCGTATGCAAGTTTCTGCCCATTTTTCTCAAACAAAGGATATACTTTCGGAGTATTTTGAGCAAAAGCTTCATCTTGTACATATTGACATGTTTTTTTACCAATATCGGTATGATTAATGAAAGCCTTAACTTTATTCGGAACAATTGCATTGTGATATGGATGTTTTAAAATACCATTTCTTGGTTTATACGAATATTTAATTATAGGAATATTAATATGTTCATTTAAGTTGTATCGTTCCATAATATTATCTATACGTGGCCAACCACTATTTACATGATACGCATTTTTAGTAGATTCATTAGTTGTAGCCATTACACAAGCATAATACGGTAATGCTCTATTAGCTCCCCAGCTTGTAGGATAATTTGTTTCTGCTTGAGAAGAATGATAATTTGTTTTATTACCATAAAATCTATTTGTAAATTCATCTGCAGAAATATCACCTATTTCACTGATTGTCATTGGAGATTTATCATTAGGTTTTAATGACATGTTTGTTATATCTAATTTTTGATTTAAACCGATGCAATGCTTACCAAAAATTACATGCATTGAATTTGCACTACCTGTTAATGAAGTACCAACATCAAAGGAACACCGTACACCTTTTGGTATTACTTCTACATATACTTCTTTAATGTAACTACCAATTGGTATATTATTATACTCTATTGGTGACAAATAAAAGGGAACCCAATCAACAGGTAAATACGCTAAACTAGTAGTATATGCTAAGTAATCATTTACAGTATTTGTTGCTCCACGAGCAAATTTGGAAGATGCAAATCCCTAAGTGTGCATTAAACGCGATTTTTTAAAAAAAGTTACACTTGGACTAGCGAGAGATGTATTAAAATATAAAGGAGCAACATTACCGCCAGGATTTGTAACACCGCTATGATTACCAATACTATTTTCCGATTGTGGTGCGTCTACTACGTCTGTTGCCATGGGCGAGTTCGTTTCATCTTGACCGATGTCACTAACATCATGTGAGGAACTCGGTTGATCAGAAGATTGCATTCGATCACGATTCACTTGTTGTTGTCCTTGACGACTACTTCGTTGACGCTCTTCATGTTCCTCTCGTCGATTGGTAAAGGTTAATGCTTTGTAATGATGCTTCGAAGGCATATCGGGTTATAAAACGCCTACTTGTTTTTCTACCTGATGTTTGAGTGTTAAACCAGCAGCACCTATAAATAAGAAATACATGTCAGACAAATAAACATAATTCTCTACTATACATACCAACTAAGGAATGCCAATTTCCAGAAGTACTAAAATCGTCCCAAAAATCTAATATTGCATTTTCATCTGCTTTTAATATATCTTCAGCAGACAAAGCGGTCTCATAGGCACTATCGTGTTCTAGTGCAATTGCATCATCGGTATCGACTGGATCATCACCAGATAACTCGTTTCCTGGACCTAAATATTTATGATACGGTAATTGCGGCATACTGATCTCTCCGATTATAGGAGCCAGTTTATATATCTTATTGAATGCTAAAGTTTATTACAGCAGCACTCTCAATTTTCCGCAAACTGGGAGCTTGTCGTAAAAAGAAAAATTTCTTTTTATTCCAGCAGTGACAGCAGCAGCCATATTGGAATTTTTCATATAGATGCAGCGACAACAGCGGCGGCCGTAATCCACACCAATAACAAACAAAAGCCGCCGCTGTTGTCGCTGCATCTATATGAAAAATTGGTATTAAAATGAACATCAGGAATACGTTGTATAACATGTATTCACAAAGTAAATTCCCTATTATTGTGTGTGAAAGACATGTTACAGTGAAGCTCTTAAATAATGAATTGCGTGAAAACCAAAATACGTTGGGCAACAGCAGCTTGAATCGCGCATTTCATTTGCTAGGTTTCGACTTTAGGAAAGATAGTAACCGCAGAGCATTAATGGAAAAACCATATATTGCAGACATGCGATTACAACTTTTGAGAAATTATATGCAAAATTTGAATTCTCCTAATCCAAAACCTGTTGTTTTTCTCGATGAGACTTGAATATTTTCCAGAGGAAATGTGAAAAGATCTTGGCAAGATGACGACATAAGAAGTGTACGAAAACCCGAAGGCTATGAAGGTAAACAGTTTATAGTGCTGCATGCTGGTTCTAAATCAGGATTTGTACCAAATGCTTCATTACTGTTTGCCTCTAAATCTCAAAAAGGTGATTAGCATGGTGAAATGGATGGAAATCATTTTTTAAATTGGACTATAGAAAAATTGTCCAATAATTTACAAGAACCTTCACTAATTATTATGGACAATGCCCCATATCACTCGATGTTAGTTGAAAAAATGCCTTCATCTTCTTGGAGGAAAGCTGCTATTGCTGCATATCTACTAAGGCATAACATTCCATTCGACGAAACTCTATTTAAAGGTGAGGTGCTATCTTTAGCTAAACGACACCAAATAGAAAAAAATATCAAGTAGATGAAATCTTAAAAGAAAAGGGACAGACAGTATTACGACTACCACCATATCACTCTCAATTTAATGCTATTGAATTGATATGGGCACATGCGAACGGATATTACGATAAAAATATTGGCAAGGATGGTTATCGAGACGAACAAGTTCATGCAATGTGGAAAGAAGCACTAGATCAGTGTACGCAATAAATTTGGAATAATTGTGTACTTCATACCGAAAAACTCATCAAAGAGTGGTATGAAAGAGAAAAGTTATTGGATGTAGAAATCGATGAATTTATTATATCACTTGATGATGGTGATTCAAGTTCAAGTGAATTTGATTTAGATATTGATTCTGACGAGTAACTGTTTTTTTCTGACATAAATGCGTTAGTTCTCTCAGTTCTCACAATAAAACGCTACTGTTATATATAAAACGTTTAATAACAAACTCTTAACTTTCTCACATCCAACGTTAACTTTTTCATCTGTCTCGCGCCCTATTTTCCCTCTCGACTCCTATTCGTTACATTCTATATCGCGAATATAGTTACATTCTATAAACATACAGAGGTTCAGTCCGCAGCGGAACATAACAAGTTACAATAATGGAACGTGCTATGTGGCAACGCGCTAGCCATGTGCTAAGGTACGTCCAAGATGCACGCTGGTTTTCTGAGTCAGATAGTCGGCGCCGACCAGCGTATTTATAATACTGTGTTTCTTAACGGGAGTGGCCATAACGCACCTGCACGCAGATTTTCTGCGCACTGGCAGTCTGACTCCGACTTTTACCGGAATGAATTGAACATTCTGGTTTCAGATTATCTGCCGCTTGCATAATCTTATTTATGTGTATTGGCATTGATATTATGGATATCGACGTTTTGATTTCCAAAGTACTTACCAATCCCCCAATATGGAATAAGCGACTGAAACATCATTCCACTAGGAATATTGTCGACGCTTGTTGGAGTAAAATATCCCTGGAAATGAATATTGAAGGTAAGTGCAGAGGACATTTCCTTATTTAGAAATTACATGTCTAGCTAGTAAAAAATACGATCACCTACTTACTTCTTTTTTATTTTACTTTATTCTTTATTTGTGAAATCTGTAGTTATATTTTTTACGTAAAAATAAATAATAAAACTGGCAAAGTAAGTAAATTGTTAGATAAGTTTAACCATTTAATATCAATTCGGATGAACGATATAATGGGAAACTAAAAAAGAACAAAAGTTTATGCTCGAATATAGGATATAATAACTTGACTAAACTTATAATAGAATAATCATAAACTTATTATTAGCCATTATATGTGAGTGGGTATTTTTCCATGAACACAGCAAAAGTGTCACTAATTTGTTTTGCTGTATCCTGTGGTCTTCCCCCTCCCTTCCCCATTCGACTGATTCCCCTTGCACTACAACTTCAGTCATGTGTCTTTCAATTCCTTCTCTTTCTAAGATGATATTGTGTAGGATACAAATACATTTTATAATCATTTCGGTAAATTCAATGTCGGTTTCTATCTCTTTTGAGAGTATACGCCATTTTGCATACAGAATACCGAACGCACATTCAACTGTTTTTCTAGCTCTAGAGAGCCAATTGTTGAAATTCTTGTCTCTAAAATTCAACGTTTTTCTCTGATATGGTTTCATTAAATTCGGCAGAAGTGCATATGCGTCATCAGACAACATAACAAAAGGGGCTTCGACATTTGTATTAGGCAATATTTTGTATATTTCCAGATTTAATGAACTCGTACAAATCTGATGCAAGAAAGGTTCCGCCGTCACTTTGTTTTCCGTATCCTCCTACGTCAACAGTTATAAACTTATAGTTTGCATCAACCAAACCTTGCAGGACAATGGAAAAATATTTCTTATAATTGAAATACATCGAAGCTGAGTTGTCGGGGCACTTCACTCGCACGTGTTTGCCGTGAAGACAACCTATTACATGTGGAAAATGCCTTAGCTTAGCGAAATCGTCAGCGATTTTTATAAAATCATCTTTAGATGGAGTCGGCATATGTACAGGTTGTAACTCTTCCCATATTGCAGTAACTGTCTCTTTTACGATGATTGCCACTGTTGATTTCCCCATTCTAAAGCTGAAGGCCAATCCTCGAAACGACATAGCGGTAGACAAAAATCTGAAACAAATACTTTACCTATCAAGCTAATACATAGATTACAATTTGTTTTAGGGACAGTACTTCGAAAAAAATGGAAGTATCTACGTGACCAATTCAGTGTTGAATGCAGCAAGTTGAAGCCACCTAGATCTGGAGACGCTGGAGACATAGCTAATGAACCCAAATGGCCTTATTACAAACAACTTTTATTTTTGAAAGATATTGTAAAACCTCGTGCATCTTCCAGCAACTTAAAGCCAAAACGAACAACTGCAAACGAGAATGGAGATGAAGTAGAAGGTGATGAGCAGCAAGAAACTAACATGGTTACCAATGAGACTGAAACAGAAAACGCACCCCAACTGACCAGACCAAGTCAGTCTACAAAGAGGAGGCGTATACTAGCTAATGCTTCATATAACGAAAAAGTATTGCAATTGGAACACCAAAAACTAGTTACTATACAAGCTGCTTTTCAGCGAGATGCAGATAGCGATGATCTATTGTTTTTTAGAAGCCTGCTACCATAAGCAAAATACCTTCGGAAAGAAAGCTGAGATTCTGCAGCCGGATTCAAGAAGTTGTCGAGGCGTTTACCTGTGGAGACAGTTGGCATGCTTTATTGCCATCACCTGAAACATCAACCAGTTCATCATTTGTCGGTGAACCTTCTTCGAGGAATACCTACCAACAGCTACCACCAGAAAACTCATCGTTCGCTTTACACAACTCTGATCTGATGCATTATGATATTTTGTAATTATAATTAGATCATTATTTTTAATGGAGATAATAAAGTCTAACTTAAAATTAAAGCACTTACGTTTAGTTAAAGAGGGTATTTTGTTAACTCATCTCTTATTATTAATAAATATAAAAACAATTTTAAGTGTACATTTACCTTAAAGTGACCACCAATCTCTCTTCTGGCAAGATCGGGGATTTGTGGTAATTTGTCCAGTTCTTCGTAAGCCTGTGCTCGATTTTCCCCAAGATAAAGTAAAAGGCTTCTTGATTCATTCGAAAGTATTCAAAAAATCTGTTTTCGTCGGCAAGTAATTGCAGAAAAAGGTGTTTGTACTCCCCATATTCTGATCTTAATTTGTTAATAGGGTGTATGTCACGTCTTATCGGTTTTAATTTTGTTGCAACACTGTCACTGAGCAACAATAACGCTGCAACCTCTTTCTTTGAGAATGCCATTGTTAGACTGAGCTGTTTTGGCGACAAGCCAGTTTGTGCTTATTACTTGCCTGTACCTGCTTCCTCTATGGCCACAGTCGCCAGGTCAGGTTGTCGGCGCTGCAAATCTGAATCTGACTACCTGCTTTTACCAGCGTGCATCTTGGACGTACCCCTACGCAAGTTCGATTGTCTATCCGAGTCATTTAGTCATTTTAGTGTTCGTCTATGCGGTTAAAATTTAAATTTATTATGTTAAATACGTGTACGATGTACTTATTTATTGATTAACTTATGTAATGACTAAATAAATGTTGGTGCTTTTGTATAGTATTTTCAGTTTCTTTGTATAAATAAAACATGTTTCTGTTGTTGAAGTGTTTGATTGACCACTTATCCATTAAACATGCTTCCTCAATTGCTGAAATTTTAATTAAAATACAAATAACTTGTTTGCAATTACAAATAAAAATCATACTAACTGATTTGTTGAAACGTTAATTCCCTGTTCTTTTCTTAATCACAAAAGTATATTTAATTAATTGACAAATATCTGTTGTTCCACTCTTAACTTTTGCAAGCAGAAATTGCATATACTACATATATATTTTAGTAATAAACTTTAGATAAGTTAATGCTATCAAGAAATGACATTAACTGACGTTTACCTTATAGTTTGACACTTCGTTATGTGCGCGCCATTGCATTTTTGAAATACTACCGGAAGTACGATATCTAATATGACGCTGAAGTACCGATTTGATTCGTACGTTAATTTATTGATGACGCAGGGCTCTTCTTTCGTGATTCCGACAGTAATATGTTATGGTATATGTATGCTGTACATACAGCGTATTCATTTTAAAACTTCCCACCGCAAATTTCTGGAAATCCAGAAAATTATGAAAAATGTCCTAAAACACATAAGAAGTATTATCGAGGGGGGCAACTTTTGATGCAAAAATTGGCTCACCTACTTGAACATGCTACCCTCTTAAAAATCTTAAGGGGACGTCTCCGCGCCTAAATTCTCATCATATCGTTCAAACTATATTTCATGTCGCAACTGAAACATAGATGGCTCGGAGAGTACTATATTTCTAAAGTCACTAGATATATAAAGTACCGCAATACGTAAAGAACATGTGTTAGAGAGAGAAGTATATTTTGGACCCAAAATGGCGGTTTTACTTTGCTGTCATATGCCAAATATTTTTTGACGTTTACAAAATTGACGGCGTTGTTTTGCGTAATCAGATGTGATAATCTGTGAAAAAGCATGTTAAATGTAAAAACAAATTCGTGATTTTTTATCTGAAAATACCACATATTATCACATAAATTTATATTATCTATAAATTGTTGCGCCAATCCCTATCTTTGCTGCTTCCGTCAAGTATATTTTGTTAGTTGCACATGAATTTTTCAATTCACTATTTTTAATTCTGCGGCGCATAGTATAAATTGAAGCAACGAAATTTATTTGTTCCCGTGCACTAATTGCTGTTCCGAATGGGTTCTCACGCAGAAAATTTTGTAAATTTGTGTCTCTGTTGAGTCGAAACATTGCACCTTCCAGATCCTTGCCTCCTGTCAATTGATTCAAATTCAATAAGTTTCCTCTTTTATCACACTATTCGGCAGCTATAGGCCTTATATATTGGAACACCATCGGTCAATCTGACTTGTAACATCACTTTTTTGTGGGCACTCAAATTCGGCATATTTTAGCTTTAAATTAACCCCTGTCACTTTTGACATTTGTTTCCATTTTATCAAGCAAGTTTACATTAGGAGAAATTCCTATGTCCCAAGATTTTTTGACATATATAATATCCAATAATTTTTTTATAAAACTTGTATGCATTTTATTCATTTTTAAACAGGCGTAACGTAACTTCAAACTTTCTGGACAGAGTATTTTCATCAACTCCAAAAGTGTAGCAATGAACTACACGGACTGCATAAAAATAAGAAAAATACATTCGAATTTACCGCGCTCGTTTGGACCCAAAATGGCGGTATATTGCGGTACTTTATATATCTAGTGACTTTATATATTTCTACACATCACAAATTTTCGTTTCAATTTAATGACCTTGTTTTAATTCCGTACTATAAGTTTATTTGCTATGTATTTGTATGTATATAGATTTATCTGAATAATCAGACTATCGGTTTATCTTTGTCAGTTGTATTGGATTAAGAAAGGGTAGAGCGAGCAATGAATACGTTGGGGTAAAAATTACATATTCGTTTTCTCGACTCCACAACTACATCTGATGAAGTTGTGCATCAGTATCAATTGGTATTATTCCGTATTGTACCTAATTGTGTTCGCTAGTTGGTTTTTCTAGTCCTGCAAGAATTCGCAAGAGATTTATTTTTTAGCATTTTTTACTATTATTGTATTCAGTCCTATATATACATTTTTTGAAATTTCGGTCTAATATATTTAGCTTTTTCTAGATCTTATAGCTAATAATGGATTAATTCAAATTAAAAAAAGTACCTACTTGTACCAGTTTACATATCAATAAAGCGTTTGTAGAACAAACAATTCAATTTATTATTATATCAATAATGAAATAGTTCCTAAATTAGAAACATTTTATCAGACTTTTATATTTCCAGAAATAATTAATAAAAAAGCAAGCTGTGTTATTTCTTACCCATAACTACCCTTTTATGTAAAAATTAAGGTATTTTTATTTAACATCACAGGTTTTTAAGTATCCTTATTAACTTATTACTTTCTGTAGTCATCTGTTGCATACTGGTGAAACATATTTAAAATATAATTTAATAACAAAAATACTTTTTTGTTTCCTCTAATTTGTTAAACTGTTTAAATTGCAAGTATAGTATAAAACGATAATTTGGTAAAAATAATTTCAATTTGACATAAAACAATTTTTTTTTCAAAATAAAAACGTAAATAGGCTTTAGATTAATAGTAAACCTCAATATTTAGAAATTTAAAATATTTAGAAAATAATTAATAATTTCTCATAAGGTTTTAAATTTTGTTATGGCAATTGAAAATTTTATTAGCTTTGTTCGATATGGTTTCCTACTTTATATAGTGAAAGGCACTATCATGCGCCATAAAATTACCCTATTCAATTTGCATTGTCGTAAGAGCGAGTTTCGAATATCACTGCAGGCGTCGTGTTGTAAACGTCTAAAAGGAACAAACCTATTGACATCTAATGAGCGTCATCTGTTGCACAATCGCTGAACTTCTTGCATGTACATTTGCCTTCGGCATCATATTATTGAGCTTTTACTAAAAAAATACCATACATTTTTTAATTACACTATATTTCTAGCTACTTTGTCTTTTTTATGGAACTACATGTATATATCTAGGTTATGATTAAGAGATATCGTTAAAAAAGCCTTACTTCGTCAAGTAATTTTTACTAATTTTTAAATTATAATAATTTCGATATTCTTCCACGTTTAGAAATCTACGGTACTCTAAAAATGAGGAAAATTTAAACTTCCCGCACAACTGTGTAACGTCACCTTAAATGGAAAGGGGTATCGAGTAATACTTCATTTTAATAGTCTTTTGAAACACTACATTTTGGCGTTTAGTTTTTGGAATTGATCGATTCGTTTTCGAAATTTGTAAGAAAATCTTTTGGTTTACTTTCTTTTTAATTTTAGGAGCATCGGAACAAAAACCAGTTATTGAAAACGTGCTTTAACTTTTTAATTTAAATGTTTTAGTTTGTCTTTCACAGTTATCTTTTTGCAGATAAATTAAAAACAAACGAAAAACAAATTATAAAAATGCATGTTTTCGGTACGTTTTGATATCGATTTTGCATTCGTTGATTAAATTTGTTACAGAAAACATAAAAAGTAGTGCTATAAACGAAAAACAGGCAACAGCATAAAAAGCGGATATATCAGTTTTTCTTCCGGTGCTCTTCGTTTTTTCGATGTACCTATTGAAATGTACGTTTCAAAATGAGGTTAAAAATGTCAACGTGACAGTATAATGTACGTTTTTTTTAATGTGTGGTGGGTGCTTAGTTGCAGTGACTCCGTAAGCTGTATTACTTGTCTGGCTATCACTGCAACTCTTGCGGTGTAGTTTAGTGTGTGTAAGTTGTGTTTAAATGGCTTTGTGACAGCATCATATCGCCTTTTATGGTGCCGCGCTGTTAATCACTTTGCTCCCAACAGCGAATGGCAAGTCGATCCGGGATTAAACTCTCTGAAAAAATGTCACCGTCCCTCCAGAGAATTGAACCTCGGCACCTATCCTCCTCTCACAACAATAGTCAGCCGCCTAACCACTGCGGCCATCGACCCGTTTTTTTTAATACGTGTAACAGCAGAGAGGTAGGTTGACAACAATCTAGCAACAAAATGTGGCAAATGATAGATGACAAATTACATCCAAATCACATAGGTATAATAAAACGTACGCAATTTTATTGCAAGCGAGTGTACATCGTCTGTTGTTTTAGTATAAATTAGTATTTACTGTTATCAACCCACACTTATTTAAATAAAATAACAAAAATGATTTATAGCTTGCAAGAAAAGGTTGAAATTGTATTAACTTATGGAGCCGAAAATTAATGCGCTCGACGAACTGCCGCAACATTTAACGAAAGCCATCCACTTATTACATTGATTTTTTCTTCAAAAAAATAATTTAAACTCTGAAATAACTGTAACAATAAAAATAATCAGTTAAAGTGCATTTTCAATACAGAGTTTGGTTCCGATACTTATAAAATTTCAAAAAGAACTAAAAGATTTTCTTAAAAATTTCGAACAAATCGATCGATTTCAAAAAACTAAACCTCAAAATGTAGTGTTTCAAAAGTCTATTAAAATGTAATATTACTCGATACCCCTTTCCATTTAAGATTTTTAGGGGGTGGCTCCAGGGGGTAGCATGTTCAACAAGGAGAGACAAGTTTTGCATCAAAAGTTGTCCCCCTCGATAATACTTCTTACGTGTTTCAGTATATTTTTCATAATTTTCTGGATTTCCAGAAATTTGCGGTGGGAAGTTTTTAAATGAACACGCTGTACATGGCAATTGTATTTTATTAATGAATCACTGTTTATTTTGTCATATTTATAAGTGTAATACTTTTTATCTATCGTTCTATAAATATAATAGATATTTACTTTGAGGGCGCTTTTGTTGTTTTTATACTTAAATTTAGAAGATTTTAATAGAAAAATAATGTTAATAGTGATACTACAGTATTATGCATTTGGTGGCACTTTTTTTTCTTAATCTGTACTTTAGATAAATTTATTGTTCTTAACTTTTTGTTTTCTTTCTTATTCTTTAACTTGCGCTGCCTGGGCCCATAGCCTCTTATTATTTTGGGTGTATGGGCATTATAAATAAGCACAGTTTCATACTAAATATTAGTTTAATTTATTTACCTACAAACGAGATAATACTCAACGGTACTTATACACAACACAGCCTAATATAATACTACTCAGTGTTACCAATCTTAGGGTATTTAACATAGTGATGGACAACAAAAGCTTTTTGGAGTCTACCAATGCCATATGTTGTACATTCTTTTGACCTGGCTCAAATGATTTACAACATACCACGTTTTGTTTATCGTGATAAGGTGTCTTTCACGACTGTCCCATTCACACAAGAGCACCAAAACTTGGTATAGCCTACCCGCAAGTCAAGTAAAAGTGCAACAACGTTTAAGTTGCCACAGAACTGACATTGGTGCGCGTCGTTATTTTGTATGTCAAAAAATGATACTAAGCCATTATGGTGTTTTTGAAAAATATATACCAATACATTGTCATCTAATAGGTTCCACTACTGCAGTTTTGATTCTAGTAACTATGCCTTATTTTTTTGGAAGATGTAGATCTCTCACGAGATCGTTTAATTCTAATTGGGTTATTTTGTGCGGCTGCAACTCGAGGTATCATGCAGAAATAACAATCATTAACATGACTTGGAAGCTTTCTCCTGGCCCTTGGGACAACAAACCGCATAGATCGTATTTTATGATTTAAACAGCTTTTCAAACTTAATGCGCATGGATTACAGAAGATACATGGCGCCCAATGTTTCTTTTGGTCCCCTATTTCGCAACCGAAATAAAACTGATATGCTTGATTTATCAATGGAGTAATAGACTGCCTTTGAGACGCAAAAGTAGTCTCACCACAAACATATCAGAAGTGATCTGGATTGTTTACACACTTTCGAGACACCTTACAACTATTCGACATGACTCACTTACGTTGACTGACAAACTTTTCTACGGCTTCTAGATTTTTAGTGAATATTCGAGAATTTTCTATTCAATTCCATAGTATTCACGATAATGGCATTTGTCATTAGTTTGTATACAGCAGAGTTGTGCGTAAAGTAACTAGTTACAGTTACTCACTCGCTTTTATTGTCTAACGATATTGTATAGAAACAGCTGTGCAAGAAGCAAGTTTAATTGTAACGCAATTACTTTTTATACACGCAGCTATGGTATACAGGGACTGTTTAGTTAAAGGTATACATGTGGCTGTAGTGTAAGTATATAGGGATACGATTTTATTTTAGATACATTTTGGCCGTTGTTCAGTGCCAATAAATCTTCAAGTAATCAATTCTTTGAACGCGCTTACTGTATGAGTTAAAGATACTAATTATTAAGGTGAATTTTCTAATTTATTCGAAGATAATTGAATTACAGAATTGATACCTATACCTATAACTCTTCGCACTAGTAAACATTTCATGTTTAGTAAGTAGGCGATACCACTTTCCCAGCAAACAGTACAGTGACACCTGCTGAAGATTCCTCTCCCAATTTTGCAGTTAAGAAAAATATAAAAGGATGGTCTGCAGTGAACGTAGTGGGCCTATGTGGCATGGAAGGTGCTGTTACGATACCATGTCCTAAAAAGAAGAATATAATAAATTTTACGTAACATATAAAAGTTTTATGATGCAGACCTACAGTTACTACAGCCGCTTCTGCACCTTCCTCATTCACTTCAATAAACGCTTTTTGAATTAATTTGTCAAATGCAAAATTATATGGGTATTCGACCATATTTGTAAAATTCGCCGTATCGCTAAATACTTCTCCGAGGCCAAGCTATGTAATGAAAATTAATAATGTTGTAGTCAACTAAGAAATGGCTTATACAACTTGCAGTTAAAATAAAGAGTGTCATCGTTTTAAATGAAATAAAGAATTTTTTCTACAAACACAGTTAAAAGTTGACATTTTGACACGGCTAACTTCACTTCAAAATGTGATTTTATAGCGTAGCGTGTTAAAAAGGCCACTTTTAACACTATTTTGACACTAGTGTTAAAAGTAAATGACAGTTTGTCAAAAATGACAAGAGAAAATTCCGTACGTATCAATAGTATATTATACTATAAGGGAGAGAAATGCGTTATTTTGGCAGAGGTGCAATTTGAAGCTCGAGGGCTACAATGCACCGAGGACAAAATAGCATCTCTCCCGAATGGTATATACTATTTTTTCCACGGTCTCATTAACTTAAAAATACATATTTTGTCATTATGCAGTAAGTAGCACCAGAATTATTGTATTCGGATTTCAGCATTTATTTAGCAGTCGTTGAGTTATTGTCATAACTACAAAATAAACAAACAAAAAGAATTGTCAAATTAAGGTGCTAGTTTGGTTTAGTTTAAAGTTTGTTTACTGCACAATGAATAATTGTGAGTCGGAAGAGATTGTGGAGGCTGCAAATATTGCAATAAGCAATTTGCTGCCTACGAAGTTAAGATCTTTATACGATATAGCCTACAATCGGTTCAAAAAGTGGTACGCCGAGAAAAATGTTCAAGTATACAGCGAGAATGTTTTGTTGGCATACTTCAGTGAAAATGCAAAGAATTACAAGTCTTCCACATTATGGGCCCAATATTCTATGGTTAAGTCATGCTTGATAATTTACGACAACATAGATATAAACAAATTCCCCAAGCTGATCGCATTTTTGAAAAGAACCGGTGACGGATATCAAGCGAAAAAATCGAAAATATTGACAAAGGGTGAAATCGACCGTTTTCTATCAAGTGCAGATGACAAAGAATTCTTAATGATTAAGGTAAGATTACTTTTGTTGTTAGGTATTTCAATTATTAAGTATTTTGATTTTTTATAGGTTGGATTAATTCTGGGGATTGCCGAAGCTTGTCGAACTGATGAACTAGTCAATTTAACTGGAAATGATATTGAGGACGTAGGCTCTTCCTTGATTGTAAAAATTCCAAACACTAAGACAAAGATTCCACGAACCTTTGTGGTTACCGATGTGGAAAATATGCTTAAATTGTTTCGAAAATACCTGTCCCTTCGTCCTTCCCACGTCAAGCATAAGCGCCTTTTTATGTACTACAAAGCAGGAAAATGTAATTCGCAGCCAGTTGGCAAGAATACCATGGGAAAAATTCCGAATGTAGTAGCTTCGTATTTAACCCAGATATGCCCAACGTCCTATATGTAGGCCGGTTGCAATCAAGTCCAGACTTGCAAAAAACGTGCATTCAGTAAACAATTCGCCGCACAGACTGTTCTTATAACACTGTAGAAGTAGACGGACGCACTGGTTGGAATTAAAAAGTTACTGTTTTAAAGTTTACTGACTGTGAATATACGGTTTTTAGAAATGGCCGATTATGAGATACGCTTTGCAAGGTAAGTGATTTTTTTGTTTTTACATGTAAACAATTTTTCATCTGATAATCATAAACTATAGAGAAAATATCAAGGATTAATTATGTAATTAGGAGTACGATTTTCGGCTGCATGGTGTGCGAACGTGTTTCGGTCAACGGCAACAAAGAAATCGTTTAGTGAGTGTATCACGTGAAGTAGAGGCTTTAATTAAGTGAGAAAGTAAGGTAAAGACAGATAAAACAGAGACTAATAAGAAAACAAAACAAATAAATGAAATTTGGCGTGTTTAATATATGAAATTATAACAGAAACGCTGATAAAAGCAACACTTTCGACGGGTCGACCGGAGTGTAGTTTTTTACGCGGCAAGGTAAAACATCTGGCGCAAATAAAAAGGCGATACATATTTACAGGGCGAGGTCAAGCGAGATAACTAATAGCGTATAAATACCTAAAGTTATCCGGGATTTCAAAAACAGTAGCGTGGTAAATTTCTTTCTTGACATCTAACATACTTAATTAGTAAAGTAGTAATGGAGGAAGTAGTAGAAGGGATTAATGACATCAAGATATGTATGAAAGAGATAAAAGAAAATCAAAAAGAATTTCAAGATGAAGTATTAACATTAAAACGAGAAAATATGCAACTGAAAAAGAGAGTGCAAGAACTAGAAAATAAGCTTACCAGAATTGAAAAAGAGCACAAGAAAGAGAATATTGTAATTAAAGGATTGGATCTGAAAGAAAATATAAACAAAATCGATGTACAAGAGTTCATAGAAGATAAGATGGGCATCAAAGTGGAGATAAAAGAGGTCGAAAGGATAGGAATCAACAAAAGTAAAATGATTATTAAGGCGAAAATGAATAATATGGACAACAAAAGACTTGTAATGAAAAATAAAAATAAGCTAAAAGGAACAAAATACTTTATTGACCCGGAATTCACAAGCGAAGAAGAAAAAATACAGAAAAAGTTAAGGGAAGTGGCAAGAGTTGAAAGAGACAAAGGAAAGCAGGTTAAGGTCGCATATCAAAAAATGAGGATAAATTCAGAATGGTATAAATGGGATGTGCAAAAGCAAGAACTGACAAAAAATGAAACTAATGGTAGGCCAAAAAACTAGTTAAAGTAATGAAAGACGGATCACAAAAGGTAACGAACGTAGCAGAAATAAGGACAATGAATAAAGAGACAACGGAAAATAACAAGAAGAAAAGAAATATGAGATATAATGTACGATTTGGAACTTGGAATATAAGAACACTACTCGAAACGGGAAAAATGGAAGAGGTAGGGAGAGAATTGGAAAAATATAAACTGGGAATACTAGCGCTTCAAGAAGTAAGATGGGGAGGAGAAGGAAGAATAGACAAAGAAAAATACTCTATATTATACGCAGGAGAAGAAAAGCAAGGAAGTCATGGCACAGCGTTTATGCTGGACAAAAGGTTCAGAGACAAGATTATGCAGTTTAATAGAATAAATGGTAGAATCTCATACATTAGAATTAAAAATGAAATAGCAAATATTTCAATAATAAACGCGTACGCACCGACAGAAGGGGCATCTGTAGAAGAAAAAGATATATTTTACGAAGCATTAGAAGAACAGTGTGAAAGAATATCAAAACACGACACAATAATAATAGCAGGCGATTTTAATGGAAAAATAGGACAAGAGGAATACTGGAAGAATGTAGCTGGAAAGGAAACAGTACATGAGATAACATCCGATAACGGAGCGAGATTATGCAACCTGGCAACAGAAATGGACTTAACAATAGCAAGTACTAAGTTCAAACACAAAAGGGAGCACAAAATAACGTAGACCTTCCCAGGACAATTAAGCGGCAACCAAATTGATCATGTATTAATTACAAGAAAAAGAGAAAAGATGATTCAAGATGTCAGATCATTTAGAGGTACAAGTATAGATACGGATCATCTCCTAGTAATTGCAAAAATAAAATTAAGGGTTACAAATGACAAAAATACGAAAATAACTAGCAAGAAATGGAATATAGACAATTTAAAAAGAGACGAAAGTTTAATAAAATACCAGAAAGAAATTGAACAAGTGTTAGAAGAACAGAATAGACATGAAGACATAGAAGAGGAATGGGGTAAACTGAGAAATACGGTAATTGAAGTATCTGAAAGAGTTTTGGGAAGAAAAAGGAAGGAAATTAAAAACGATTGGTTTGACAGAGAATGTGAAGCAGTAATTGAAACAAAAAGGACAGCAAGAATAAAATGGCTAAAAACTAAAAAACTAGAAGACTACAAAATATATAGCAAAATAAGGAAGGAAGGTACAAAACTAGTGAAAATCAAGAAACAAAAATGGATAGAAGAAATAATGGAAGAAATAGAAGCAGACAATAAGAATAATAGTAAGCTCTACCAACGTATAAGAAAGCAAAAGAGGAAAAAGAATAAAACAGCCAACATAGACAAGAAAGAGTGGGAAGAATATATAAAAAACACATCTAAAATATGTGATGAAGATGCTAATGAAGAAACATTAGAAGAAAACGTAAGAGATGAAGAAATAGAAGAGCCTTCAAAAAATGAATTTGATGAAGTAATGAAAGATTTAAAGAATGGAAAAGCCTCAGGTCCTGATGATATTTGTAACGAAATGATAAAAAACGCTGGAGATGAGATGAGAAAAAGATTATACGAACTGATGTTGCAAATATGGAGAAAAGAATCGATGCCTGCAGAATGGAAAATAGGATATATAGCGCCCATTCCAAAGAAAGGAGACCTAACAAACTGTCAAAACTATCGACGAATAACGTTGCTGAACACTGCGTACAAAATATTAACAACGCTAATTTTAAAAAGATTGAAACCATATTCAGAAAGTTTATTAGGAGAACATCAGAACGGATTTAGAAAAGAAAAGTCAACAATAGATGCTATACATGTATTAACACAAGTGATTGAAAAATGCTACGAAAATGACATCGAGTTGCATATAATATTCATAGACTTCAGGGAAGCCTTTGATAGTTTGAAGAGAAGCATGATAGCAAAAGACGCAAGAACACAAGGAATACCTGAAAAACTAATAAGACTGATCAAAATGACGATAGAAGGATCAAAGGCAGCAGTACTTACACATGAAGGGATAACAGAGACAATAGAAGTAACAAAAGGTGTGAGACAGGGGGATGGACTATCAGCGACATTGTTCAATATTGCTATGGAAGGAGCAATAAAAGGAAGTAAGGCAACGGGAAATATAATAGCAAAATCTGTTCAAATAATAGCATACGCAGATGACATCGCGGTCATATCGAGGAATAGGAAAAGTCTTGAAAAAACGACAACAAAGTTATTATATGAAGCAAGAAAAAGAGGACTAGAGGTTAACCAGCAGAAAACAAAATACATGAAAATAAGCAGGACAAACAGAGAAGAGACACATTTAAAGATCAAAATAGGAGAAGAAGAATATGAAGAAGTGAAAACTTTCAAATACCTCGGAATCATGATAAACAATAGAAATGACAGACGTATGGAAATTATGCAAAGAATTCAGTCTGGTTACAACGCGTATTACAAATATAGGGACATCATGAAAAGCAAAATTATAAGCAAGACGACGAAATTAAGGCTATATAAAACTGCAATAAGACCTGTGGTAGTTTATGCAGCTGAAGCAATGTGTTTAACGAATAAGGAAGAAGAACAGTTAAAAGTGTTTGAGCGAAAAATAATTAGAAAAATATTCGGCCCCAAGAAAGAAGGCGACGAACAGTATAGAAGACTGATGAACTTCGAGATAGTGAAACTCCTAGACGGAGAAGATATAGTAAGAATAATAAAATCAAAACGAATAAGATGGTATGGACATATAAATAGAAAAAACAAAGAGACAATAATAAGAAGGATAATCAATTGGAAACCGAAAGATTCCAGGCCCAGAGGAAGACCAAAAACCAGATGGGAAGATCAAGTACTGAGTGATTTACAAAAGATGGGCGTAACCGGATGGAGAGACGAGATGAAGGACAGAAAAGAATGGAAAAAAGTCGCGGATGAAGCAAAGAATCATAGCAGCCTATAGATAGAAAGTACGAAGAAAATGAGAAGCGGAGTGACCCACCGCTTTAAAAACGATTGGGGTCTGAAGAGCTCTCTTGAGCGGTTCCAGTTCCGAGAGGAACGTATAACCTAATATATATATATATATATATATATATATATTATGTAATTTAGAAAATGGGATTAGAATTGTTCAATGTACTTTTTCTTACTTAGATTTTGTCCGTCCTACATGTAGGACGTTGGGCATAAACACCACTAAAATCCTATTTTTTTCTAGAAATTTTCCTTTGACTGAGGAACTTGAAATGGTGGAATACGATGAAGAATTTCAAACACAAATTAAATCGATAACAATTTTTCCTCCAGAAAGTAATACAGGAAACCAAACGGACGAAGATTCGTGAGACGAGGATTTTGTCGATATAGTCCTTCGGAATTATTCTCCTTTTTTTTTTGACGATAAAATTTTGGATCTAATACTTACAGAATCTAAGCGTTACATACAACAGAAAAATAAGTTGGTCTCAAAAGAAAAGTCCGAACTAAAGGCCTTCATTGGAATTTTATTGCTAAGTGGATATGTTCAGCTTCCCCGAAGACGCATGTTTTTGGAAAATGAATCCGATACTCACAGCAGTTTGGTGTCTGAGGCTTTATCTCGAAACAAGTTTGAATATATTTTGTCTCATTTTCATGTTGTGGATAATACGACATTAGACACCACAAGAGATAAATTTGCAAAAGTGAGACCCTTGTTCGATCATCTAAACCAGAAGTTTATAGAATACAGAGTGTTGGAGGAGTTGTGAGGAAATGCATTCTATTGACGAAGCTATGGTGCCCTATTTTGGGCGCCATAGCTGCAAGCAATTCATTCATGGCAAGCCCATTAGATATGGCTATAAACTATGGGTTGGTGCAACAAGACTGGGCTACATCAATTGATTTCAGCCGTACCAAGGAACTTCCACCAATATTAGCACAAAATACGCTGAACTGGGAGTAGGCCCGTCTGTGGTTTTAGAATACTCAGACATTTTGAAACAAACATGGCCTGACGTTCAAATGCACTTATTTTTTGACAACTATTTTTCTACAATACCTTTACTTGAATTACTTTTCGATAAAAACTTTAGAGGAACTGGAACAATTCGCGAAAACCGAATTCCTAACAATAATCTAAGAGACTCCACAGTAATAAAAAAAGAACCTCGAGGAAGCTACGACTATAGAAAATTGGTTGATAAAGACATAATCATTGTAAAGTGGCACGACAACAACATAGTAACTTTGTGTTCAAATTCAGCAGGGGTAAATCCCCTTCACACTGTAAAGAGATTTTCACAAAAAGAAAAGAAGAGTATACAGGTAAGTAAGAAAAATCTGGCTATATATCATTTCGGCTATTTTTTCGCTATGTACTCTAGGTAACGCAACCTCATTTGATAAATTTATATAACGCAAATATGGGTGGTGTTGACAGAAGTGACCAAAACATCGGTTTGTACAGAGTATCTATAAGAGGCAAAAAGTATTTTCCTCTAATTGCACCTTGTGTACATATAGCTGTACATAACGCATGGCAAATACACAGAAAAACTGGTGGTGTGTTAGACCAGCTAAAATGTAGAAGAAGAATTGCTGTTACCTTATTACAACAAAACAAAAAGCAAACCTGGGCAACAGGACATTGTTCACGTAACGAAGGAATAGATATAAGATATAAGATGTAGAAAGTGTAACAAAGGTTTACATGTAAAATGTTTTGTGAGTTACCATTCACCATCCAAAGATTTGTGAATATGTAGTTATGTTACTTATATGCCCAACGTCCTACATGTAGGACGGTATTTTTTTTTGTATTTTGAAAAATAAATTTTAAGTTTATTGGTCCTAGAATTCTTTTTATATTTAAAATAAAAAGTTTATACAAAAATGAACAACAACAAAAATACACAGCTTGAATGAGCATATCTGGGTTAAAATTACCTGATGCTGCATGTTATACTGGTCACTGCTTACGAAGATCTTCAGCGACATTACTGGCAGATGCTGGTGTGGATATCACGACAATAACGCGTCATGCTGGTTGGAAATCAACGACAGCCGCTGAGGGTTATGTCGAGAACTCCATTGAAAATAAGACCAAAATTGCTAATCAGGTTTTAGTAGGAAAGTAATATTCCTTCTAATATTAATTTTGAAAATTGTACAAATGTACATTATTTAATTTAAATGTCAATAAATAATTTCAATGTTATCTTTTTTTTTTTTGCATGAATCACAAACGTTCTCCATAATGTAAACTCCCTTGGGAGCATTATACTCCCTTGGGAATAATCGACTACTTCTGTTTTAATTTTGATGTCATAGAAACTGATTTCTACTCCCGATCGTGGAAAAATAATTTTTATTACAATGAAAATTACATATTCTTTGGATAATTGATATTGAATGTACAGTTTGTGCAATTGGAGAGATTTATCAGCGGCTTCAATTATTGCACTCGGTATTACTTCGTTTTCTTTATTAATACACGAACTGATCTTTTTTACAAATTGTGACAAATTAATTGGACGTAATTTAACGGTTGCGTCCAGTTGTGTCAAAACGTATTCGGTCAGTGGAGTGAAAAGGTAATTATATTTTATAATAAAAATTGTGTTTGTAGAAAAAATATTGTAGGATACACGTGTTAAAAATGCTATTTTATTTCACTCGTAAAGAGTGAAATAAAACTAACGCTCGTGTCGCAAAACTTTTACTCGTGAAATAAAATCATACTTTTAACACTTGTATCGTAAATACAGTTGGCGACAAAAAAACCCGTCCGACTCTTACAGCGATTTTGGCTTAAATTAAGTTGTGTTAATAGGAGCGGTTGTCATCAGTTGTCATTGTATATTTATTTTTACCTGTCATATTTATAACTCCAAATGCCTCACTTAAGCGAAGTTAATAAAGCAAGAATATGCACAAAAATTGAAGAAGGTTGGTCTATAAGACGCGTTGCACATGAATTTGGAATAGCAAAGAGTACTGTGACTGGAATATACAGAAAATGGAGGCAGTATGGACAACTGTCAAGGAATGTTGGCTCAGGCCGTCCTAAAATTTCCACTATTTAGGATGATGATGATTGGTGGAACAGATTCAAGAACACCCATTCGAGACGGCTAATGAAGCAGTCACAAATGCAGGTTTTCCAGGATGTTTGAGAACAGCGCAACGTCGTATTCGGGAACTTGGATTGCGTGCGTGTGTTACAGTGAATAAGACCTTTTTAACTCCTGCGTGGAAAGAGGAAAGAATAGGATTTGCTTTGCAATATTTAGGACGTGAACATTTTTGGAATAACGTAATTTATACTGATGAGAAGATGTTTCAATCCTGGTATAATGGAAAGGTTAAAGTTTATCGGCCTCCGGGTACACGTTTCCAGAACAAATACATGAAGTAGTACAAGCAGCATGGGAAAACATACCTGAAGAGTTTCTTATAAATTTGGTGCGTCCTATGCCACAAAGAATTGCAGCAGTATTAAATGCACGAGGTGAAAATATAAAATATTAACAAATACCTATTAGATGTATATTATAGTTTAATAAAATCTGTTAAATTCATTTTCTTCAAATGTGTTATTTTGTTTGTAATTTGCATTTGTTAATTAGAAAAGTGTAGCGCGGAATTACACTGACAGAAAAATAGGAATGAATATCATTCACAATTTACGGTCGGTGCTACATTTTTTGCGTTAACAAACGCATATACCATATGTCAATTTGACGGTTCCACTTATTGACAACTTCACTTTGTAGTTGTCACTCAGGCACGATTTGCAATAACAAAAAATGCAAAAAAAGTGGACGTTTTTTTGTCGCCTACTGTAACTAATATAAAATAAATGATATCGAAGGCTTCCACGGTCTGAGTCTCTGTTATGAGGGCTTCCGGGTTTTGACCGCGTCATAGTAAAGTACATATATACAATATAAAATAAAATAAAACAAAAATGAAAAAAAGAAAAAAAAATGAAAATTACAAAAAAAATATATACAACTTACTCAAGCTCGACGTTTCGCCACTAATGGAAGTGGCTTCTTCAGGAGCAAAACTAGGTGAGGGGCGCCAGAAGGTCACGGTAACTCGACGTGTCAACCACGCTAGAGGCGAAAACCTTCTGACAAGGAGAAGATGGACGTGCGGGGGTATATATACCATTGTGCAGGGAAACGGAACCGTGAGCGCACGGCAACGATGCGGAACAGTGAGCACGGGTCGAAGAAGCGGAAAGGACGAGTTTCCAAATACTGGAGAGGGGGTAACCAATATCGCGATTGAGATTTTGAGGATGTCTCTGGATCTCGATAGCTTCCCTTACCTTTCGTGGAAAATAGCGATGAGACTTGCTTACAACAGATACCTGATCAAAACAAATTTTATGGCCCGTATCAATGAAATGTTCGGCTAAGGCTGAGTGTGTTGACGAACGTGACTTAACGTACCGTTGGTGTTCCTTGATTCTAGTTTGAATAGAACGTCCAGTTTCGCCAATGTACACTGAGCCACATCCCCGCACGTCCATCTTCTCCTTGTCAGAAGGTTTTCGCCTCTAGCGTGGTTGACACCTCGAGTTACCGTGACCTTCTGACGCCCCTCACCTAGTTTTGGTCCTAAAGAAACGTCGAGCTTGAGTAAGTTGTATATACCGGGTGTTCAAATTGAAGTCGGCACTATTGCTAACTTCGTTATTATTGATGCTACGATGTCAGTTAAATTAGCAAAGTAGTAGAGTTTTTCCTTCCGAATACGATGATAAAATTTAAAAAAACAATTGAACTTCGCGTTTTTGAGATATTAACGAAAATTCCATTTTTTTAAATGGAATACCCTGTATATTTTTGCACATTTTAAATGATAATTTAATTATGGACAAAATCTATTAATACATAGACACCCAAAAATTAACAAATAAACGAAATACAAGCATTAATGGAAAATCATGTAGAAATTGACTAGTTATCGAAAAATTAATACATTTTGCTCTTTATTATTGCCAATATTAATCTTATTTGAACAACAAAAAAGGAAATTCTGAATGCAAAACATTGAATGCATAACCACCCTACTCTTAGAAACTATAAGGACGTAAAGGTAAAGCTAGTATTATTATTTTCTAATTGTGTAAATGCCATTGTTGGAGCAAATTCAAATAGCTGTGTACTTAAGATGTCTAAACTAACACTCGTAACCTTGACAGATACTATGTATCTTTTGTTGCTGTCCTAGTTATCCCTGGAAAATTTAAAACTAATGGAATAAATCGATTCTGTCTACGCTCATAATAAAGATAAAATTGAAGCAAAAAAGCTAAATTGCGTTTTTATTATTACTATTAGCAAGTGATTAAAAACTAAAATATGATTACCATCTAAGCATCAATGATTTTTTGTTCGCCTTAGATGATAGATGATAATAAAATGTTTCTTTTACTTACCAATAGTCGGACATTCATTGGCTCTACACGATATTCAGATCAACTTGAACTGGTGCATATAAATGCTTGTAGTTCATTTATTTGTTAATTTTTGGGTGTCTATGTATTAGTAGATTTTGTTTGAAATTAAATTGTCATTCAAAATGTGCAAAAATATACAGGGTATTCCATTTAAAAAAATGTTATTTTTTTTAATATCTCGAAAACCCGAAGTTCAATTGTTTTTAAAATTTTACCATCGTAAGCGGAAGAGAAAACGCTACTACTTTGGTCATTTAACCGACATCGTATCTTTAGTAGTAACAAAGTTAGCAATAGTGCCGACTTCAATTTGAACACGCTGTATATATATTTTTTGTAATTTTCATTTTTTTTTCTTTTTTTCATTTTTGTTTTATTTTATTTTATATTGTATATATGTACTTTACTATGACGCGGTCAAAACCCGGAAGCCCTCATAACAATACAAAATAAACTAACGTCTTTTAATGGATCCTCCAATGGAATGGTACTTTCGATTTTAAATTTCGGTAGTGTTACCTCTACATCTGTCTGCTGTGTACGCAAATTATTCAGATCAATATTGGATATATTTTTTCTAAATCATTAATTCCCATTTTAGAATAAGGTAAAAATATGATCATACTGAAACGCTGGTTTTTGTAATTCATCTTCAATATTTGAACCTTTAATTCTAAGTTCTCCGTGTAATCGAAATTTGCTGTCTGTCTCATCATCGGATGAGATATGGTTTGGTCTTCAGATACATAGAATGTTTGTGAACGAGTGTCGTCCTTTTTAAAACGCCAGAACCAAGTACCTTTGAAGTATATTGCGTTAAAAAGAATCCCTCGCTTATATTCACGAAAATCATTAGCGTCGACAACCTCATGGATTTTATTATTAGTCTTGTTCTTTACCCAATTATTAATTTCATCAGCAGCTGCATTGCTTTGTCTAAAATCTATACTCTCAATATCAGCATCAAAAGAAGTTTGAGCAGTTGATCGGAAATCCGTGTTTAAGCGATAACTGTTGTGTACATATATTTTATTCGCGATGCTTATGGTGATATTTTCGGCTGAATTTAAATCACCCAAACTGCGTTTGTATGCGAGTGCTGTCTCATTACTATTCGGTACACCGAGAGATTTCTGAAGACTAGTATACGTCTCTCCGGCAGCCCCTTCGTAAGCCAGAGACAGAACAGCATGGGCACTGAACGGTGAAAATATTAAATTACGATCCGCTGCAATGTTCTTGTAAAGGTTATTCGAAAAAGTATTGATAGTCGATGACAGATCATCTGCGCTGATTGTTGTAATCGTTGATATAACGAGGAAAGTTGTACAAACTGAAAAAAAAAGTAAAATTGTACCCTTGACTGTAGCAAATATATTATTTGTTGTCAAAGTATTTCAAGAAAATTCAATCATAAACTATTTTATCCGTACAAACTTTGCCACTCCCTTTCACTCGCGTAGAGGTCGAATTTATAAACACGTGTTTCATTTATTGTGTCAAAGAAAATGAATACCAAATTCTAAGTAAATATGGCTATAACAAATACTTTTTCTTTGTAGAATCTTTACCATTCCCTATTATCTCTTTAAGGTTGAAAATTCATCGAAACACGTATTTCATTAATTATATCAAAATGTAATAGTATCAAGTTTTAAGCAATTTTGCTAATAAAAACGCTATTTACATACAAAATTTGCCTCCTTACAGGCGCAATTTCGAAAAATCGCTTTTCAAATGACGCCTACTAAAAAAAAAAGTTTTTTGAAACGGCATAAGCGAAAATAAAATATACGGATTAATAGATGAGCTATAGCCTACAATTCACGATGATATTCTTAAATTTTGATTTTTTAAGATATGTGCTTTTCCTTACGGCATATACAGTGAAAACTGTGTCAGGCGGCCGCTACACTTTATAAGCGGCATGAATTTTAGATGGATGGATGACGACATAGGCTACTATTGGTTGCAATTCTAACTGTGAACCGGGAAATAACCAATGTCTTTGTAAACTGCACATGTAAATGTATGTACCTACATAATTTTGATTCAGTGTGAATATACAGGGTGTCCCGGATTTTATTTTACAGGCTGTAACTCCACACCCGGTATATTTACGATTAAATATTTCAAGTAAAAGTTGCTTTACCTCTTAAAGTCTACGAAATGAAAGAGTCAGCTTTACATTTGCTTATCGTCTTGAAGGTCTTTTGAAGGTCAACTTTTGTTTTTTTAATGGAAACCTATATTTTTGAATGCAGCGTTATTATAACCAGAAACCTCAAACAGAGAGAGAAAACGATCGAAAGACGAAAGTAGTATCAACATCTAAGAAATACACAAAAACGTTGGTGTCAAACGAAAAACAAGAAGACGTAAAAACAGTGACTAGCGAAAAAACGACTGAGGGCAACGACTCCACAGTCGGAGAATACAAAAACAAATCGAAAAATAAACAAGTCTATATCGAAGGAACAGGTGAGAACGCTACTGTTCGAGCGTCAGCGAGAAAGGCGTGGATTTTTGTAACGAGGCTCGAAAAACATACTACAGAAAACGAAATAGTAGCGATGCTTGGAGAGGCGGGCGTCGCGGCGTGTTGTACTAAATTGGAATTGAAATCTAAGGACAGCTTTTCATCGTTTCGTATTAGCGTGCCCCTCTCGGAGAAGGACAAGGTATATGACGGAAATATATGGCCACGAGGAGCACTTCTGAAGAGATATTATTTTCCAAGAAAAACACAGTAGACAAAGGAACAAGAGACGATTTTTTAGACACAACTATAATAACACGGAACTCAACATAATGCATTTTAATATACGAGGAGGTATCTCCAGAAAGCTACATACTCTGGAACTTCTCTTAGCCGAGCATAACATCGACGTGCTGTGTATGTGTGAGACGTGGTGCGGACACGAGATTGCTAATTTGTCATTCGGTAACTATCATGTGGCGAATTATTACTCCAGGCCAACTATTAGAGGAGGCGGCGTTTGTATCGCGGTACATAAAGACCTAAATGTGATTGAGATGATTGACTGCCACGCTATGTGCGAAGAGAAAAACTTCGAAATGTGCGGTATCAGGATTAGACTGGCCGGGGGCTCCGATATCGTCATGTGTGCGGTGTATAGATCTCCAGACGCGGATTTTGACGTGTTTATGAGTTGGATGGATCGTCTCATGGGTAGGCTATACCATCCAGGAACTAAAATAGTGATTAGCGGTGACGTGAACGTGAACATGCGCGCGAATCTTATGGATAATAGGGCGAAAGACTTAATTTATTTTTTTTTCGGAGTATAACATGGTACCCGTATTTTCCGAGGCCACACGGATAACCAAGACAACTGAATCATGCATCGATAATACGTTTACGAATTGCGAGGTGCAGTCCTCATCGATATTCGACTCCGATTTGTCGGATCACACTTATCAAGTGATTGGATTGTCCGACATGAATAATATACCCTGTGGTTTAGAGAGGGAACGTAGAATGATCAACAATGAAAATATTCTACTATTTCGACAACAAGTAGAGCTTACTAACTGGCATTCGCTAATAAATGAGTCAGACGACGCCGACTCAATGTACAGCTTATTCCAGAACAAGATTCAAGAGATTTTTTATGAGACGTTTCCATTGCGCATAGCGAAACAGCCCAAACAGAGTAAGAACCCAAAATGAATAACCAGAGAACTACGGGAGCTGTCTAAATTGGTGAAAGAGATGGCAGGCATATGTCGAAACACGGATAGTGAATTTTATAAGGCAAAATATAAAACGCTAAAAAAATTATACGACGCTAAGATAGTGAATGATAAAAAAACATTTAACGCCAAAAGATTGGCGAACGCTAACAATGTTAACCAGGAGTGTTGGAATATCATTAACGAACACAATAGGAAATTGTCGTATCGTATCAAAGATATTACAGGTGCGGATGGAACAATCATCACAAACACAATGGACAAATGCAATGCGTTCAACGAACATTTTCTGACAGTATCACATAACGTGGGTACAATTCATGCCAGCGTATCAACCACGCTGGAGCCGAGATCATTTTTTCTACAACCGACATCTGCCGAAGAGGTCTCATCGATTATAACAAAGGTATGCAGAAAAACATCATACGGCGTGGACAATATACCAGGAAACATAATACAAGAAATAAAACATATCATATCCCAGCCGTTGTCGGAGATAATGAATAGAAGTTTCATTGAGGGTGTTTACCCGAGTTTACTGAAAGAATCGCGCGTGATTCCAATATACAAAAAAAAGGCAGCCCAGCCGAAATGAGTAATTATCGCCCCGTGGCGTTGCAGAACAATTTTGGCAAAGTCTTTGAGTACTGCTTCAACTCTAGACTAACAAACTATCTGGAAAAACACGATTTATTGTCGGAAAGGCAGAACGGCTTCAGAGAGAACCATTCAACACTCACAGCACTTGATCAAGCTATGGACCACATCTTTGATGCACTAGAAAATAAGAACATGATAGTGGGTCTCTTCTTTGATTTCAGCTCAGCATTTAATACCGTAAACCACCAGCTTCTATTAGATAAGATGTCTAATATCGACGTCAGAGGAGCACCATTGGAGTGGCTGAGGTCTTACCTATTTGGAAGGACTCAAAGAATGGAGATCGACGGAGTAAGATCAATGGAAGTATTAGTCGACAAGGGCACACCACAGGGATCATGTCTGTCACCTACGTTGTTTAACGTGTTTATTAACGACTTACCTAGAGTCCTGCAGAACTACGGTACCCCAATAATATACGCAGACGATACCAATGTTCTCATTCATGCGAAATCCACGACGGAATTATGGGCGCAATCTAACGCGTGTGTAAGTAGCATGCTTGATTGGAGCAAGTCGAACGGAGCGGTGTTGAACTCGACGAAGACGCATGCCGTACAGTTTCATGCGAAAAATAAAACCATCGACTCTAGCCTGCTTATCAGAGCCGAAGCAGGTAGCATTGAAAGTGTAACCACTACCAAATTTTTGGGACTGCGTATTGATAATAAAGTAACATGGGGGGATCATATCGACAGCTTATTGCCGAGGATAAGTTCTAGCTGCTTTTTAATAAGAAACATCAGGAATACGGTGTCGATGGAAGTCCTGAAATTAATATACTGGGGTTTGGTACAGTCGATCATATCTTACGGCATCGTGTTCTGGGGCGGGGCGTCGGACGTCGATAAAGTATTTATTGCCCAGAAACGCGTAGTGAGATGCATGTTGGGCCTACCGGCCGGAGCATCCTGTAGACGGGCGTTTGGGCAATTGGGTATAATGACGATGCAATCGCTTTATATCTATGCTCTAATATTATATACACGACAAAGTCATTTTGTAGCAAAACGGGCGCATGTCCACGATCACGACACTCGTTCGAAGGAAGAGTTGTGCTCTGCATTCTGCCGTCTGTCGGTAACGCAATCCAGTCCGAAATACATGGGTGTAAAGTGCTATAACAAGCTTATGACTCTTAAAAATCTATCGCGAGTAAAAAACGGTGCTCGGTTTAAACACGAACTAAAAATGTTCTTAATAGATAGGTGTTACTACACTTTGGAGGAATTTTTTACTAATCATGACGCGACGTAACCGTATTTTGTATATATTGTATTTATTGTCTGTAATTGTACATATAAATATATATTGTGACGAATCCCATAAGGTGCAACACCCACGTTGTAACATTCTGAGGAAAAATAAATGATTTGATTTGATTTGAGAAAGATACAAATTGCTATTGTCTGAAGAATTTTTCATTTACGTTTACCATTATTGAAATAATTACCGAAAAACCCATTTGTAGCACTTGTCTAATAATAGAAGGCTTTGGAAAATTAACAACCTTTATGTTTGACAAATAAAATTTATATGACAGTTCCTTTATGGTGCATGTTGTTGTGTGTTTCTTGATTTTTTTTCGTTTTTCACTACTGTGTTTTGACTACGTTCGATTACATTAATAATTTCATTAAATATGCCGAATACATACACCCCCAATGAGTATGTAGACATGTTATTAGTTTATGGACAATGTAATAGGAATTCCCGAGAAGCAGCACGCGTGTATCGAGAACGATTTCCAGAACGTGCCCATCCATCACATATGACTTTCAGTAATATGGAGTCAAAAATGAGAACTGGCTCCTTTCCTAATAATGTACAACATAGGAACCATCGACCAAGTGTTAGAAATGAAGAAAACATTATTAACGTTTTGGTCTACGTAGGGATAAACCCTCACGTTTCTCTTCGTGTTCTGGCAGCAGAAATTGGACTTAGCAAAACGATCGTACATACAATTTTAAAAGCACACAGATATCATCCATTTAAAATTCATCTACTTCAAGGTTTGACATCCAACGATTTTCAAAGAAGGCTTGACTTTATTGCACGCTTACATACTTTAGCAGAAGAAAATTTAAATGTTTTCAACTACATATTCTGGAGTGATGAATGTCGCTTCCACAATAATGGCATTGTTAACAAGCACAATGCTCATTACTGGTCGAATCAAAATCCACATTGGATGCTCGCTTCCAGACAGTGTGGGGAATCAATGTCTGGTGTGGCTTTTTCAACGGCTGTGTAATTGGTCCTTATTTTTATGAGGAAACTCTAACTGGACAGCGTTATTTAAATTTTCTGCAGAATGTGTTGCCAGGTTTAATGGAAAATATTCCTCTCGAAGATAGAAGAAGAATTCTATGGCAACAATATGGTGCTCCAGCTCACAATGCCCGTATTGTCACTGACTACTTAAATATGATTTATCCTGAGGAATGGATTGGTAATAGATTGTCCGATGACTTGGCCTGCGAAATTGTATACACTGAGAATTCTATAAATTTGGAGGATTTGAAGAATAAAATTCGTCAAGGTTGCCAAACAATAACGCGACAAATGGTAATTTCTGCATGTAACAGAGCGTTAATGCGCCATATGGAGGCTTGTGTGCAGACCGGTGGCGCACAATTCGAGCATCTTTTGTAAATTTTTTTATTAGTTAATTAATTATTAAGAAAAAATAATGTTAATTGTATGATTTATTGTCAAATATGTAGGTAGTAAAATACATTCTGAGTAGTATTCCGACAAGTCTCTCAGCATTTATTTAAAAAACTGCAAATGTAATTAAAAAATTCTTCAGACAAAAGCTATTTGTATCTTTCTGGTTAATATAACGCTGCATTCAAAAATATAAGTTTCCATTAAAAAAACAAAAGTTGACCTTCAAGACGATAAGCAAATGTAAAGCTGACTCTGTCATTTCGTAGATTTTAAGAGGTAAAGCAACTTTTATTTGAAATATTTAATCGTAAATATACCGGGTGTGGAGTTACAGCCTGTAAAATAAAATGCGGGATAGCCTGTATATACATAATTTGCATCATACTCGTGCATACATGTGGTTGTAAAGATGGCAAATAAAACTTTTAATACCTTGACTCTTAAATCCAAAATCGACCTAATAAAGACAGAAGAAGAGCAAAAATTAAATGTAAAGCAATTACCCGATAAATACAAATGTGGTAAAACGCAAGTGTATAAAATATTAATAAATAAAGAAGGTGTAAGAGAAAAATGGTATAAAGGACAATATAGCGCAAAATCCAACAGAAGCTTGAAAAAAACGGGTAACGAGGAAATTAATAAGTTAGTCTATCAGTGGTTTTTGAATTCACGAGCTAAAAATCTTCCCATTTCTGGTACAATTCTACAATGTCAAGCTAAGCAGATAGCTGAACGACTCGGCAAAAATGCCTTCAAAGCGTCTAACGCAAGTTTTCGAAATCGCCATGAAATTTCTTATAACCAATCTGCAGTGAAGCAAATAATGTAGACTTAACGTGTGTACAAAACTGAAAAGAAAAATTGAGGGACTTAAAAAAGATTATTCTCCAGAAAACATCGGTAATTGCGATGAAACAGGTTTATTTTTTCGTGCTTTGCCTAGCGAAAAATTAGTGTTAAAAAAGGAAAAATGCGCTGGTGGTAAACAACCAAAAGAAAGACTTACGATTCTTATGTGCGGATTTGCAAGCGGTAAGTTATTACAACCATTAGTAATTGGTAAGAGTATGAAACCACACATTCTTCTTAATAAAAAAGCAATGCGATAGCAACAAACTTCCGCTTTTTGCATTGATCGTCGTACAGGGCGTTTATTTTCTACGTAAATTCATTTAAATTACCCCGGTGCACCGTGGGCCTTAAGAAACGATTATCTTCGAAAAAGTACTTTAAACATCAAGATTTTCACCTAATTTAATTTTTATTACATCTACGAAGAGGACGTCGTCCATCCACCATCCGTCTAGGCGCGCGAAGACAGAAGCTTTCGAAATCACACACACACACTCACACACGTAAACTAAGGCAAATTAATTTTAAGTAGTTTTGAAGTTTGAAAAGTTGTAAAAATTTAAGAAACATATTTTTTTTTATGAAAATTAAAATTTAGAGTAATATTCTCTAAAAATAAGTCCAAAAATAATATTTGGAAAATTTGTTATTTTTTTTAGTAATTTTGTTTTAGTAAATATCTATAAATTAAAAAGGTAACATTTGTTTATTTTAATTAAACAAAAAAAAAAAATTTCAAAGTTAATTTTTTTTTTTACAGAAATTTTCTGTCCCAACTAAAAGTTGGAAAAATTTCAAAAACTACCACAAAAGGTTTTAATAGGCAATAATAAAACTAGTTTGTGGTGATTGCCACCGCTATTCTGCACACTGTAAACTATTTTTTTTATAGGTTTTATTGATTTAAATAAAGTTAATTTTTTTTGTAAAACATCTTTGTCTTTTTTTTATGTAACTTATTTTTTTTCACAATACAATACAAACATAAAACAAAAGTAAAAATTACAAAATAAAACTACAAAATAAAAAAAAGCATAACAGTGACTTAGACCGTGGAATTATACGATTTTAAGAACATCGAAAAGTCCTAATGAACTAATTTCGTGAATAACTATGTATTTCCGATCGAAATATTTGTTATTATCCTCATTTTATTTATGTGATATCTGTGAATCCAGAATCACATTTAGGCTAACCTCTAGTAGTTACCAAGTCTGGTAATGTTTCTGACCCTGTTTAGGTCGCGAGTTTTTCTCAATTATATCTCTATTTCTTAGGATTTATTTTTATTAACGAAGAGTTATCTGAATTACACCAGTATCCCCATTTTAATTCCATTAGGAATGCAAATTATTATATAATTATCGAATAATATAACTTGGTACAATCTTACCTTGTAATTTGTTAAACGTCATCTTGCTTAGAAGTATGTTGAAACAAAACAGACAAACGTATATTTTATGCTAGAGATTGTTTTGCTTAATTAAATATGCAACAATTATACATATCTATAGCTCATTTTTTATTACAAATAACAATTGAATTTTTATCGCATACAATTGTTATAGAACCTTGATTTAGTATCGAAATCGAATTGTTTAATTAACTTTCTCTACGCTTATTATTACTTCTTATACTACCGGATTCGTAAATTGGTTGCTGTTGCTATGTTTAGGGAAATTAGATGAACTGGAGCTTTTAACATTCATGTTTTATGGGAGTGGCCTTCTGTTAATTAGTGTCATAAATTTAGACATCATTTACTTATTTAAGAGCAGGTTGCGAGAGCACTTAACGGATATGAAATGTTTTTGGGTGGCTGCAAAGCTTCACGGCATGTAAACATTCACACATACAATACATTTTGATGTGTGGTGGGTGCTTATTAAAACACGTGGATGTGTGCATTATCGATGTAACAAAGTATGGAGTTCTTCAGGGTCACAAGAATATTAGAAAAAGGAGAATAACTGAAATTTATAGAGTGAAAGAATATGTTAGCAACAATAACATATTCTTTTAGCAGATACATTTCTCGACTTTTTGATACAGGTGGTCCAACATTTTGCACTCTTTTGTCGATGTCTCTCTATTAGGGGAAAGAGGGGTACTTTCAACCGAATTTGTAAAATTATAGAAACACAAACAGACCGTGCTACTTTTTTCTACTCTATACTCTACAACATGAACTTAACTTGGTTGCCTGCATTTTGAAACCATAGATCCGTATTTAAATAGTGATGGGATAACGTAAAAATATATTGAAGAAAACTTTACAAACGGGTTAATGTACCCCACCTGTGTATGGGGCGGAAATGACAAAAGCACTATCCCATTAGTACGACAATAGTCTATGATTTCGACACTTGCATGAGACTCATGGTTGTAAAGTAGTATCAATATTTTGTTTGCCAGAGAACAATTAGTAAACGAGACAATATGTTTAAGCACTTCATGAAAAAGCTGGGTCGTCATCCATCCAGACTTATTGCCTAATGCTACGCTACCAATCGGCGCGTCGATTAAATAATCGCTTGGATTTCTTATCCTTGGATAAATGTAGACAGGCGGGACTGTACCACCAACGGCATTCACTATCCCCACAAATGTCACAAGTTCTCCTCGCTCTGCTGACGAAATCTGTCCAACTTGTTTTGTACCAGTGGCTGTAACTATTTTTACACCTTTCATTACTGTTGTAACACCAGTTTCGTCAATATTATATATATTGTTTGGAGTGAAGCTATATTTCTTCATAACTGTTTCATAATTGTAAAAAAATTCCCCCACCCGGTGTTTGTTGAAGCCTGTAGTCCGTGTCATGCTGGTACTTTCAGGTTTCCTTAAAGATAATTCAGGATGCCGTCCCATGAAACTCTTCAACCAGTCTAGGCCTGCTACTTTATTGTCCTTCCATTGCTCAGGGTACTTTCTATTGGGAAGTATCTGGACATAGTCATACGCCAATATTCGAATTTGTCTGTATGTTAATCCATAGTGGATATCAGACGACTTCTTAATATATTTAACAAGTTCAGCTTCTTCTGCATTTGTAAACACTTGTTTTACAGTATATTTGCTGGAGAATTGTAATTCATCTGTAGATTCATTTCCAGAATCATCAAAGTGAGCGAGTAGTTCCTCCACAGTTTTTGTTTTTAGCATTGTCTTTATCCTAGATTTAAGTGTAGATCTTTTAATTCCGTGAAATGCTGCAGCATTTCTTTCGGATCTAGTTTTCTTTAAAACATCGATAGCTGCCTGTTTTACATCATTTTCATTGATGTCTCTTCTATTAGTCTTAGGGATGTATTTTGGAGGCATCTATAAAAATAATTATAAAAGAATTTAATACTTATACACTTTTGTGGGGCACATTCGACCATGGATGAATGTACCCCTGAATGGATGGTCGAATCTACCCCATATGATGCTTTCTGTTTTCAATCCAAAATAAATTTTACACTAAATTTTGAGGTTATATTTGCATGGCGCACTTGTTCTTTAAGATACTAATTGCCACAAAATAATATATACGAGTTTGGTTAAACTAGAACGGAACACTAAGTTTCAAGAATAAAAATTAAAAAAACTTACCTTAAACACGGCAAAATTGTAAGATTATTTGATAAGAAAACTGTTTGGCTAAATTTCACTTTCAGACATCAAAACAAGTTCTAAGCAATGTTGGCAATACTATAACACGAATTTTATGCGGCAAATTCAAATAATCTATTGAAATTTGTAAGCGGTTGAATGTAGACCTGTGGCGAATCTACCCCCTTCACCCCTATATATCCTAAATTAAAAATAATAAATTATAAAAAGTGAGGGTATGGAATATATGGCATCTTGTTCTATACCGAACATATATTACGTCATCTTTTAAATTACGTATGTAATACTTAATTTCATTTAATAATTAAATAATTTCTGTAGTATTTACATGTATTTGAATACAGTACTACCATCTTTAACCGGTGGATGTATCCAGAAATAGAACGATTCGCTACTTACATAAATAGATATAGTCTATCTTTATAGTAGTTAGTTAGTGACACATTTAGTAATTCAAACATGTCAAAATAATGTAACGGATAACAATTTAAATACAAATTCTTTTAATATATTAAAATAAGAACAATTAACACAATTAGGTTTTATGCAGTGGTCGAATTACAGATGTAACTGAAAAGGCTTTAGTAGTAAAGCAGACCAATCTGTGTTAACTGTCATAACGCAAATCAAACGTCAATTGTGCTTAGTATACTCTGACATTTCACGATGAATAGATTAACTAAAGAGCAACGTATAGTTATCGTACAAAGGTACTACGAAAATGCGCGATCGGTTAGGGCTTGTTATCGTGCTCTTCGAGGAGATTTTGGCCAACGTGGACGGCCTTCCGAGCTTGCTATCAGACGCATAATTGATAAGTTTGAACGGGATTACACTCTCCTGGATAGTAAGCCACCGACACGACAAAGAAATGCAAGGAGTGCTGAAAATATCGCTGCAGTAAGGGAAAACGTGAATGCGAATGCTAATGTGTCCGTTGTGCGCCGTTCTCAGCAATTGGGCTTGTCACCGATGTCAACGTGGCGCATTTTGAAGAAAGATTTGGGCCTACATCCGTAGAAGTTGATTCTAACCCAAGAATTCAAACCTGCCGATCATGGTTTGCGGAGAACGTTTACCGATTGGGCGCTGTTGCAGCTAGAAGAAAATGCCGATTTTGGTAAACAAATAATCTTTTCAGATGAGGCACATTTTTGGCTTAATGGTGTTGTCCATAAGCAAAATTGCCGTTTCTGGTGTGAGAACAATCCCCAGCAACTAGTCGAGAGGCCATTACACCCTATGAAAGTTACTGTATGGTGTGGTTTGCATGCCGGCGGAATTATCGGTCCCTACTTTTTTGAGGACGCAGATGGGCATACTGTAACAGTCAATGCAGAGCGCTATCGCAACATGATAATCAAACTTTCTTTGGCCTATAATTGCTACTGAAGACCTGGAACAGAAGTGGTTTCAACAGGATGGCGCAACATCGCACACTGCCCGAGCGACAATGAATTTATTGAGAGAACGTTTTGAGGAGCGGATAATTTCGCGACATGGTCCTATCAACTGGCCGCCAAGGTCGTGCGATCTTACGCCGCTGGACTTTTTTCTTTGGGGATATGTCATTGGTGTACACTAACAATCCTCAAACCTGCGATGACTTAAAAGTCAACATCACCCGAATTATTCGCGAAATTCAGCCCAACTTGTTGGAAAGTTATTGAAAATTGGGGTAGTCGTCTAAACGTCTGTCGCCGCAGCCGAGGCGGCCATCTTAATGACGTCTTATATAAAACATAATGTTATATAATATATTACAAAATAAAACATAATTCATAGAAACATATCAATTCGTTTTCATTTTATACCAAGTTAAAGTTATATCATTCTTATTGGTAGACCCTGTATTTGGTAAGATGTAGTATGAAGTGTTTGCATATACAGCGTGTTCATTTTAAAAACTTCCCATCGTAAATTTCTAGAAATCTAGAAAATTATGAAAAATGTCCTGAAACACGTAAGAAGTATTATCGAAGGGGACAACTTTTGACGCAAAAATTGGCTCATCTACTTGAACACCATACCCCTACTTCTTGTAAACAGTCTTTTGAAACACTATATTTTGGGGTTTAGGTTTTTAAAATTGATCGAAATTTTTAAGAAAATCTTAATATTTTAATTTAATTGGAATTAAAATTAAAAATATATTTGCATTTCCTTTAGATAGTTAGCGTATCAGATCGGCTACAACTGTTTGTATATATATACAGGGTCCGGCAACAAAGCTGGGACGGGAAAATTACACGCTTATTTGAAAGTTAGCCAAATATTTAGTCATCAGATATTCTTCCGCGCCATCAAGCGCACGTTTCAAACATATTTTGGTTTATACATAGTGTTCCAGATGGAAATGCCAGACTAAAGTTACATTTTTTTAAATTGAACACTCTGTATATTAATAGATAAAATGATCCGCGCTTGAAAGCTGGTTACATCGATATAATGTTGTATAGGTCTGAAGTTGAGAGTTTCTGTGTAAATAATTATTGTACTTGATAAATTGATACATTTCAGTAGGCCATTCTGCATAGGAAAAAACAAAAGATTCGAAACCAACAGAGTAGAATATTTTCTCCTAGTATGGACTGTCGTTGCTATGAAATAAATTCTGCAACTGCTCGCTTTATACAAGGTGTTCACAATTTTGTAAAATCGAAGAAATCTCGAAATTTTTAAATGGAACATCTTGTATAGTTTTAGCTCATCGAAAATCCTTTTTAACATATATGCCGACCGTCCTATATGTAGGACTGCACTAAAAGTTCCAAGTTGCACATTTGTAAACGTTGTTACGTTCGTGTGGCACCTAGGTGGCGCTATAAGTCCGTACGCTCGGATTAGCGTTGGTCACACTGGAATTGGTCATCTCTTTGAATTCAACGGTCGAAGCAGCAACAAGTTCTGCTTGTTAATGTCATAATTCATGCCTATATTGTAAGGCCCACTTGGGATTTAGAATTAATATCGACGAAAATCAGTGTTTAGTGATGTAGTATTCAGGTTTAGAAGTATTTTTTTGGTATAAGCAATCACTGATTACGCTTAGTAGCGGATTTTATAGCAGGCATAGATTTTTTTCTTCGAAAATTTGAGACTACGTGTGTAGTAATTACCCTTTCCAGAAGGTTCGTACTTTTTGTCTATAATTAATTACCTCAGCTAGTATTTTATACATTATTTTAGGGTATTTTGGTAATATCTAAAACTAGATATTTGTCAAGAGTTCAACAAAGGTGTTAGAACGTTTTTTTATGGTTTAAATATTATAAGCATTTGGCTGTTACAATAATTTCCTGGTTCCAATTAAGGTATTTCACATAATATATCTAAGAGGAATAGCAGCTCCGAAGGGTAATTGAGCTGATAGCCGAGGAGGTTTGCAGCTGCAGGTTGATCTACGACAGATTTGCTCGAATGAAGGCAATACGTTTAATATTCTTTAGCATTAGGTTAAGAATTGTTTAATTAATCAAGGTAGTAACTTTGGTTTTTTTTTGTATTAAGTCCTTCGGAGCGTTAATTGATTTCGTATTTACTAACTTTAGGAAATTTTTATTGTGTAACAATTTTACAAGGTATCAACCTTATCCTTTTTGCATTCCATGTACTAAGCCCTTCTGGCAACAGTAATTTGACGTTTAGTCGTTGTTAGATATTTTTTATATACGAGTTGTATTCATTTTTAAGCCATCTTGGCGTAACAATCACTGTATGTATATTTAATTTTTATTCATAGTCAAACGTTTGATTAATTATCGTTACTGCTAGTGCGAATTTATTATTATTAAGGTATTTTAAAGTTAAGGTAATCAATATGAGCTTAACTTACATTCGAGTAATTAGTGTTACCAATCGGTTTGACGTTCAGTCGTAATGAATTAAGGTAATTATAGCAGATATTTCTGCGTAGATTTTACATGTCGTTTAATTCTACTCAGTATTAATTCATATATATTTTGGTACAGTTAATTATTGGCCTTCAGCTTATTTTATTGTTTTTGTAAATAATCCGAATTTGACTAAATATGTTAGTAATTTCTGGCTTTTTCTTTCTCGAAGGGTTCATTTTCGATATCCTATTTTTTTGTTTTCAATCATTAGGGGACCGTGTGACCCTTTATGCCTTGCTATTATACGCGGTGGCGCAATTAAGACCCTTTTCAATAGTGTTTGGGTGACCTTAGGGGAGTTACCCAACCGACTGACTAGCTGGAGTAAGGCACGCACAGGTAGGGCCGAAGGAACTTTGCGAGGCCAGAGTTCGTTAGATTAGTTTATTTTATTTTTGATTATTTTTTCTTGCATTTGAATTTCACCCGATCTATGCAGCCGGCTGTACATTAGCCTGCGTGCGTAGCAACGTTGAAACCAAACCAATACTGCACATGTTAGTCTTTATGCACTTGCAGTGACCAACAAGATGTGTTTTGTTAAATTTAAAGTGTGCTGTGTTACCTAAACTTTTTTATAAAGAAGCAATGGCTGAGTGGCATGTGAACTTTGAAAGGTATGTATTCTCTATTTATTATACATTATGCACTTGAAAAAAAAACTCAGTGATTTCTACAATATAAATAACAGAGGTTTATATTACTATAACATTTTGAGGTTAAAAATGTTTTTTTCGTATTTTTCGTGTTTGGGGATCTGGCCTCTAAATAAACTTATATTTTCTGATAATGATTATGATTGCGCGTTTGTAAACGATAAAAGCGAAAGTTACCGAATTACAAGTAGGAAAACATACTTCACCGGATAATATAGAAAACCAAATGCCTAATATTGGATTAGCTACTATGTCCAATGAAACTCCATCCACATCTAAGGGTATGTTATTAGATACCCCAACGAACTTTCCAAGTGTGAACTATATTGCACCACCGCATCTAATACCCGAGGATATCCGACCGTTCCCGAAAGCACCTATCCGGAAACAATCAGTATTAAAGCGAAAGGCAATACGATCTAGAGTGCTAACAGAAACCCTGAGAATCCTCTCTAAATATGGAGTCAAGTTATACAAATTTTGTACAACAAGTGGTTATACACTTAATTTAAAAGTTTATGCTGGGAAAGATGACACTACCCCTAGGGAAGAGTCATGCAGAGTCCATCGTAGATCATTTTTTTAAATGAATATTACGAAAAAAAGGTCACACACTTTATTGTGACAATTATTACACAAGCTACAAGCTAGCTGAAGTTATTCGCTGTAATCACTATGATTTATACCTTTGAAATGCCTTTGTATCAAAAAAGTTCAAAATGTACTTTGATAAAGAGACATATGAATTTTGGCCACGAAATCGGGCAATTTCGCCAGTGTGCGCCGCATGGAATTTTGTGAAATCATGATAGATAAATACCATGATAATGAATTATTTCTCAATAATGTCCTCTTCTCTGATGAACAATCATTCCATCTACATGGTCACCATAACTCCACAGTTTGTCGGTATTGGTCGCCTGATAAACTTCATTTTAATAGACCAACGCGAACCCAATATACCCGGAAAATAAATGTGTGGGCTGGTATTATTGGTAATGAAATAATCGGGCCTTTTTTCATGGACGGTAACGTTATCTTATGGTTCGTGTCACAAGGAAGTAAAAACTAAATTACATTATCACCCATGTAAGATATCGGTTGTACCGCAGGACTATATGCATTAGATTATAATAAACGTATAGATTATTGTCAATGGTTCAATGCAAATTTAAGGAATGACGAGCTGCTAAATTTATCCTTCTTTTTGCCGATGAAGCATGGTTTCATTTATCGGGATACGTAAACTCACAAAACTATAGAAATATGGCTGAAAATACTCACTATCTACCATCAGACACAGCTACATCCTCTGAAAATTGGTGTTTGGGTTGGTATGTCACGAGAAGGAGAATTATCGGACCAATATTTTTGAAGAAACAATTACAGCTGCAAATTATCGTGAAATTCTTAATACATTTATAGAACAATTGCACGATGATGAGATAACGACAGGTTTCTTTCAACAGGATAATGCTACTGCCCATACTGCACGACAGACTATTGATTATCTACAACAATTGACAATCGGCTTATTAGCACTAACAGATGGCCGCCAAGATCTTCAGATCTTACCCCATTAGATTTTTCTGTTGCGGTTATTTGAAGAATAAAATATTTCGCAATCGGTTGCACACATTAGACGAACTGAAGGAAGCTGTCAGAATAGCAATAGGCGAAATTGTACCAGAAATGTTGCAGAATGTATTCGACGGTATGAAGAGAGGAGTCGACACATGTTTACTTAATAATAGTGGCCATATTGATCATAATTTGTAAATAAAATTTATTTTATTATTAACGTTACTATCAACTATCTATTATATATTCAAAAAATCATAAAATATATACATTTAATTTTTAAAATAAATAATTGTTTCTTTAAAAATTGCTTTTTTTCAAATTTAATCTGAGTAATTCAGATATTGACATGTAATATACCTGCTTGTTTATGCAATTCCGTTCATCACAAGAGATTGTTAAATTGCCTACCTACATATTACAATTAAACGATTCGTAACGTCAATGTAAACAATTTCACAATCAATCTCGATCGTCCGATATATAGCAGGAACGCACACTGGTGCGAATCAAACCAGTTTGTAAATATAAATCAGGAGGAGAACCGGTTGAATTTTCAACGTGTCCGTTGTTACGAGTTCCGCTGTACACGTGATTTGTGAAGTGTTCGAGAAAAGTGTGTCTTTTCGATTTTTATATGGAGAAATAAACGAAAATTGGTGAATACGTACAATAATATGCCCAGATCATGCTGTCATGCAACAGGTACAATACGAAACAATCGAATTTCTAAAAATCCACTAAAAGGCGTAAATATCATGAAAACGAAGGAGGGAGTTTTGATTATAGAGTGAGGAGACAACGAAGTAATTATTAAGTTTCAAGTATTCAAGTTAGACATGGCCAAGAACTTTTAATTTTGGCTCGACAAATTTGCAGCGTATTTGGGATGCCGTAATCTTTACCGATGCATAAGTATTGTATAGGTAAACCCGGGGAAGTGTGAATAGGGAGTAAGTGTGAATATTGGTCTCTTTTGCTTTATAAGGCTTTAGAACGCAAATGACATCTATTAGTGCTGTTGGATAACTTATTAGCTCTTAAACTATACACAAAGTATTGTACTATCTCTATTACCGACCGAGCACTGACAGTTTGTTTGCAGAGTGTTGTGATTTGTTTGGACACGAGTAAGAAAGAAATTAATAAAATTATATATTTGTTAGTAGTTAAGGTAAGTTGAATGGTTTTTAATATACAAATAAGTAACTCGACGTGGAGAACAACATATTTTCATGGCATTAAAATATCTTGTTTTCTAACCTTTATTATAACCTGGGTCACACTTGCCTCAGCAAATTTTTAACTCGGGGTAAGTGGGACCAATGTGCGATGGGTAAGTGAACCACAGGGAAGTGTGAATATGCCTCTCTAAAAAATATATATAAATTCGGAATTATCTGTTTTAGGATAAACAATGGTGCGGAATTATATTAGAAAAAACTCGACGGGGCGAGGCATTTCGAAATTGACTTCAGTGGCTTTAATTTATAAGTACTTAATCCAGAGTTATAAAGTGTTTTCTTTATTATATCCTCTATGTTTTCATGTCATGTGCCTTAAATAAATCGAATACTTATCTTGTTTCAACTGTTAAAAGAGTTACTTCTAATAAATTGTTTTGTGTTAAAATGTTAAAAACTTTGTAAATGTTGTACCAATAAATATATCAAAAAACTTTAAAAAACTGTTCGATAGAAAAAACATCAATTTTTCACACTTACCTCGCGGGCTTCACACAACGTTCCAATATTCCTGTCCATTCACTTCAGATCACACTTACCCCCATTTCAGGGGCAAGTGTGATCCACTATTTTTTAAAATAGCCTGGTATTTAAATATTTACGTTATTAAATTACTGTAAAACTTTGTTACACTGATAAAAAACATACTTATGTTATAATCTTGTTGAATTTTCGTTCATAAAAATTAACAAACATGTTTTTGTCAAATTATTGAATGTGAACTATTCAAAAAATGCGGTCGCACTTCCCCGGGTTTACCTTATTCCAAACTACGAAACATTTGGTAAGGTGGCCTAACAACACACTAAGGGTGAAACATCGTGCCTACCCGCTGCAGAAACCGGATTAGTCTAGTGTACTGGAGATGGCTGTCGACAACAGGACCAGGAGAACTGAGGCTGATAGCTAGCAGAATGAAGGGGCAACAGCTAGTGTAGGCATAGTATATCCTACGCCTACAATTATATTAGTACAGAACAATTTCGCTGTCCACACGGCCCGAATTGGGCGAACTCTAAGTCTATTTTACGTGATATTTGTATCAGAATACCTTTCGTTTTTATTAGAATACTTTTTAATATTTGTTAGAATGTTTTATTTTATATTTTTATATACATGTTTTACATACTGACTGTTGCATTTTTGTTGCAAGTTCTTCATAGAATACACAGAAGATTCTTAAAATATTTATCGTTTAAACTCGATGGAGTCTATCCTGAGGTTGGTATCTGTCAAGATGAATTACTACAACGTCATGAAATGCAATCGCTATCTGCCAGAAGAGATTACCTCTGTTTACAATTTATCCGGAAACTAGTTCATGGTGAGATAAACTGTACAAGTCTACTCTCTAAACGAACTTTTCGAATTCCGAGGTTATCGTCAAGATACGAGCCCAGATTCACCACAACATCAAGAACGAATGTCTAGCTGATCACTAAATTACTAGGTCATTCTTTCTAATTTAACTATTTCAAACTCTCTCAATTAGATTTTGTGTCTTCATCCGATCTATCGGTCATAATGTCTATACTACCGGATGTTGATGGAGTAAACACAGCAAAGGCCGAAGAATATGTAGAAAATATTTGTTCATTCATGGTATCTGTTGATGATACATGGGCAAATCCTGGGCTGAAGTTGTGGGAATTTATTGTTTTATTGACCTCTAAGTGGAAATAAATCAGGAATTAAAAGATAAAGTACATAAAGGTCAAAAAATACATATATTAATTTACAGAGATAGTAGTACAAGAAACTTAATACTCTATTCCACTTGAGATATGGCTGCGGTTAGTAAATTTTTTGTCTAACAGGTACAGTGATATTATACGAAACAATGGCCATGCTATAAAGTACTGAAGTGTTCACAAGAAGTCTAGTTTATGATTAGACACCGTTACGTGCTTGTCGGTATTATCGTTTTCTGCGCAAGTTAGTGATTTAATTCGAAGGGAAAAATGCCTCGTGGTAAAGCCGTTAAGTATTGAAACGCGATCGGCAATATTAACGCTACATCGAGGGATACTCTGTACGAACTATCGCTGATAGAGCTCAATATAAAAAAATTCCACAGTGAATTTAACTGTTCGCCGTTTCGCTTTGCAAACGGGTAGTCTTGCTGATAGAAAACGTCCAGAACGACCTCGAACAACATCTAGAAGTGAGGATGAACGTATTAAGTTACTTAACAAAAGAAACAGACGATTGACGGCACCAGAAATTACCGCCGAAATGAATCGTCTTAGAAACAGAAGGTGTCTGTTAGCACCGTGAAACGTCGCTTAAAAGAAGCAAATTTACATGGCCGCATTGCTGGAAACCGTTGCTACGTCGTGGAAACAAGCAAAAGCGTCTTCAATGGGCTAATAATCACAGAAACTGGACAGTTGAACAATGGGCAAACGTATTATGGACCGATGAGTCCAAATATGAAGTATTTGGTCAACAGCGCAGAATATTTGTCAGGCAATCAAAAGACGAGAAAATGCTTCCCGAGTGTATCACACCCAGTAAAGAAGAATGGTGGTTCTATTATGGTTTGAGGGTTGCTTTTCACTAAATGGAACAGGGACCTAGTCAAAATTGATGGAATAATGAGAAAGGAGATGTATCGGATGATATTGGAGGAAAATGTGATACCATCGGGATTACGCCTAATTGGCAACAATTTTGAGCTGATACTACGATAACGATACTAAGCACACGTCGTTATTGTGCAGAAACTACCTCACTGAAGTGGAAAATGAAGGAACATTATCGGTAATGACATGGCCTCCTCAAAGTCCGGATCTGAACCCGATAGAACTTCTATGGGACAAACTGGACAGACGTATCAGAGGAGAATGTCCAACCTCAAAAAAGCCAACTCTGGACGGCATTACAAAGGGAGTGGAACAATATTTCTCAAGAGACATTGAGAAAATTAGCCAGAAGATACACAATTTATTGCGAGCAGTCGTGGCATAAAGGAGGATTTTTGACGAGAAGAAAGTTTAAGTTAATTTATGTTCCTAATGTTTATTTTATTTTTTATGATTTATATACGCGTAGAATAAGTCTCAAAATAATAAATCTATTTTTCGTATTATCGGTTTGTTTAAATTTGACAATTAGCTTCAAATTTCGCATGTTTTAAGAAGTGTCCATACTATTATGAGCGGTAGTGTAGTTTTAAACAACCGTCAAAGACGCCCAAAACTATATTTTAACCCTCTTTCTCGGGGATATATATAAACTTTCCTCCAATATACAATTCAGATGAAGTTCAACACTTTACGTGCTATTAAGAACAGAGCTCTAAGGAACGCAGACCCTCGTTTTCATGACAGAATAAAAGACCAACTTATACACTTATTCTGCAACAATGGTTACCCCGGAATATAGTAAAAACGATCATCTATCAATCTCCCCTCAATCTTCCGCGTCGCCCACCCTTCTGCGGATGGCGACCAATCGTTAGTCCCTGGTAATGAGATAAAATACTTTAGACTCCCGTACATCCCTCATTGTACAGAAAAAATCAAATCACTATTCGAATCATTCTATCAGATAAAACATTACAATTCTCACCAGTGTGGTTCTACCACTTTCTCTAAATTAAAATCTACAACCCCACTATTACAACGTTCTAATGTGATACGAATCCTGCGATGATTGCAGATATGTGTATATAGGCACAACGGGTCAGCTGCTGAAGAACAGAATCTATCAACACAGAAGAGATTATATGAAAACTTCGGAGAACACAGCTTTATCACTCATTGCTCCAACAACGGTCATGAAATGAGCTTTGAAAACGTCTCTATTTTGGCTACTGAAAAAGGATACTACAAACGGATGTTCTTGGAAATATATTTATACATATAACTCCTGACATATGAATTTCAGAACAGATATCGATAATCTTAGCGATATATATAGCGTATAATTTAACATCAATATTCCCCAATTTAATACACATAACGTTCAACCATTTGAGTCCTAATCCACTATCATTATTCATCGACTCCGATTAGCCACAATCCTTATAAGTGCTGATATTCATCTGTAGATTTAAACTTCCCTCAGATAGGTTCCTCCTTACATATTCAAGTGATTCAACTTTATTAATAACTTTCATTTTGGCACGGTTCCCCCCATAGTTCTACATAACCTCACCTATAATGGATTTTCGCTGGGCTTTTAACATGCGGTCATGTAAAAATTCCGTTCTAAGAATTTTATAACTTTAACATGTATTTCAATGTCATGATATACCGGTAAGATTTCAGGTGAAGCAACGACGGAGGAGTGTCAAGTCCCCACTATAACTCGCTACGGTTATCGTACTCCCCGACTCAGACGGCTGTAGTATCGGGTAATGTAGTATTATTTGTTCTGCGGTGTGATATAGATCAACGGGCCAATTAATAGAAAATGCCAACTTACACTACCGAAGAAAAAGTCGCGATGTTACAATGGCATCACATGGGTAATAGTTTACAACAAGTATGTGTCCTTTTTAGCGTAAAATACCCCAACAAGACAATACAAACCAAACAACAATTCTTCGTTTAAACAAATTTAATGAAACCGAAGTCCTATCCCACCGCAAGATTTCAGAATATTTGCGAACTTGTATTGGCTTCAGTAGCGAATGAGTCACGAATTGTCATCAAATCAAATAACCTTTCTGAACTTAAGTATATCCCCTTTAATTGCGAAGCTAATAATAAAGAATGGCTATAAAAGTTATAAACTCTCTCTCAAAACGTCAGAATTATTTGATGATGATCCTTTTAGAAGGATGCAGTTTTCTGAAAATGTTAGAACAAAATTCGTAAAATGATTTCTTAAACCGTATTTTATTTAGTGATGAGTCTTCTTTTTGGGAAGTTGGAAAGCATAATCCGTCAGCGATTGGGTACTGGAGTCGAACCAGCGAGACCATAGTGTCGCGTCTAATACCAAGTACGGCGAAAGTTAAATGTTTGGGCAGGCTTGTTGGGTAATCGTATTATAGGACCTTTTTTTCATTGACGGCGCTTTGAATTCTGCCAAATATTTGAACTCTTGCAAAACCAGGTCCTTCCTCATCTAATACAGTTTCCCGATATTGATTTTAATACCATATACTTTCAACAGGATGGGTGTCCAGCGCACAATTCATTGGCAATAAAATTTTTTAAACGAACAATTTCCTAATCTTCAGTTTTTTCAACTACATATTCTGAGTGATGAATGTCGCTTCCACAATAATGGCATTGTTAACAAGCACAATGCTCATTACTGGTCGAATCAAAATCCACATTGATGCTCGCTTCCAGACAGTGTGGGGAATCAATGTCTGGTGTGGCTTTTTCAACGGCTGTGTAATTGGTCCTTATTTTTATGAGGAAACTCTAACTGGACAGCGTTATTTAAATTTTCTGCAGAATGTGTTGCCAGGTTTAATGTGAAAATATTCCTCTCGAAGATAGAAGAAGAATTCTATGGCAACAATATGGTGCTCCAGCTCACAATGCCCGTATTGTCACTGACTACTTAAATATGATTTATCCTTGAGGAATGGATTGGTAATAGATTGTCCGATGACTTGGCCTGCGAAATCGTATACACTGAGAATTCTATAAATTTGGAGGATTTGAAGAATAAAATTCGTCAAGGTTGCCAAACAATAACGCGACAAATGGTAATTTCTGCATGTAACAGGAGCGTTAATGCGCCATATGGAGGCTTGTGTGCAGACCGGTGGCGCACAATTCGAGCATCTTTTGTAAATTTTTTATTAGTTAATTAATTATTAAGAAAAAATAATGTTAATTTGTATGATTTATTGTCAAATATGTAGGTAGTAAAATACATTCTGAGTAGTATTCCGGACAAGTCTCTCAGCATTTATTTAAAAAACTGCAAATGTAATTAAAAATTCTTCAGACAAAAAAGCTATTTGTATCTTTCTGGTTAATATAACGCTGCATTCAAAATATAAGTTTCATTAAAAAACAAAAGTTGACCTTCAAGACGATAAGCAAATGTAAAGCTGACTCTGTCATTTCGTAGATTTTAAGAGGTAAAGCAACTTTTATTTGAAATATTTAATCGTAAAATATACCGGGTGTGGAGTTACAGCCTGTAAAATAAAATGCGGATAGCTCGTATATACATAATTTGCATCATACTCGTGCATACATGTGGTTGTAAAGATGGCAAATAAAACTTTTAATACCTTGACTCTTAAATCCAAAATCGACCTAATAAAGACAGAAGAAGAGCAAAAATTAAATGTAAAGCAATTACCCGATAAATACAAATGTGGTAAAACGCAAGTGTATAAAATATTAATAAATAAAGAAGGTGTAAGAGAAAAAATGGTATAAAGGACAATATAGCGCAAAATCCAACAGAAGCTTGAAAAAAACGGGTAACGAGGAAATTAATAAGTTAGTCTATCAGTGGTTTTTGAATTCACGAGCTAAAAATCTTCCCATTTCTGGTACAATTCTACAATGTCAAGCTAAGCAGATAGCTGAACGACTCGGCAAAATGCCTTCAAAGCGTCTAACGCAAGTTTTCGAAATCGCCATGAAATTTCTTATAACCAATCTGCAGTGAAGCAAATAATGTAGACTTAACGTGTGTACAAAACTGAAAAGAAAAATTGAGGGACTTAAAAAAAGATTATTCTCCAGAAAACATCGGTAATTGCGATGAAACAGGTTTATTTTTTCGTGCTTTGCCTAGCGAAAAATTAGTGTTAAAAAAGGAAAAATGCGCTGGTGGTAAACAACCAAAAGAAAGACTTACGATTCTTATGTGCGGATTTGCAAGCGGTAAGTTATTACAACCATTAGTAATTGGTAAGAGTATGAAACCACACATTCTTCTTAATAAAAAGCAATGCGATAGCAACAAACTTCCGCTTTTTGCATTGATCGTCGTACAGGGCGTTTATTTTCTACGTAAATTCATTTAAATTACCCCGGTGCACCGTGGGCCTTTAAGAAACGATTATCTTCGAAAAAGTACTTTAAACATCAAGATTTTCACCTAATTTAATTTTATTACATCTACGAAGAGGACGTCGTCCATCCACCATCCGTCTAGGCGCGCGAAGACAGAAGCTTTCGAAATCACACACACACACTCACACGTAAACTAAGGCAAATTAATTTTAAGTAGTTTTGAAGTTTGAAAAGTTGTAAAAATTTAAGAAACATATTTTTTTTTATGAAAATTAAAATTTAGAGTAATATTCTCTAAAAATAAGTCCAAAAATAATATTTGGAAAATTTGTTATTTTTTTTAGTAATTTTGTTTTAGTAAATATCTATAAATTAAAAAGGTAACATTTGTTTATTTTAATTAAACAAAAAAAAAATTTCAAAGTTAATTTTTTTTTTTACAGAAATTTTCTGTCCCAACTAAAAGTTGGAAAAATTTCAAAAACTACCACAAAAGGTTTTAATAGGCAATAATAAAACTAGTTTGTGGTGATTGCCACGCTATTCTGCACACTGTAAACTATTTTTTTTATAGGTTTTATTGATTTAAATAAAGTTAATTTTTTTTTGTAAAACATCTTTGTCTTTTTTTTATGTAACTTATTTTTTTTCACAATACAATACAAACATAAAACAAAAGTAAAAATTACAAAATAAAACTACAAAATAAAAAAAAGCATAACAGTGACTTAGACCGTGGAATTATACGATTTTAAGAACATCGAAAAGTCCTAATGAACTAATTTCGTGAATAACTATGTATTTCCGATCGAAATATTTGTTATTATCCTCATTTTATTTATGTGATATCTGTGAATCCAGAATCACATTTAGGCTAACCTCTAGTAGTTACCAAGTCTGGTAATGTTTCTGACCCTGTTTAGGTCGCGAGTTTTTCTCAATTATATCTCTATTTCTTAGGATTTATTTTTATTAACGAAGAGTTATCTGAATTACACCAGTATCCCCATTTTAATTCCATTAGGAATGCAAATTATTATATAATTATCGAATAATATAACTTGGTACAATCTTACCTTGTAATTTGTTAAACGTCATCTTGCTTAGAAGTATGTTGAAACAAAACAGACAAACGTATATTTTATGCTAGAGATTGTTTTGCTTAATTAAATATGCAACAATTATACATATCTATAGCTCATTTTTTATTACAAATAACAATTGAATTTTTATCGCATACAATTGTTATAGAACCTTGATTTAGTATCGAAATCGAATTGTTTAATTAACTTTCTCTACGCTTATTATTACTTCTTATACTACCGGATTCGTAAATTGGTTGCTGTTGCTATGTTTAGGGAAATTAGATGAACTGGAGCTTTTAACATTCATGTTTTATGGGAGTGGCCTTCTGTTAATTAGTGTCATAAATTTAGACATCATTTACTTATTTAAGAGCAGGTTGCGAGAGCACTTAACGGATATGAAATGTTTTTGGGTGGCTGCAAAGCTTCACGGCATGTAAACATTCACACATACAATACATTTTGATGTGTGGTGGGTGCTTATTAAAACACGTGGATGTGTGCATTATCGATGTAACAAAGTATGGAGTTCTTCAGGGTCACAAGAATATTAGAAAAAGGAGAATAACTGAAATTTATAGAGTGAAAGAATATGTTAGCAACAATAACATATTCTTTTAGCAGATACATTTCTCGACTTTTTGATACAGGTGGTCCAACATTTTGCACTCTTTTGTCGATGTCTCTCTATTAGGGGAAAGAGGGGTACTTTCAACCGAATTTGTAAAATTATAGAAACACAAACAGACCGTGCTACTTTTTTCTACTCTATACTCTACAACATGAACTTAACTTGGTTGCCTGCATTTTGAAACCATAGATCCGTATTTAAATAGTGATGGGATAACGTAAAAATATATTGAAGAAAACTTTACAAACGGGTTAATGTACCCCACCTGTGTATGGGGCGGAAATGACAAAAGCACTATCCCATTAGTACGACAATAGTCTATGATTTCGACACTTGCATGAGACTCATGGTTGTAAAGTAGTATCAATATTTTGTTTGCCAGAGAACAATTAGTAAACGAGACAATATGTTTAAGCACTTCATGAAAAAGCTGGGTCGTCATCCATCCAGACTTATTGCCTAATGCTACGCTACCAATCGGCGCGTCGATTAAATAATCGCTTGGATTTCTTATCCTTGGATAAATGTAGACAGGCGGGACTGTACCACCAACGGCATTCACTATCCCCACAAATGTCACAAGTTCTCCTCGCTCTGCTGACGAAATCTGTCCAACTTGTTTTGTACCAGTGGCTGTAACTATTTTTACACCTTTCATTACTGTTGTAACACCAGTTTCGTCAATATTATATATATTGTTTGGAGTGAAGCTATATTTCTTCATAACTGTTTCATAATTGTAAAAAAATTCCCCCACCCGGTGTTTGTTGAAGCCTGTAGTCCGTGTCATGCTGGTACTTTCAGGTTTCCTTAAAGATAATTCAGGATGCCGTCCCATGAAACTCTTCAACCAGTCTAGGCCTGCTACTTTATTGTCCTTCCATTGCTCAGGGTACTTTCTATTGGGAAGTATCTGGACATAGTCATACGCCAATATTCGAATTTGTCTGTATGTTAATCCATAGTGGATATCAGACGACTTCTTAATATATTTAACAAGTTCAGCTTCTTCTGCATTTGTAAACACTTGTTTTACAGTATATTTGCTGGAGAATTGTAATTCATCTGTAGATTCATTTCCAGAATCATCAAAGTGAGCGAGTAGTTCCTCCACAGTTTTTGTTTTTAGCATTGTCTTTATCCTAGATTTAAGTGTAGATCTTTTAATTCCGTGAAATGCTGCAGCATTTCTTTCGGATCTAGTTTTCTTTAAAACATCGATAGCTGCCTGTTTTACATCATTTTCATTGATGTCTCTTCTATTAGTCTTAGGGATGTATTTTGGAGGCATCTATAAAAATAATTATAAAAGAATTTAATACTTATACACTTTTGTGGGGCACATTCGACCATGGATGAATGTACCCCTGAATGGATGGTCGAATCTACCCCATATGATGCTTTCTGTTTTCAATCCAAAATAAATTTTACACTAAATTTTGAGGTTATATTTGCATGGCGCACTTGTTCTTTAAGATACTAATTGCCACAAAATAATATATACGAGTTTGGTTAAACTAGAACGGAACACTAAGTTTCAAGAATAAAAATTAAAAAAAACTTACCTTAAACACGGCAAAATTGTAAGATTATTTGATAAGAAAACTGTTTGGCTAAATTTCACTTTCAGACATCAAAACAAGTTCTAAGCAATGTTGGCAATACTATAACACGAATTTTATGCGGCAAATTCAAATAATCTATTGAAATTTGTAAGCGGTTGAATGTAGACCTGTGGCGAATCTACCCCCTTCACCCCTATATATCCTAAATTAAAAATAATAAATTATAAAAAGTGAGGGTATGGAATATATGGCATCTTGTTCTATACCGAACATATATTGCGTCATCTTTTAAATTACGTATGTAATACTTAATTTCATTTAATAATTAAATAATTTCTGTAGTATTTACATGTATTTGAATACAGTACCTACCATCTTTAACCGGTGGATGTATCCAGAAATAGAACGATTCGCTACTTACATAAATAGATATAGTCTATCTTTATAGTAGTTAGTTAGTGACACATTTAGTAATTCAAACATGTCAAAATAATGTAACGGATAACAATTTAAATACAAATTCTTTTAATATATTAAAATAAGAACAATTAACACAATTAGGTTTTATGCAGTGGTCGAATTACAGATGTAACTGAAAAGGCTTTAGTAGTAAAGCAGACCAATCTGTGTTAACTGTCATAACGCAAATCAAACGTCAATTGTGCTTAGTATACTCTGACATTTCACGATGAATAGATTAACTAAAGAGCAACGTATAGTTATCGTACAAAGGTACTACGAAAATGCGCGATCGGTTAGGGCTTGTTATCGTGCTCTTCGAGGAGATTTTGGCCAACGTGGACGGCCTTCCGAGCTTGCTATCAGACGCATAATTGATAAGTTTGAACGGGATTACACTCTCCTGGATAGTAAGCCACCGACACGACAAAGAAATGCAAGGAGTGCTGAAAATATCGCTGCAGTAAGGGAAAACGTGAATGCGAATGCTAATGTGTCCGTTGTGCGCCGTTCTCAGCAATTGGGCTTGTCACCGATGTCAACGTGGCGCATTTTGAAGAAAGATTTGGGCCTACATCCGTAGAAGTTGATTCTAACCCAAGAATTCAAACCTGCCGATCATGGTTTGCGGAGAACGTTTACCGATTGGGCGCTGTTGCAGCTAGAAGAAAATGCCGATTTTGGTAAACAAATAATCTTTTCAGATGAGGCACATTTTTGGCTTAATGGTGTTGTCCATAAGCAAAATTGCCGTTTCTGGTGTGAGAACAATCCCCAGCAACTAGTCGAGAGGCCATTACACCCTATGAAAGTTACTGTATGGTGTGGTTTGCATGCCGGCGGAATTATCGGTCCCTACTTTTTTGAGGACGCAGATGGGCATACTGTAACAGTCAATGCAGAGCGCTATCGCAACATGATAATAAACTTTCTTTGGCCTATAATTGCTACTGAAGACCTGGAACAGAAGTGGTTTCAACAGGATGGCGCAACATCGCACACTGCCCGAGCGACAATGAATTTATTGAGAGAACGTTTTGAGGAGCGGATAATTTCGCGACATGGTCCTATCAACTGGCCGCCAAGGTCGTGCGATCTTACGCCGCTGGACTTTTTCTTTGGGGATATGTCATTGGTGTACACTAACAATCCTCAAACCTGCGATGACTTAAAAGTCAACATCACCCGAATTATTCGCGAAATTCAGCCCAACTTGTTGGAAAGTTATTGAAAATTGGGGTAGTCGTCTAAACGTCTGTCGCCGCAGCCGAGGCGGCCATCTTAATGACGTCTTATATAAAACATAATGTTATATAATATATTACAAAATAAAACATAATTCATAGAAACATATCAATTCGTTTTCATTTTATACCAAGTTAAAGTTATATCATTCTTATTGGTAGACCCTGTATTTGGTAAGATGTAGTATGAAGTGTTTGCATATACAGCGTGTTCATTTAAAAACTTCCCATCGTAAATTTCTAGAAATCTAGAAAATTATGAAAAATGTCCTGAAACACGTAAGAAGTATTATCGAAGGGGACAACTTTTTGACGCAAAAATTGGCTCATCTACTTGAACACCATACCCCTACTTCTTGTAAACAGTCTTTTGAAACACTATATTTTGGGGTTTAGGTTTTTAAAATTGATCGAAATTTTTAAGAAAATCTTAATATTTTAATTTAATTGGAATTAAAATTAAAAATATATTTGCATTTTCCTTTAGATAGTTAGCGTATCAGATCGGCTACAACTGTTTGTATATATATACAGGGTCCGGCAACAAAGCTGGGACGGAAAATTACACGCTTATTTGAAAGTTAGCCAAATATTTAGTCATCAGATATTCTTCCGCGCCATCAAGCGCACGTTTCAAACATATTTTGGTTTATACATAGTGTTCCAGATGGAAATGCCAGACTAAAGTTACATTTTTTTAAATTGAACACTCTGTATATTAATAGATAAAATGATCCGCGCTTGAAAGCTGGTTACATCGATATAATGTTGTATAGGTCTGAAGTTGAGAGTTTCTGTGTAAATAATTATTGTACTTGATAAATTGATACATTTCAGTAGGCCATTCTGCATAGGAAAAAACAAAAGATTCGAAACCAACAGAGTAGAATATTTTCTCCTAGTATGGACTGTCGTTGCTATGTGAAATAAATTCTGCAACTGCTCGCTTTATACAAGGTGTTCACAATTTTGTAAAATCGAAGAAATCTCGAAATTTTTAAATGGAACATCTTGTATAGTTTTAGCTCATCGAAAATCCCTTTTAACACATATATGCCGACCGTCCTATATGTAGGACTGCACTAAAAAGTTCCAAGTTGCACATTTGTAAACGTTGTTACGTTCGTGTGGCACCTAGGTGGCGCTATAAGTCCGTACGCTCGGATTAGCGTTGGTCACACTGGAATTGGTCTCTTTGAATTCAACGGTCGAAGCAGCAACAAGTTCTGCTTGTTAATGTCATATTAATTCATGCCTATATTGTAAGGCCCACTTGGGATTTAGAATTAATATCGACGAAAATCAGTGTTTAGTGATGTAGTATTCAGGTTTAAGAAGTATTTTTTTGGTATAAGCAATCACTGATTACGCTTAGTAGCGGATTTTATAGCAGGCATAGATTTTTTTTTCTTCGAAAATTTGAGACTACGTGTGTAGTAATTACCCTTTCCAGAAGGTTCGTACTTTTTTTGTCTATAATTAATTACCTCAGCTAGTATTTTATACATTATTTTAGGGTATTTTGGTAATATCTAAAACTAGATATTTGTCAAGAGTTCAACAAAGGTGTTAGAACGTTTTTTTATGGTTTAAATATTATAAGCATTTGGCTGTTACAATAATTTTCCTGGTTCCAATTAAGGTATTTCACATAATATATCTAAGAGGAATAGCAGCTCCGAAGGGTAATTGAGCTGATAGCCGAGGAGGTTTTGCAGCTGCAGGTTGATCTACGACAGATTTGCTCGAATGAAGGCAATACGTTTAATATTCTTTAGCATTAGGTTAAGAATTGTTTAATTAATCAAGGTAGTAACTTTGGTTTTTTTTTTTTGTATTAAGTCCTTCAGACGTTAATTGATTTCGTATTTACTAACTTTAGGAAATTTTTATTGTGTAACAATTTTACAAGGTATCAACCTTATCCTTTTTGCATTCCATGTACTAAGCCCTTCTGGCAACAGTAATTTGACGTTTAGTCGTTGTTAGATATTTTTTATATACGAGTTGTATTCATTTTTAAGCCATCTTGGCGTAACAATCACTGTATGTATATTTAATTTTTATTCATAGTCAAACGTTTGATTAATTATCGTTACTGCTAGTGCGAATTTATTATTATTAAGGTATTTTAAAGTTAAGGTAATCAATATGAGCTTAACTTACATTCGAGTAATTAGTGTTACCAATCGGTTTGACGTTCAGTCGTAATGAATTAAGGTAATTATAGCAGATATTTCTGCGTAGATTTTACATGTCGTTTAATTCTACTCAGTATTAATTCATATTATTTTTGGTACAGTTAATTATTGGCCTTCAGCTTATTTTATTGTTTTTGTAAATAATCCGAATTTGACTAAATATGTTAGTAATTTCTGGCTTTTCTTTCTCGAAGGGTTCATTTTCGATATCCTATTTTTTTGTTTTCAATCATTAGGGGACCGTGTGACCCTTTATGCCTTGCTATTATACGCGGTGGCGCAATTAAGACCCTTTTCAATAGTGTTTGGGTGACCTTAGGGGAGTTACCCAACCGACTGACTAGCTGGAGTAAGGCACGCACAGGTAGGGCCGAGAAGGAACTTTGCGAGGCCAGAGTTCGTTAGATTAGTTTATTTTATTTTTGATTATTTTTCTTGCATTTGAATTTCACCCGATCTATGCAGCCGGCTGTACATTAGCCTGCGTGCGTAGCAACGTTGAAACCAAACCAATACTGCACATGTTAGTCTTTATGCACTTGCAGTGACCAACGAATGTGTTTTGTTAAATTTAAAGTGTGCTGTGTTACCTAAACTTTTTTATAAAGAAGCAATGGCTGAGTGGCATGTGAACTTTGAAAGGTATGTATTCTCTATTTATTATACATTATGCACTTGAAAAAAAAACTCAGTGATTTCTACAATATAAATAACAGAGGTTTATATTACTATAACATTTTTGAGGTTAAAAATGTTTTTTTCGTATTTTTCGTGTTTGGGGATCTGGCCTCTAAATAAACTTATATTTTCTGATAATGATTATGATTGCGCGTTTGTAAACGATAAAAGCGAGGTTACCGAATTACAAGTAGGAAAACATACTTCACCGGATAATATAGAAAACCAAATGCCTAATATTGGATTAGCTACTATGTCCAATGAAACTCCATCCACATCTAAGGGTATGTTATTAGATACCCCAACGAACTTTCCAAGTGTGAACTATATTGCACCACCGCATCTAATACCCGAGGATATCCGACCGTTCCCGAAAGCACCTATCCGGAAACAATCAGTATTAAAGCGAAAGGCAATACGATCTAGAGTGCTAACAGAAACCCCTGAGAATCCTCTCTAAATATGGAGTCAAGTTATACAAATTTTGTACAACAAGTGGTTATACACTTAATTTAAAAGTTTATGCTGGGAAAGATGACACTACCCCTAGGGAAGAGTCATGCAGAGTCCATCGTAGATCATTTTTTTAAATGAATATTACGAAAAAGGTCACACACTTTATTGTGACAATTATTACACAAGCTACAAGCTAGCTGAAGTTATTCGCTGTAATCACTATGATTTATACCTTTGAAATGCCTTTGTATCAAAAAAAGTTCAAAATGTACTTTGATAAAGAGACATATGAATTTTGGCCACGAAATCGGGCAATTTCGCCAGTGTGCGCCGCATGGAATTTTGTGAAATCATGATAGATAAATACCATGATAATGAATTATTTCTCAATAATGTCCTCTTCTCTGATGAACAATCATTCCATCTACATGGTCACCATAACTCCACAGTTTGTCGGTATTGGTCGCCTGATAAACTTCATTTTAATAGACCAACGCGAACCCAATATACCCGGAAAATAAATGTGTGGGCTGGTATTATTGGTAATGAAATAATCGGGCCTTTTTTCATGGACGGTAACGTTATCTTATGGTTCGTGTCACAAGGAAGTAAAAACTAAATTACATTATCACCCATGTAAGATATCGGTTGTACCGCAGGACTATATGCATTAGATTATAATAAACGTATAGATTATTGTCAATGGTTCAATGCAAATTTAAGGAATGACGAGCTGCTAAATTTATCCTTCTTTTGCCGATGAAGCATGGTTTCATTTATCGGGATACGTAAACTCACAAAACTATAGAATATGGCTGAAAATACTCATGTCTACCATCAGACACAGCTACATCCTCTGAAAATTGGTGTTTGGGTTGGTATGTCACGAAGGAGAATTATCGGACCAATATTTTTTGAAGAAACAATTACAGCTGCAAATTATCGTGAAATTCTTAATACATTTATAGAACAATTGCACGATGATGAGATAACGACAGGTTTCTTTCAACAGGATAATGCTACTGCCCATACTGCACGACAGACTATTGATTATCTACAACAATTGACAATCGGCTTATTAGCACTAACAGATGGCCGCCAAGATCTTCAGATCTTACCCCATTAGATTTTTTTCTGTGCGGTTATTTGAAGAATAAAATATTTCGCAATCGGTTGCACACATTAGACGAACTGAAGGAAGCTGTCAGAATAGCAATAGGCGAAATTGTACCAGAAATGTTGCAGAATGTATTCGACGGTATGAAGAGAAGAGTCGACACATGTTTACTTAATAATAGTGGCCATATTGATCATAATTTGTAAATAAAATTTATTTTATTATTAACGTTACTATCAACTATCTATTATATATTCAAAAAAAAATCATAAAATATATACATTTAATTTTTAAAATAAATAATTGTTTCTTTAAAAATTGCTTTTTTTTCAAATTTAATCTGAGTAATTCAGATATTGACATGTAATATACCTGCTTGTTTATGCAATTCCGTTCATCACAAGAGATTGTTAAATTGCCTACCTACATATTACAATTAAACGATTCGTAACGTCAATGTAAACAATTTCACAATCAATCTCGATCGTCCGATATATAGCAGGAACGCACACTGGTCACGAATCCAACCAGTTTGTAAATATAAATCAGGGAGGGGAGAACCGGTTGAATTTTCAACGTGTCCGTTGTTACGAGTTCCGCTGTACACGTGATTTGTGAGGTGTTCCGAGAAAAGTGTGTGTCTTTCGATTTTTATATGGAGAAATAAAACGAAAATTGGTGAATACGTACAATAATATGCCCAGATCATGCTGTCATGCAACAGGTACAATACGAAACAATCGAATTTCTAAAAATCCACTAAAAGGCGTAAATATCATGAAAACGAAGGAGGGAGTTTTGATTATAGAGTAGAGGGAGACAACGAAGTAATTATTAAGTTTCAAGTATTCAAGTTAGACATGGCCAAGAACTTTTAATTTTGGCTCGACAAATTTGCAGCGTATTTGGGATGCCGTAATCTTTACCGATGCATAAGTATTTTGTATAAGGTAAACCCGGGGAAGTGTGAATAGGGGGTAAGTGTGAATATTGGTCTCTTTTGCTTTATAAGGCTTTAGAACGCAAATGACATCTATTAGTGCTGTTGGATAACTTATTAGCTCTTAAACTATACACAAAGTATTGTACTATCTCTATTACCGACCGAGCACTGACAGTTTGTTTGCAGAGTGTTGTGATTTGTTTGGACACGAGTAGAGAAAGAAATTAATAAAATTATATATTTGTTAGTAGTTAAGGTAAGTTGAATGGTTTTTAATATACAAATAAGTAACTCGACGTGGAGAACAACATATTTTCATGGCATTAAAATATCTTGTTTTCTAACCTTTATTATAACCTGGGTCACACTTGCCTCAGCAAATTTTTAACTCGGGGTAAGTGGGACCAATGTGCGATGGGTAAGTGTGAACCTTTTGGGGAAGTGTGAATATGCCTCTCTAAAAAAATATATATAAATTCGGAATTATCTGTTTTAGGATAAACAATGGTGCGGAATTATATTAGAAAAACTCGACGGGGCGAGGCATTTCGAAATTGACTTCAGTGGCTTTAATTTATAAGTACTTAATCCAGAGTTATAAAGTGTTTTTTTCTTTATTATATCCTCTATGTTTTCATGTCATGTGCCTTAAATAAATCGAATACTTATCTTGTTTCAACTGTTAAAAGAGTTACTTCTAATAAATTGTTTTGTGTTAAAATGTTAAAAACTTTGTAAATGTTGTACCAATAAATATATCAAAAAACTTTAAAAACTGTTCGATAGAAAAAACATCAATTTTTCACACTTACCTCGCGGGCTTCACACAACGTTCAATATTCCTGTCCATTCACTTCGAATCACACTTACCCCCATTTCAGGGGGCAAGTGTGATCCATGACTATTTTTTTAAAATAGCCTGGTATTTAAATATTTACGTTATTAAATTACTGTAAAACTTTGTTACACTGATAAAACATACTTATGTTATAATCTTGTTGAATTTTCGTTCATAAAAATTAACAAACATGTTTTTGTCAAATTATTGAATGTGAACTATTCAAAAATGCGGTCGCACTTCCCCGGGTTTACCTTATTCCAAACTACGAAACATTTGGTAAGGTGGCCTAACAACACACTAAGGGTGAAACATCGTGCCTACCCGCTGCAGAAACCGGATTAGTCTAGTGTACTGGAGATGGCTGTCGACAACAGGACCAGGAGAACTGAGGCTGATAGCTAGCAGAATGAAGGGGCAACAGCTAGTGTAGGCATAGTATATCCTACGCCTACAATTATATTAGTACAGAACAATTTCGCTGTCCACACGGCCAGGTGGGCGAACTCTAAGTCTATTTTACGTGATATTTGTATCAGAATACCTTTCGTTTTTATTAGAATACTTTTTAATATTTGTTAGAATGTTTTTATTTTATATTTTTATATACATGTTTTACATACTGACTGTTGCATTTTTGTTGCAAGTTCTTCATAGAATACACAGAAGATTCTTAAAATATTTATCGTTTAAACTCGATGGAGTCTATCCTGAGGTTGGTATCTGTCAAGATGAATTACTACAACGTCATGAAATGCAATCGCTATCTGCCAGAAGAGATTACCTCTGTTTACAATTTATCCGGAAACTAGTTCATGGTGAGATAAACTGTACAAGTCTACTCTCTAAACGAACTTTTCGAATTCCGAGGTTATCGTCAAGATACGAGCCCAGATTCACCACAACATCAAGAACGAATGTCTAGCTGATCACTAAATTACTAGGTCATTCTTTCTAATTTAACTATTTCAAACTCTCTCAATTAGATTTTGTGTCTTCATCCGATCTATCGGTCATAATGTCTATACTACCGGATGTTGATGGAGTAAACACAGCAAAGGCCGAAGAATATGTAGAAAATATTTGTTCATTCATGGTATCTGTTGATGATACATGGGCAAATCCTGGGCTGAAGTTGTGGGAATTTATTGTTTTATTGACCTCTAAGTGGAAATAAATCAGGAATTAAAAGATAAGTACATAAAGGTCAAAAAATACATATATTAATTTACAGAGATAGTAGTACAAGAAACTTAATACTCTATTCCACTTGAGATATGGCTGCGGTTAGTAAATTTTTTGTCTAACAGGTACAGTGATATTATACGAAACAATGGCCATGCTATAAAGTACTGAAGTGTTCACAAGAAGTCTAGTTTATGATTAGACACCGTTACGTGCTTGTCGGTATTATCGTTTTCTGCGCAAGTTAGTGATTTAATTCGAAGGGAAAAATGCCTCGTGGTAAACCGTTAAGTATTGAAACGCGATCGGCAATATTAACGCTACATCGAGAAGGATACTCTGTACGAACTATCGCTGATAGACTCAATATAAAAAAATTCCACAGTGAATTTAACTGTTCGCCGTTTCGCGCAAACGGGTAGTCTTGCTGATAGAAAACGTCCAGAACGACCTCGAACAACATCTAGAAGTGAGGATGAACGTATTAAGTTACTTAGCAAAAGAAACAGACGATTGACGGCACCAGAAATTACCGCCGAAATGAATCGTCTTAGAAACAGAGAGGTGTCTGTTAGCACCGTGAAACGTCGCTTAAAAGAAGCAAATTTACATGGCCGCATTGCTACACGGAAACCGTTGCTACGTCGTGGAAACAAGCAAAAGCGTCTTCAATGGGCTAATAATCACAGAAACTGGACAGTTGAACAATGGGCAAACGTATTATGGACCGATGAGTCCAAATATGAAGTATTTGGTCAACAGCGCAGAATATTTGTCAGGCAATCAAAAGACGAGAAAATGCTTCCCGAGTGTATCACACCAGCAGTAAAGAAGAATGGTGGTTCTATTATGGTTTGGGGTTGCTTTTCACTAAATGGAACAGGGGACCTAGTCAAAATTGATGGAATAATGAGAAAGGAGATGTATCGGATGATATTGGAGGAAAATGTGATACCATCGGGATTACGCCTAATTGGCAACAATTTTGAGCTGATGCACGATAACGATACTAAGCACACGTCGTTATTGTGCAGAAACTACCTCACTGAAGTGGAAAATGAAGGAACATTATCGGTAATGACATGGCCTCCTCAAAGTCCGGATCTGAACCCGATAGAACTTCTATGGGACAAACTGGACAGACGTATCAGAGGAGAATGTCCAACCTCAAAAAGCCAACTCTGGACGGCATTACAAAGGGAGTGGAACAATATTTCTCAAGAGACATTGAGAAAATTAATAGAAAGGATGCCGCGAATTGTGCGAGCAGTCGTGAAAACTAAAGGAGGATTTTTTGACGAGAAGAAAGTTTAAGTTAATTTATGTTCCTAATGTTTATTTTATTTTTTATGATTTATATACGCGTAGAATAAGTCTCAAAATAATAAATCTATTTTTCGTATTATCGGTTTGTTTAAATTTGACAATTAAACTTCAAATTTCGCATGTTTTAAGAAGTGTCCATACTATTATGAGCGGTAGTGTAGTTTTAAACAACCGTCAAAGACGCCCAAAACTATATTTTAACCCTCTTTCTCGGGGATATATATAAACTTTCACTCCAACCATACAATTCAGATGAAGTTCAACACTTTACGTGCTATTAAGAACAGAGCTCTAAGGAACGCAGACCCTCGTTTTCATGACAGAATAAAAGACCAACTTATACACTTATTCTGCAACAATGGTTACCCCCGGAATATAGTAAAAACGATCATCTATCAATCTCCCCTCAATCTTCCGCGTCGCCCACCCTTCTGCGGATGGCGACCAATCCACGTTAGTCCCTGGTAATGAGATAAAATACTTTAGACTCCCGTACATCCCTCATTGTACGGAAAAAATCAAATCACTATTCCAAGATCATTCTATCAAATTAGCTTATTACAATTCCACCAGTGTGGGTTCCACTTTCTCTCGTTTAAAAGATACAACCCCACTATTACAACGTTCTAATGTGATATACCAGATCCCATGCGATGATTGCAGATATGTGTATATAGGCACAACGGGTCAGCTGCTGAAGAACAGAATCTATCAACACAGAAGAGATTATATGAAAACTTCGGAGAACACAGCTTTGTCCGCTCATTGCTCCAACAACGGTCATGAAATGAGCTTTGAAAACGTCTCTATTTTGGCTACTGAAAAAGGATACTACAAACGGATGTTCTTGGAAATGTATTTTATACATATAACTCCTGACACCATGAATTTCAGAACAGATATCGATAATCTTAGCGATATATATAGCGTACCATTTAACATCAATATTCCCCAATTTAATACACATAACATTCAACCATTTGATCCTAATCCCACTATCATTGTTATCGACTCCGATTGACACAATCCTTATAAGTGCTATTCATCTGTAGATTTAAACTTCCCTCAGATAGGTTCCCTCCCCTTACATATTCAAGTGATTCAACTTTATTAGTAACTTTTCATTTTGGCACGGTTCCCCCCATAGTTCTACATAACCTCACCTATAATGGATTTTCGCGCGAACTTAACATGCGGTCATGTAAAAATTCCGTTCTAAGAATTTTATAACTTTTAACATGTAATTTCAATGTCATGATATACCGGTAAGATTTCAGGTGAAGCAACGACGGAGGAGTGTCCAAGTCCCCACTATAACTCGCTACAGTTATCGTACTCCCCGACTCGAACGGCTGTAGTATCGGGTAATGTAGTATTATTTGTTCTGCGGTGTGATATAGATCAACGGAGCCCAATTAATAGAAAATGCCAACTTACACTACCGAAGAAAAAGTCGCGATGTTACAATGGCATCACATGGGTAATAGTTTACAACAAGTATGTGTCCTTTTTAGCGTAAAATACCCCAACAGGCCAATACCAAACAAAACAACAATTCTTCGTTTAAAAAACAAATTTAATGAAACCGAAGTCCTATCCCACCCGCAAGATTTCAGAGAATATTTGTGAACTTGTATTGGCTTCAGTAGCGAATGAGTCACGATTGTCATCAAATCGTATTGCTACAGACTTAAACATATCCCCTTCGTCTGCGAAGCTAATATTAAAAAGAATGGCTATAAAAGTTATAAACTCTCAAAACGTCAAGAATTATTTGATGGTGATGCTTTTAGAAGGATGCAGTTTTCTGAGAAAATGTTAGACAAAATTCATGCGGAAAATGATTTCTTAAACCGTATTTTATTTAGTGATGAGTCTTCTTTTTGGGAAGTTGGAAAGCATAATCCGTCAGCGATTAGGTACTGGAGTCAGGTCAACGAGGATCATAGTGTCGCGTCTAATACCCAAGTACGGCGAAAGTTAAATGTTTGGGCAGGCTTGTTGGGTAATCGTATTATAGGACCTTTTTTCATTGACGGCGCTTTGAATTCTGCCAAATATTTAGAACTTCTGCAAAACCAGGTCCTTCCTCATCTAATACAGTTTCCCGATATTGATTTTAATACCATATACTTTCAACAGGATGGGTGTCCAGCGCACAATTCATTAGCCGTCAAAAATTTTTTAAACGAACAATTTCCTAATCGCTGGATTGGTACAACTTCCGAAACTCTATCTTGGCCTCCTCGTTCTCCTGACCTGTCACCTTTAGATTTCTTTTATTGGGGTTATTTAAAGGAATCTATCTATACACATGAAAATCCAGCTAGCTTAGAAGAAGTTAGAAACAAAATTATTGAAGTTTCTAATAGCATCACCCCAGAAACTTTAAGTGCTGTTCGAACCAATTTTTATAATCGTTTAGGATATTGTTTGGCCCAGTATGGAAATATTTTTGAGCCGTTTATTTAAATAATTGCCAAGAATCTAATAGAGTGATTTATGATTTTACTTTTACGTTTTCAACAAATTTTAGTTTAGTTTACATATTGTTCTATAATTTTATCTGACATATTTATGAGAAAGCATTTATTTTTATTTAAAAGAATATCGTTTCTTTTTTCTGTATATAAAATAGTTTTTTAGTTCAATAGCTCCGACATATTATTTTGTATTGTTTCTGGCGCATATCTAATGCAGTGATTAAAAGCATGCGCAATAAATACACGTTGCCTTAACCCAAGATATCGCTCATCGCTACCTTACTTTACTACCGCTCTGGTTAACGGAGGGGAGTACATATACGTAGTTGCTCAGTTGCGGGGACTGACACATGCGCTATAGAATCGTTGCGTTACCAGAAATCTTACCGGTATTAAATTTTAACATTAAATATAAATAATAAATAAATTAAATTTACTTCCATCTTTCTGGGGGTATATAAAGTGGCTGTAACGTGTATAAAGGTACAATAAATCCGAATCATGGCTTATTCACGTTTAACTGCTGAAGCTGCTAGTGGCTTCCCAAGCTTTTCATTACCAGCCGAAAAGTTTTGTCTCGACCACGTGCAACAGTAGTTCTGCAAACAGACTCGCTATTCAATTATATATGTGGGATCTCTCAATTTAAGTATCCTAGATAAACATATTCAGCCTCCTGCTGATTGCAAAGATACTGGCGAAGAAGTCCACTGGGAATTCTCAACTACCGTAAAACTTTGTGAGGATTGCATTCGTGCTATTTATCCGTTGGATGTACTAGGTAAGTGTTATTAAAATTAAAATCTAAAAATGATTTTTTTTTTATTTTCAGATCGAGTTAACCAGCACACCCTATGCTATTTCTCAATTGAAGACGAAATAATAAACAAGCTGGCCTTTCAAGAGCATTGTGTAAATTGTCGAAGCAATTTAATTCATTTTACAAAAAATTAAACATTGTAACGAATGTTTAATGATATATAATATTAGACGAATCGATAATCAATTATCAACAATAACATTAGCTGACTTATAATTATTAATTATTAAACATTTTTATTATTGTATTTATTTTAAATGGACACTTATACAATAACTACCATATTTGAATTATTTGAAGAAGTATGGACCACACCAATTCAGTTTCTAGAAACCTTGAAGAAATTTTCCAAGAACTTGATAATGGAATTTGGACACCAGATATTACCATTACTGAAATTAATGAAGAAAATACTGACGAAAGAATTATCGAACCAAGACGAAATCCATTTGTGGAAACCATATTACGAACACATCTCAGACGAAGAATTTGCCACGATATCCTTCCCGTCGACAATAGTAATGAAGCTGATCAGTTTGTTACAGCAATGCGTTCAAGAAGATACTACGGACAACTCCTTATCATCTCATATCATGAAACCGCAACCGAATGGAAACACATCCACGTCGTCCACGACTGCGGGTGGACTGCAGGTACTTGCAGATGTAGCACTTTCGCAGGATATACTTTCAATAGACGACGACGAGCTATCTGGACAGGAGGAGTCGGTAGAGGTAAGTAATCGTTATCTTTGGCATATGTATAGGGGAACCCGGGGCGGAACGGGGTACCGGGGCGCAACGGGGTGGGGCTTTTATATACGACTATATGGTGTCGAGCCTAGCGGCGGTAAGTGCAACTACTTGAGAACTCCTCTTTAAACAGTTGTACGCATGTTTCTGCCATTTTATCAGAGTCGTTTGTAAGGTGTACAATTTTCTTTGTTTTTGTGTGGTTTTGTTATAGAATTTGGTGTTTTTCCAGTAAAGGTAAGTGGCTTACTGTTATTGATAGCTTATAAACTCGAGTATGTTTGAATAAAAGGGTTATTAACGAGTATTTTATGGTAGTTGTAAGGTTAACTTAGTCACTCTCATAGCGTCGGTAGTTCGATAACCTAAAAGTCGACGCGGGGGCGGAACGGGGCAAGAGCGTTCCGGTTCACTATCTGTTTGTTCGTTATTTTGCCCGTAATACGCTTTATTATCATTTCAGATGGTGAGGAATTACGTTAAGAAAACCAACAGACAGGATTGGTCAACTGATTCTATGAATCTTGCCATTCAGGCCGTAATAAACAAGGAAATGGGCAGCAAAACAGTTCAACGTTCCCCAAACAACTTTAGAAAGGCACACAAAAAGAAAGCTAGAAGATCAACACTATGAAATAAACAAAAAAGGTGGAAGTAAATTTCAGTGTGTTTTTTCAGAAGATCAAGAAGGAGAACTGGTTGATTATTTATTAAGTATGGAAAGCAGACTGTTTGGCCTCACCATGCGTGATCTTCGTTGCTTAGCGTATCAGCTGGCTTTACGGAATAATTTTGCTCATAAATTTAGTAATGAAAAATGCATGGCTGGAGAAGGCTGGGTAAAAAACTTTTTAGCTAGACATCCGAATCTAAGCATTCGAGAGCCTGAAGCGACCTCTGGAGCAAGAGCTATGGGGTTTAATAAGGTGGCAGTTAATCAGTTCTTTTCTTTGTTAGAGAAAGTCATTGACAAACATAGCTTGACTGGTGAAAAAATCTACAACTGCGACGAAACAGGTGTTACAGTGAATTCCAAAAGTCAATCTAAAATTATTGCCCTAAGAGGAAAGCGTCAAGTTGGAGCGCTCACATCTTCTGAAAGAGGGCAAACTGTGACAGGTCTTGTGTGTGTGTCAGCTGCGGGAATGTTCATGCCCCCAATGCTAATATTTCCTAGGAAAAGGAAACAGCAAGAATTTGAACTAGGACTTCCACCTGGAGGATGGGCAGAAGTATCCGATAGTGGCTGGATAAATTCAGACTTGTTCCTGAAGTGGCTCAACAAATTTATTGAGTTTTCGAAATCAAGCAAGGAATCCCCTGCGCTGCTAATATTAGATGGCCACACCACACACACAAAAAGTCTTGAGGTAATAGACCTGGCACGTAAGGAGGGTGTTATTCTTCTTTGCCTACCTCCACATACTTCCCACAGGCTACAGCCGTTGGATGTATCGTTTTTCAAACCCCTCAGCTTGTACTACGGAGAAGAATTGCGAAAATGGCTCCGTTGTAATCCTGGCAAGGTTGTCACACTATGGCAGATTTCTTCTATTTTTGGTGCTGCTTTCATCCAAGCAGCAACGATGAAAACTGCTCTGAAGGGCTTTGAAAAAACTGGAATCTGGCCACCAAACAAGAATATTTTTCCTGAGTCCCATTTCTTGCCATCGGACACTACCGATATAAGATTAGAGACTAAGCAAATGGCTGCAACTTCAGAAACCAATAGGCCTAACTTGGATTCTCATCTTAATACTATGCCTAATGTAGAGAACTCTAGCGAAGCTATGGTTGGTGTCAATGAGCTTATGAATATAAATAACTTGAATGTTTCAATGGATGATAAAAGGCATGATGAAGGCAATTTGAATAACCCACAGACTGATCGCTCTCAAAATGTTGAAGATAATAGTCCTCAAGAACATTCTGCTGAACCACAAGGCTGCTCATTCTGGAAAGATGTTCCAGAAAAAATAGTTACACCAGCAGGAAAAACTGCATTCAAAGTGGCATCACCTGAGTTAATTTTACCCATCCCAAAAGCAACAAGTAAAAATGGCAAAAGAATAGTTCGGAAGAAAGGAAAGACAGCGATTTTAACAGAATCCCCTTACAAAAACGAATTAGAGGAAGAGAAGGAAAAGAAAGAAGAGGAAGCGAAAAAAAGAATAGAAAAGGCAAAGGCGAAACTGTTCAAGAGCAAAGAACTTCAAAGTGGAAATAGCAGAGCAAAGAAAAGCATCAATAAACGTATGAATAAAGAAAATAAAGAGCAACTAAGCAACAACAAAAGAGTTAAGAAATGCAAAAAACAAGATGATGATTCTAGCGATGATGGTGGAGATGACGCTGAGTGTTTATATTGTGGAGAATTTTATTCTAAGTCTTTTGAAGGTTGGATAAGCTGCGTGAAGTGTAAGAAGTGGGCCCACAACTCCTGTGCTGGTGTTGATAGTGAAGACGATGAAGTAGTCCTTATTTGTGAAATTTGCCAAGATGAATGAACTGTAAAATACTTACCTACCCCATTCCGCTCCAATGTAAAATGACCTAACCCCATTCCGCCCCAATGGTGGGGCGAGATGGGACAATATGTACTTTTTTTTAAAACCATTTTTACTTTTTAAATATTGTAATATTTTTTCATTTCTATAGTTCAATGTAAAGAATAAATCCCAAAGAATTTGTTTATGCAAAAAGTGTTTTTTAATTACCAAAACTTTTTCTAGTATGAAGTGTAGAGCGTTACGTACCCCGTTCCGCCCCGGGTTCCCCTATGTATTAAATTATATAATATATGTGACTAAAAATACCCATTACTTTCAGATTATTTCCGATCTCTCGGAATATATATGTTCTTACCTCCAAGACAGAGTCTCTACTATCTCGTCGCCGGCACCCGACGGCAAATACCTAGTGCAACTGAAATTAATTCCAATGAAGGATGCGAAACGAGTGGTGAAGGAACAATTATGGACGAAAACCACGAAGTCTGCTCAATTCGTAGTGACACCGTTGATGGTCCCTCGATATCAAGCCCTTCTTCATCTTCTGGGCGACGTAAAAGAAAATATCCTGAAACATCAAAATACCAAAAAGTCCAAACGCTTTCGACGATTATCGAATTTTTCGAGAAATACCCGGTATGCCCCTTACTAAGTTCATGTAAAACAGCACAATGGCTAGAAAATCCTATTTTACGCAGCATCGGTAGAAATGATTTAAATTTTCAATCTGCAATTGATATATTTCAAAGACAAATTTGTAATAAAACAGTCAATGAATTAATTGAATTTTACTTAAATAGTCATCCATTATTTGATTGTACTTCTGGTCATATATATGATTATTATTATTCATTAGAAGAATCACAAAGTAAATTATATGATTTAATAGCTTACCAATGTAATTATGATGAAGATTTTATTAAAGAATTTTTAGAAATAACTTAATTTTGGATAAAAAATTAGAAAAAAAAAATTGTATTCAAATTAAAGGACCAAGTAATGCTGGTAAAACTATTTTTTCTAAAATTTGTGCTGCATTATGTTTAGTAAAGGGCCAATTAGCGAATTTTAATAAATATTGTCAATTTCCTCTACAAGACTGTGTTGACAAACGAATTTTAATTTGGGACGAACCAAATTGTGAACCATCTGCTTTTGATACATGTAAAATGTTATTTGCTGGTGATCCATGTATGGCTAATATTAAATATCAGAGTCATGTCCAAATTGATAAAACTCCCATTATTATTACAACAAATGTAGAAGTATTCCCATGTAATGATGTATTTAATAATAGAATGTTTAAATTTAATTGGCATACTGCTCCAATATTACAATATACTAAGAATATTTATCCTTTAGCATTATATGAATTGTGGAAATTATATGGTATCTTAAAAAGTAATAGTAATGTATAAGTGTCCATTTAAATATAATATATGGTGATGGTATAAATTCTAATAAAACAATATTTTATAAAGTAATTTTTATTTTAATAAAATGTATTACATATTAATCTGTTGTATTATATTTCCCAGACCAATTATAAGAATAATAACCACCAATATGAGGTTGCTGTAAATAATAATGTTGTTTTGTATTTGCAAAACCAGATATAAATTGATTTTTAGAACTTATAGTACTATCTCCAAACATAAAATTATTATTAAATCCTACAACGCAACTACATTGAATTTCATATTCCGCACTTGCATTTACAAATGTTGGGGATGTATCAGTTGGTGCGTTAGCTTGAACTGGTTCTATTCCAAAATGAACTTGTGGCTGTGCTTTTGTAGAGTCTAAAGTAATATTACTTGCAAACATATGATATTTATCAACAATGTTTTCGTATGCAAGTTTCTGCCCATTTTTCTCAAACAAAGGATATACTTTCGGAGTATTTTGAGCAAAAGCTTCATCTTGTATATATTGACATGTTTTTTTACCAATATCGGTATGATTAATGAAAGCCTTAACTTTATTCGGAACAATTGCATTGTGATATGCATGTTTTAAAATACCATTTCTTGGTTTATACGAATATTTAATTATAGGAATATTAATATGTTCATTTAAGTTGTATCGTTCCATAATATTATCTATACGTGGCCAACCACTATTTACATGATACGCATTTTTAGTAGATTCATTAGTTGTAGCCATTACACAAGCATAATACGGTAATGCTCTATTTGCTGCCCAGCTTGTAGGATAATTTGTTTCTGCTTGAGAAGAATGATAATTTGTTTTATTACCATAAAATCTATTTGTAAATTCATCTGCAGAAATATCACCTATTTCACTGATTGTCATCGGAGATTTGTCATTAGGTTTTAATGACATGTTTGTTATATCTAATTTTTGATTTAAACCGATGCAATGCTTACCAAATATTACATGCATTGAATTTACACTACCTGTTAATGAAGTACCAACATCAAAGGAACACCGTACACCTTTTGGTATTACTTCTACATAAACTTCTTTAATGTAACTACCAATTGGTAAATTATTATACTCTACTGGTGACAAATAAAAGGGAACCCAATCAACAGGTAAATACGCTAAACTAGTAGTATATGCTAAGTAATCATTTTCTTTTTTTGTTGCACCACGAGCAAATTTGGAAGATGCAAATCCCCAAGTGTGCATTAAACGCGATTTTTAAAAAAAAGTTACACTTGGACTAGCGAGAGATGTATTAAAATATAAAGGAGCAACATTACCACCCGGATTTGTAACACCGCTATGATTACCAATACTACTTTCCGATTGCGGTGCGTCTACCGCGTCTGTTGCCATGGGCGAGTTCGTCTCATCTTGACCGATGTCACTAACATCGTGTGAGGAACTCGGTTGATCAGAAGATTGCATTCGGTCACGATTCACTTGTTGTTGTCCTTGACGACTACTTCGTTGACACTCTTCATGTTCCTCTCGTCGATTCGTAAAGGTTAATGCTCTGTATTGATGCTTCGAAGGCATTTCGGGATATAAAACGCCTACTTGTTTTTCTACCTGATGTTTGAGTGTTAAACCAGCAGCACCTATAAATATGAAATACATGTCAGACAAATAAAAGTAATTCTCTTCTATACATACCAACTAATGAATGCCAATTTCCAGAAGTACTAAAATCGTCCCAAAAATCTAATATTGCATTTTCATCTGCTTTTAATATATCTTCAGCAGACAAAGCGGTCTCATAGGTACTATCGTGTTCTAGTGCAATTGCATCATCGGTATCGACTGGATCATCACCAGATAACTCGTTTCCTGGACCTAAATATTTATGATACGGTAATTGCGGCATACTGATCTCTCCGATTATAGGAGTCAGTTTATATATCTTATTGAATAGTAAAGTTTATTACAGCAGCAATTTGAATTTTCCGCAAACTGGGAGCTTGTCGTAAAAAGAAAAATTTCTTTTTATTCCAGCAGTGACAGCAGCAGCCATATTGGAATTTTTCATATAGATACAGCGACAACAGCGGCGGCCTTAATCCACACCAATAACAAACAAAAGAAAAGCCGACATAGTGAAGTGTTATATTTTTATGAGTGCCTGGATTGTTGTTGTATTTTATATTCACTGCCATAGTTGTCTGTGATTTTTATGTTGTAACATAGTTATTTACACTGATGCTTTTGCTTGCTTCAACACTCTTATGTAAGTCATTTTATAACGATTCTTTTTAATTTAAGCATAATTCTCTGTCTATCTTGCTATTGTAGAATTGCCTTCTGAGGATGAATTTAAAATAAAATTCGAAAGCTTAAGGTATAAAAAACGAGTCTCTTGTTTTGATTTATCATATACCACAGGCTGCTGTCCCCAATAAATTGGTCATCGATTTTAACGCTACGCTAACGTTGTAACAGCCGTTACTTCCCTTCCACTCATTTAATTAATTTCAGTTAATTTATTTCTTTCTTAATTTGTTGAAATGGCAGGTAGAGGAAGAATTGCGAGACATTGGATTGTTGAAGAGGAGGAAATATTAGGAATAAATCACATCCGTGAAGAAAAGGTCACATTTAGAAACATTATTTTTCCTGACAAAATTAATATTATTATGTGGTTAGTTATACATAGCCTAAGTGCCTATGTCATTCGTAAAACAGAGTGACCTTAGTGATTGTTATCGGTGGCAATGCAAAATATGTCGTAAAGCTTTAAGTATTCGAAATGATTCCTTTTTTGCGAATAGCAACTTAGCACTTGAGCAAATTGTTATTGATATTTATGGTTGGTGTCGTGATTTTTCGCAGGTAAATATTTCACACGAGGCTGGACTTGGAGAACGCTCGACGCACACCATCGTTGATTGGTGCAACTTCTGCAGGGACGTTCGCGAACAATCGTAGATCGATAATCCTACAATAGTTGGTGGGTTAAATGAAGATTTAACAGCCAAAGTTGTAGAGATTGACGAGTCAAAGTTTTTTCACCGGAAATACCACCGTGATGCGTGGCGAGCATTCAATGGCATCGAGGATATGGATGGTGGTGCGTATGAACATTGTGTTGTCGTGCATCAACAGAATTTTGTTGGTCCCGATGATCGCACTGTTCATACACAGAACGTGAAGAACATGTGTATGCGTGCCAAGAGGAAGCTTCGTCAGCAGTTTGGAACTTCTGAAGACCTCTTCGAGTCCTACTTGCATGAATTTATATGGCGTAATCAATTTAATCATAATTCAATTTTTTCAGAATTTATTATAGCTTTTCGCGAACAGTGTCCATTGTAATTTATAATTTCAACTGCTGCTGTGTTTTTTTATATAGTTTATATTCTATTTTATTAATTAATTTATATATTTGTTTAATTGTTGTGTTATAATTTATAATTCTCTTACAGGTACTTAATTTTACGATTTCTTATTCATAATAATTTGCATTTTACTTCCAGTATTGAGCTCTTGACCAGATTTTTTCCCATGTTTTCCCTCGTCCTTGAACAGAATTGTTAGAGCTTAAAATACATTGATATATGGTTGGTCTTGGTACAAAATCACTTTGCAGTTATATTAACAAATATTCACACATAGTCCGGAACCCACAATCCTATATATCCATGCAGCAACAAAACTGCTTTTGACATTGAGATTTTATGCAACAGGCTCTATGTTGTTAGTTGTAGGTGATTTTATGGGTGTGAGTAAAAGTTCTGCTTGTTTTGCAGTAAGGAATGTTACGAATGCAATTGCACGCATGAGAGATTGGTACATCAAATTTCCTGCAACACAAGAGGAACAAGAAAACCAAAAAATATGCTTTTATAACATTGCCAGATTTCCATGTGTTGCTTGGTGACATTGATTGTAACAGGTACGCATTCAATCTCCTGGTGGAAATGAAGCAAAAAAAATAGAAACAGAAAAGGCTTTTTTTCAAGGAACGTGCAAGTAATTTCTGATAGCAAATTGTATATTCAGGATATTGTTGCGAGATGGCCTGGAAGATCACATGACCAAACTATATTTGATAACAGTCATTCGACTGTTCGAATCTAGCTTTTATTCAAAAGCTAGATTGGAAGCAAATGAATTTGGAAATGGTCTGCTGTTGGGAGATGGAGTGGATATGGGATCAAGCAGTATGTAATTACGCCTTTGTTAAATCCAGTGACTGATGCTGAACAACTATTTAGTGAATCCCAAATCAGGAGTCAGAATGTTGTAGAGTGTTTATTTGGTATATGGAAAAGAAGATTTCTTATTATATCTTTGGGTATGAAGGTCTCATTAGAAAGATAAAAAGCCATTATCGTAGTGTGATGAGTCAGCGCCACGCGTAATCATGACGTCACTCACCCTGACCGGCGACCGATGAGTAACCCTCCCGAACTTGTCCAGATCGATATAGAATGATCGAGAAATAATCACCGAGGCATATATACAGGGTGGCCGTTGAGGTATCCGAGAAACTTCGTATATGGATTCAATGACTAATTTTAAGCAAAAGTGATCGTATTCACTTTTGCCGAATTCCTAACGGTTCTTGAAATATCGGAGTTTGAAGTTGGCTGGTCGTATAGATAGATGCTTAAAAAAATGTTGATTGTCAGTTCGTTAATTGTCATCATTGACAGTTGGTTATTTTTTATTGCGTAATTTGTGTTAAAATCATGCCTGTAATTTATTCAAATGAAGAATACGCTGACATGATTTTCGTGTATGGATATTGCAACGGTAGTACCACCGCCTCAGTTAGGGAATATCAACGACGATACCCAAACCGCCGTCTTCCAGACAAGCAAACGTTTAGTAGAACCTTCACAACTCTTCGATTAACAGGTGCGTTCCCTAAACCGAATTGTGAAAGAGAACTTATGCGAAGAAACAATGCTGCAGAAGTGCTTGAGGTTGTTGAAAATGATCCTGGTGTTAGTACGAGAAGAATTTCTATACTTACTGGACAAAGTAGGACAGCTGTGCAGGACACTTTGCGAGAAAACGGACTGCATCCCTATCATTACCAACCGGTACAAGAACTTCTCCCCACGGATCTTCCCCAAAGAGTTCGTCTTTGTGAATGGTGGAGCGATCATCTGGATACTCTTCCAAGAACCCTTTTCTGTGACGAAGCTACATTTACAAGAAATGGAATCAACGATTTCCACAACGAACATGTGTGGGCAATCGAAAACCCTCATGCCGTTCGAGAAACCGACTTCCAGAGAAGATTCTCCGTAAACATTTGGGCTGGAATAGATAATAATGAAGTTATTGGACCACATATTTTCGATGGAAATTTGAACAGCGAAATGTACCGGGCTTTTTGGAGAACGAACTACCTCTACTACTTGAGGACATTCCTCTTCAAATCAGAAGGACGATATTGTTTTTACATGATGGTGCTCCGGCCCATTATGGAAGAGGTGTCACTAATTTCCTCAATGAACAGTATCCAAATCGATGGATAGGTCGTGGTGGTCCCATTGCCTGGCCGCCGCGATCTCCGGATCTCAACCCACTAGATTTTTTCATGTGGGGACATGTGAAGACACTTACCTATTCCATGGGAAAGCCTGATAATAGGGACCAACTCATCCAGAATATTCATGCAGCGTTTAATGAGGTGAAAAACAATATGGAGAACTACAACTGGGAACGAGAGCTCCGACGGAGGATTGAGTTATGCATTGCACAAGGCGGTGGTCACATTGAGCAGTTTTAATAATTGCACTGTCATTATACTTTTATTAAAATAAACGACATTATTTCCTAAGTCCTCTACTAATTTAATTTTAATTCAAACTCCGATATTTCAAGAACCGTTAGGAATTCGGCAAAAGTGAATACGATCACTTTTGCTTAAAATTAGTCATTGAATCCATATACGAAGTTTCTCGGATACCTCAACGGCCACCCGGTATATATGTATATGGGCCATCTAGCAAAGGAAGTCAGTCTTGACTGAAGAGCGTGAGCGTCGCGGATAAATAAATTGTTATAAATCGGACATATAAATAATCTGGACATACACTGGGGAATCATGGATGTCGTTCCGAACCTCCGCAGAGGAGAACGGGCTTTTATTTTTTGTCCCGAGACAGAGGTCTGTAGTATGTTGGCAGGAAGTCTTATATAGTCAACTTGACACTTTAGTTAAACGGTCTTTTTAAAAATGTGGGTTGCGATAAGGTTGGACTTACGGATAGGGCTGAACACACAGTAACAGTAACAGATAACGAACGTATTAAACAGCGCTATTATCCTACAACAATGCAAAAGATTGTCGATCAAGAACTCGACAAGATGTTAGAACAGGGTATTGTGGAAAGGTGTAATAGCCCTTGGTCTTCTCCTATTTTGCTAATTCCGAAGCGAGATGGTTCGTATCGCTTCTGCGTTGATTATAGGAAGTTGAATAGTGTCAGTAGGCGTGATGCGTTCCCGATTCCTTATGTTAGGAGTATCCTGCACAGATTGACCAATGTTAGGTATCTCACTTCGTTGGACATTAAGTCGGCCGGCCTATTGGGCCATACTTATGGCGGAGTCCAGTAGTACACAGCCTTCACGATACCAAACCGCGGATTGTTGCAATTCTATAGCATGCCCTTCGGTTTGCATAATTCGTCCGTAACTTGGCAACGTTTTATAGAAAATGTTCTAGGTTGTCGTACCTCATGATCTAGATGATATTATCATAGCCACGCCTACCTTTGAAAAGCAAAAAAAAACAACAAGCCCATCAGTGTGTTTTATGGTATGTTAAATATGGCTGGATCTGAACCTGAAAACAAGAAACGGAAAATTTGTTTCTATTGCCCAAGCAAGAAGAGACGCATGACTACCAGATATTGCACACAGTGTCAACATGCTATTTATAGTGAGCACAGAGGCAGTAGCGGCGTTAGGGTAGGGCGCGGTTGGGCGACCGCCCAGGGCGCCGGCTATAAGGGGGCGCCGTGGGCCCTTCGCTCATTGATCGAGGCCTACTTACTCGTACTCGTAAATTCCCTAAATTTAGTGAAAAAATCGTTATGTTGAATGGAACGCAGTGTTCAATCCGTTCGATCGAAGCATTGCATGCAGTTCATTTTACCGGGAATCCCCGACCATAGAGAAACACATTATCTATCTCCTTTTAACAGTTTAGTTAAAAGAGTTGGCGTTGTTTTTGACGAAGCGGAACACACTCAGCTCATTCTGATTCATTAAATCAGTGCACGCACTTAAAACAGTTATTATATACAATTATTTTAAAACAAACAAACGCGGTAATCAGACGGCCCACGCTACGTTACTATGCTAAAGTTTGTCACTCTTCGTTCCGACTACGGAGTGACATTAGTTTTATCTAAAAAGTTGAAATATAAATATGTATGTAGTGTAACAGTGTAACTAACAGTAGGTATTTGGTTTTGACGAATTATTTAATTAGGTAAGTACAAATTTATTTCAACTATCTATACCTACTTATTATAATAAAGAGGTAGCATTTGTTTGTATGTTTATACTTATGTTTGGGGCGGGGTAATCTCTGGAACTAATTATACGATATTGATGAAATTTTGATACGGAGATAATATGGACCTCGAGGAAATACATAAATAACCTACTTTTTAATGCGGGAAAAAGTCTCATTCCCAGGGAATGAGTGGGTGATCGTGATTTTTTCGTACAGATCTAAGCATTATATCACGAAACACAAGCTTTTAAATAAAACATTTCACAAATATTTATTTACCATAGAGTTACCTAGATTTTTTCAACTTACTTCCCGTGTATAATGCTATCCCGAGTAGGTATAACGCACTTTTGGTCGTCCTCGCTCAATAGCTTATAATGAAGTTTTATTGTAATTTATTTTTAGAAATGTTTGGCCTTACAGATTTAATTTGTTGCAGATTTTATTGATTAGTACAAAATGTCTGAACACGTTGATCGTATCAAAAGAAAACCATCTGGGTCAAAATATAGAAAACGGAAAGCAGAAAAAGAAAAGGAATTTCAAAGAACAAAAAGTTTATGAATATAGATAAATATATCACAACAAAAAATCAAGACCTGAATGTGCCATCTACATCTGGAATACAAACGAATGCATCGGTAGTGGAGCCTCTGTCCGACATGTCAGATCATATAGCTGTTGAAGAGATTGTGGACGAAGTTTCCCGAAGTGAGGCTACAAGTTGTGCTACAATTACATATGCTTCTCAGGATGACTCCAATGGTGATGTACAACAAATACAAGTTCTAGATGACGTTAGTACTGTTATTCCGAATATATCGGATCCAGCCACTTGGCCACTCACTCGAAATAGGAAAATTATTGATCATATAATAACTAGTGGCCCAGTGCAAACTCAGATTGATAATTATCCTAAGAATAGTACAGGGCGACATTTCTCTAATTCACACTTCACAAAAAAACTTGCAAACAATGAAACAATTCAGCGTCGTTGGTTAATATACTCCGTTGCCAAGGATCAAGTTTATTGTTTTTGTTGCCGGCTATTTGATAGTAGCTCAACGTCGAGTTTAGTATCTGAAGGATATAACAACTGGAAACACTTGTCTGAAATGTTAAACATCCATGAGAATAGCACTTCTCATAAGAAGTTTTACCTTTCATGGATTGATGCTGAACTACGATTAAAAACAGGAAAAACAATAGATTGCCAAGCGCAACATTTGATTAGAAAGGAAACTACAAGATGGAATAATGTTTTGTCTAGATTGATGCATATTACACTTTATTTAGCTGAAAACAATATCGCGTTCAGAGGTACTTCCGACAAACTGTATACGCCAAATAACGGAAAGTTCTTGGGCTTGGTACAACTACTAGCCAAATTTGATCCAGTTATGCAAGAGCACTTGCGATTAGCTGTGAAGGGTGATATTTCAGACCACTACTGCGGAAAAGACATTCAAAATGAATTAATAGAGCTGATGGGTGAAAAAGTGAAGTCAAAAATCATATCACACGCAAAGAAATCAAAATATTATTCTATTATAGCCGACTGTACTCGGACATTAGTCATGTAGAACAACTTTCACTGACAATACGATTTGTTGATTTATCATCAGATGACGATAAAATATCAGTAAAAGAGCATTTCATAGAATTTATACCTGTCAGTGAGTCGACTGGTGAAAGACTGACTGAAGTTATTATTGATGTTTTAAATAAATACGGACTGGAATTGAACAATTGTAGGGGTCAGGGTTATGACAACGGGTCGAACATGAAAGGAAAAAATATTGGGGTTCAAAGGAGAATTCTGGACATAAATCCCTTAGCTGTTTATGTACCGTGTGGCTGTCATAGCTACAATCTCGTACTATGCGATGCCGCTAAGTCATCCCTAAAATCAGTCACTTTGTTTGGGGTACTTCAGAGGTTGTTCACATTGTTTTCAGCTTCTGTTCATCGATGGAAAATTCTAACCGATCACTTGGGACTATATACTATAAAAAAGCTAAGTGACACACGTTGGGAAGCAAGAATAAGCAGTGTTAAAGCAGTCCGTTATCAAATTACTGTCATCCATGACGCTTTAATTACTTTGGCTATTGAAACTCAGAAAACTGATGTTCAAGTCTCTCATGAGGCTACTACTCTAGCCGAACAGCTAAAAGATTTCAGCTTCATAGTTTCATTGGTTGTTTGGTATGACATACTTTTTCAAATTAATGTCGTTAGTAAATCTCTACAATCAACAGACATGGATCTCGGTAAATGCACAGAAATGTTGAAAAAATGCTGCACTTTCTTGGAAGAATATAGAAACACAGGCTTTAAAAGCGCCATTTTAACTGCTAAGGAATTGGCTGAAGAACTAGAAATTGAACCTGTGTTTAGAGCCACAACAAGAATTCGATGTGTTAAGCGTCAAGCTGGTGAAACTGCCCGCGATGAGCCTATAACTTCTCCAGAAAAAAAATTTGAGGTTGAATTTTTCAACTGTCTTTTGGACACTACATTAATTTCTGTCAATGAAAGATTTGAACAGTTAAATGAGTACTCGGAATCTTGGTCTTTTTTGTACAATATAAAACAGATTCCGGAAAAACCCGACCTTGTCAAACTCTGTGGTGATCTCCAATTGAAATTAACTGTAGACTCTAAATCAGATATAGATGGTTGTATGTTGTGTGATGAACTCATAAGTCTGAAATCTTTTTTGCCTGATCAGAATGTGGTTACTCCTGTTTTTGCTTTAAATTTTATCAAAGATCGCAACTTACAAGAACTGTATCCAAATGTATGGATAGCATTGCGAATATTATTAACTATACCTGTAACGGTTGCTAGTGGGGAGAGAAGTTTTTCTAAGCTTAAGCTAATAAAAACCTATCTGCGATCGACAATATCTCAATCTAGATTGACAAACTTGGCTACCTTGTCAATCGAAAATGAAATTGCTGAAAACATCGACTTTGATAACCTAATAAAAGAGTTCGCCGATAGAAAGGCTAGAAAAGTAAAATTTTATTAGTTTTTCTCTAATAAATGGCTATTTCTTTTAATAAATGGTTGTTTCATTATATCCTTTGCCTTTTTTTCGTATGGGTTTGAATTGCAGTTAGGGGGCGCCGTAGAAATCTCGCCCAGGGCGCTGGTAGTGCTAAAACCGGCGCTGCACAGAGGCAATATTTGTACAGTATGTGCTAAGTAATAAAAAGTATTCCTAATATTATTTCGTTAAATTTATGATAAAACACTAGATAAATACATTATAATTTTTATTTTTTCTTATAATAAACATTTCTGTGAAAGGTGGTGTTTCTTGTTGAAGTCGTAAAATTTACGATAGTCCAGTGTTGACGTTCATTGAAAACAATCCAGTAATCTAGGGTTAATTTGACAATATCCTTCTTTTGCCATAATATGCCATTTTATCCTAGTGCACTCGGATAAAATGATATAGCAGGGATAATTTTTCACAGTGCCTTATTTCAATAATTAAAAAATAGCATAAAAGTTTAAGATTTTTGTATTTTGATTGTTTTGTGAGGAATTTAAACACTTTGTAATTTTTTTTTCTCAAAGAATAATTGGAACTATAGAACTACACCACAATAAGTATGCACGTGTGAGAGATGCAAAACCAACAGACTATTCTGGGCTTCAAGCTGTTTTTGGTTTATTGTATCTCTCGTCCGCTTTGAAGTCTGGCAGAGTAAATGTAAAGGAATTATGGAGTTCTTCAGGTTTGGGAATTGAAAATTACGACTAGCACTACCTCGAACAATATTTCTGTTCTTATTGCGACATCTAAGATTTGACGATATTGCTACACGAGAAGAAAAAAAATCTCTTGATAAATTAGCCACTATAAGAAACAATTGAATTTTTGAATTTTGAATTTGAGCAATTCGTGGAAAAATGTTAGACTGTATATATACTCCATTTGAGTATCTTACGGTAGATGTAAAATTAGTCTTTTCTGGGCAGCTTCCTACAATACATGCCTGAAAAGCCAAATAAATACGGCTTAAAAATATATGCAATGGCAGCGCCAAAACACTTTATGCCCTGAATTTGGAGGTACATGTAGGGCGGCAACCAAGTGATCAATTTGCTTTATTCCAAAACGCAATAAAAATGCCCTACTTTTATCCACTTCATATAGAGATGACAAAATAGATGAGAATACAAGAAGCCAGATATTACTATGGATTATAATGCTACCAAGGGCGCCGTGGATGCCTTAGATAAACTATGTGCCACCAACAACTGCGCACGATACACCAGAAGATGGCCTATGGTCATCTTTTATTCTTTACTAAACATAGCTGGCATAAATTCTTATGTAATTTATAATATTTACAACCCAGGCAATAATAAGCAAGGAAGACTATGGCTACGCGTACTGGGATACCAACTTATTGATAGTCATTTGCGTAAACACACTGCGAACACAGCGACACCAAAAACAATAGTTTCAAGAATAAGACAAATTTTATAAATTGAAGACCCAGTAGTTCAACCGAATACTTCAAGAGCTGTTGGTAGATGTACTTATTGTGATAGAAAAAAGAATCGACCTATACGGTATTAATGCGCAGTATGTGGTAAATGGATGTCTTCAACATTCTAATTTTATTTGCTTAGATTGTAATCTAAGGAAGACAACACCAGAAGAAGTAGACGACTAAAATGACTTTTGAAATACATGTTACCATTTGTGTATTTTTGAAAATTCTCTTGGTAAATACTTTATTTTATAATTTGTATTTGTTTTTGTTACCTGTGTTACTACCCAAGCAAACAATTGATTTTACAAAACCAGCCGAATTTAAACTAATGCGGAATGAGACTCCGCTGCGAGTTCGCTTGTCGCAACCCAAAGCGCGAGTTCCGAAAGTTTAACATCCATCGGAGTAGGTAATGATATGGGGTTACATTGTTACGATTTATTTGATATCTGTTGTATAATTGGGGAATCTTTGTCGTTAGTAGTTAGAGCTTGGGTGTTCTAGACCAACTCCGTGCTCCCAAATTTTCAGCCACGGTAGATGCGAGAAATTGCCCCCTCCACTTTAGTTCGAAACCTGACCAGCGGTAGTTTGTAGAGGCGCTGGAATCGCGAGCGTTGACTGTGTAAATAATTGTATATATACAGGTTGTAGTTGCATAGTATATAGTGTCTACGATGTGTTACTGAAAAAGTATAGCCTGTTGGAACGATTTCACGAGATAATTGGTATTTATTGAAGATTTGGTAAGTTTGGATTTTGCGAAATTTGACGTACTTTGTTACGAACTGTACCGCAAATCTTTTAGTGCACGAGGCCTACGCCATCTTGATATTTGCCCATCGTGGTGGTTGATTTGCCATATTTTGCCCGGAATTTATGCCGGTAAGTGTTCTTTCTTGGTTGTTCGATTTCTGATGTTAATTTTCCGCCGTTTTTTTGCATTTTTAGGAGTTCTAGTGTAAGGGGTAGCTATTGCCTGGGATATCTAGGGGAGCACTAAAGCTGTGTGGAATTTCTCCTTTTTTTGGTCGTATTATGAGGGTATCCGGTAGAATTGTTGGTGTAGGACATGATGCTAGCTGTGTAGGAGCTGTTGGGTGCACGAGGATAGAGGTGTAGGGGTTCCGTGGAGATCCCAATGACTTCCTGTGGCGTACTCCTATACTGCGCATTATTTTTGATTGTAATTAAGACCTTTTGATATTTGAAAATCCTGTAAGCGGCCGCATGTAAACGGGTGCGTGTACACGACTTCGTCGGCGGTTTATCGCGCGTTTATTTTTTTAAGTCATTACTTGGTGGAAGCTCTGCCTACTAGGTTGCTCACTTGCGTAGTATTTGCCCTCTAGGGATACGCTCTATGTTTGTTTTTAATGTTGAGCTACCTTTTTCCTTACCTATATACATAACATTACGAATTTTGGTCAACATCTAGTCCTGTTGAATGATTTTACTTGTTTATTTTTTTTTAACTTGTCTGATTTGGAAAGTTGGTGTTATTTTTGTGGGACCTCCTTACGTTTTCCGAGTTGTGGTACTTTATCCTTATAAGATCGTTGTGTTCCTGTTTAACAAACTGCTGGATAGGGAACAATTTAATTTCCTTTCAACCAGGTGGCGCCTTGAGAAGAACTTTTGTATTTACCTGCGCCCTACTCCACAGCAGACCGGCAGCCCTAAATGACAGCAAGTTCTACATGCAGGTAGGTACCTCGACAAGGTTTACAGAATCTCGGTTTACTTTTTATGGTTTCGCGAGTTACTGAGGACGCATTAGTTTCGGGGATTGCCGATATTGCGCGTGCCCCTCCTTTTATTCTTAATTGGTCCTGGCTACTGCTACTAGCGTACTCAAGCGCCGTAACAACATTTCAGAATGTGACTCTAGGCCCCTGTACTTAGTATCAACAGTAATAAAGCGGCTCCAATATTTGCAGACAATATTTTTTTGTCATATTTACAAAATATGTGTTGTGGTTAGAAGTCATGAATATTTATCCATGATGGTGTTCCATGCCATAGGGCTAGATCAGTATCAAAATTTTTGGATTGGCAAGGTACGACATCGCTTCCTTGGCGCGGGAATTTACCCGGTTTTCACCTAATAGACAACAATTGAGCCGTATTAGAAACAAAGATACGTGAATGCAATAACCACAACATAAATATATCGAAGAAGAGGATAAAAAACTGGCCAAGATATTAAACGTACAGTTCATGTAATGGATCTTTAGACGCACATCATTGTTTGATGACATAAGCAAAGATTGTCGGTTAATCTATCTATCCTTATTTAATATCGGTGTCGAATGTTCAAGCGCGGAAAATACGTATGTGATAAAAATAATGTCTAAGCTACTGCATTAATCAGTACAGTGTCAGATGGTATTCATTGTCTTGTCAAGTTCTGCGTGTATTTTTTTCTTTTCGTTCCGTTTTAACTTACCTTTACTTTTTCTGATATTTTGCAAGAGTAATTGTTCTTTTCAGAACACAGATAGGTGTGCATTTGTGTGCTGTAAGGTAATACATATGCAAACAATGTATCAAATAGAGGTTATGTAACTTTATTTTAGATAATGCCTGGAAAACGTTTAAATTCTCAGGCACAAGAACTTGTGCTAAACGTTTTGGAGTATTTCGAGAGAGAAAAAGAAAACGGAGGGCCTACATTGCCTGTAAATGCTGCTTACGAAGTATGTATTCTAATACTGTCTGATAACGTTCACCCATTGATTAATTTGCAGAGAGTATGTGACGCTCTGCATATTTCCCGTCAAACACTGTATGCTATTAAGCAGTGAAAGATGAGAAATCCAATTCTTTCTTCCCCTGGTAAAAAGAGACCTCGCGCTAAACCAAAAACTAAAGATCTGCGAGAGTCATCGAAAATGGAAGTACGAAATACTGTGTACAATATGTATAAAGAAAGTAATAATTTATAATTATGATAACACTGTTCTATTTATTTCAAAAGTATTGTTTCAGGAAAACATGTTACATTGCACACTTTAAAAGATCAACTTACGACCAAAGAAATTGTATCGTTATCTACAAAATTCTTAGCCAATTTATTGAAGGATATTGGGTTTAAATTTCCCAAAGATGACAACAGGCGTGCTTTAGTTGAGAGACATTATGTTGCATTAATGAGAAGTGTGTTTCTCAAAAAGTATGTGGATAATTTAGTATCAAGTACCCCAAGACCGGTAGTGTTTTTGGATGAGACCTGAATTTATTCGAAAGGAAATAAAGGAAAATCTTGGCAAAATGATTCTGTGAAAAGTGTTCGCAAGCCAGAGGGTTATGATGGTAAACGTTTCATTATTCTTGATGCTGGAACTGAAAATGGGTTTATCAGTGGTGCGAGTTTAATCTTTGCCTCAAACAATAAACTGGCAGATTACCATGCATCAATGAATAGCACAAAATTTGAACAATGGGTAACACAACTTCTTCCGAATATACCAGAAAAATGTCTTATTTTAATGGATAATGCTCCGTACCATAGCGTCGTGTTAAATAACGTCCTCACCATGGTATCGAGAAAACAAAAATTATTCCACGAAAACAATGTAAATTTTTCAACCGATTTAACAAAATATCAATTGCCGGATTTGGTAAAGAGAAATAAGTCTGAGAAGAAGTACGCTATCGATGAACTAATAAAAACTCATGGCCATGATGTGTTGAGGTTACCACCATATCATTGTGACTTTAATGCTATAGAACTAATTTGGGGCTTCCGGAAAAGGTTATTATAATAAGCATATTGGCAGGGACGGTTACCGAGATGAGAATGTTCTTACTATGTGGAGCAACATCAGCACATTGTTGCCAAAATACATGGGAAAATTGTGTAAGGCACATAAATAAACTAATTAAGGATTGGTATCAACGAGAGAAGCATTTGGCAGATGTTGAAATCGACCCATCATTATAAATCCTGGAGAATCTTCAACTTCGAAGTTCGAAAACGACTAGTCCATAACTTTAAAATATTTAGTCGTTATCAACTGTTATATTATTTGTAATATTTATATTGCTATGCTTTATTATTAAACATGTGTACGGAAGGTATATAATAAACCTCTTGTAATATATCATGTATCGAGTTTTATTATTTGGAATATTAGTTTATTTAGTACGAACAACTGTAATGGATAATATTTTAACGTTGTATCGAGCCTGTAATCTCATAATTGAAATACATAGTAGGATGTTTTATTTAATCAAGTAGATTATTACGATTTGTTAGTCTTATATAGCATGGAACTTTACACATTAAAAGTTTATACTAATTTTCATGTCGAGAAATTGTAAATTATTGAATATGATTTATTTGCAATATGACAGATTTATATAATAGGACTTTATTAAAAAGGCGAAATTCATCTTATAGATTTCCATATAAACGTTACAATCAAACGCAATGCGTGTTTTAGATTAATGCAGCTTATTCACGCTCAATTGGCAGAATCCTAACAATAGAAAAATCCTAACCTACTTTGTGTGTATGTGAGCTGTCAGAAATATGTAGTTTATTTTAATGCATTATGTATATAGTGCTTAACTTGAACTAGAAGTACCGATTGGATTCGTACGCATAAAAATTGATGACGTGCGTCTGAAGATCCATTACACGAACTTGTCTTAGCCATATGTCTGAAGCACCCTCATAAACAGCCGATATTACCTGAACTCTACAATGTAATTATACCGACCATTACTAATCTTTATTTAATGACAACTTACCAGGAAAATCTAGAGAATTATACAAATATTCTGTTGTGAGAAGGGGTATTTCTGTTAGTTTCTCTTTAGCATTCATTAGGACTGTTCATCAGAAACTTGTATAGTAAAATAAATTAAATCCGTTCTATTGAGTATGGTTCTATTGTTGTACGGTGTTGTGTATTGTGACAGTATGCCTAGAAAACGGGAGTTAGATATAGTAGACCGAAGTAAAGTGGTGTTACTGTATTCGCAAGGCCAATCGCAATCAAAAATCGCGAAAACGATGAAACGATCACGGTATGCGATACAAATGGCGATCAAACGTTTCCAAGAGACGGGTTCTTATGAGAATCGAAAAAAAAGCGGACGGAAACGCAAAACTACACGGAGGGACGATCGATTTTTAACGCGTCTTTCACTCAAAAATCGGATGAAATCATCCAAAGACCTAGCTGCAGAATTAAATGAACAACAAGGAATTTCTATATCTGCCAGAACTGTAAGAAGACGACTTGTACAAGCCAATTTACATGGCCGTAAGGCTCGTCGCAAACCCTTATTGACCGAGGAACAAATGAAAAAACGATTATTGTGGGCGAAAAAATACACAAATTGGACAATAGTAGATTGTTCCAAAATTATATGGTCTGATGAATCTAATGTGGAGGTATGATAAATTAATACATTTTACTTCTGCACAACGTAAAGTAAATTATGTTAAATTAGTTATGTTAAATGCTGAATCGTAATTTTACAAGCAACTAATTTTGTGTATTTTATTCAGATTTTGCCAACTCCTGGAGCTCAATTTGTTCGAAGAAGACCTGGAGAAGCATTTGAGCCAGATTGTATTGTACCTACAATAAAATACGGCGGCGGTAGTGTAATGATATGGGGCTGTATGACAGCTCACGGTGTGGGTGAAGTGTACGTTTGTGAAGGCCGAATGAACAGTGACACGTACACTGCTATGCTAGAAGAGATATTAGAGCCGTCCATCCTAAAATTCTTCGACCCCGACGAAGACGAATATCTTTTTCAACAGGACAACGCCCCATCTTATAATTTGATGTTCCTTACAAAATTCTAGGGTGCTTCAGACATATGGCCAAGACTGTATTTGTTGATTTTCTGAAGAAAGATGACCTTTACTTGACCTTGATACAATAATCCTGTATGTTGATTCGACATCGTAGGTGTCCGTACCACTCTGTACCTGCTGATTTATTTTATTGGGCAGATCGGTAATTCGTTTTGTATAGGTACATGTGTGTTTAGTGGTTTAGTACGATCGTGTGTTTTTATATATTTATTTAAAGATCTAGGGGAAGCCCGGGCAAAGCGGATTGCCCGGGAAAAGCGGATACTTGTTAGTTTATGAAAACGACGGTAGGTGACATTCAGTGCTGTGGACAGCGTGAAGGAGCATGTTAGACGAAATAAAATCAGTGCAGGCCAAGCGACAACTTAAGAAGCACGAGCAGTGAATCGATATTGAAGATTTTACAGTGTTTTGTTAAAATAATTACTTTAAGGTAAGCTACGTAAGTTAATTGAAATTGCTTCAATAAAGAGCTTCGTACTTTTTTGTTATTGCCTTCTGTAGGTTAGATTTTAGTAATAATGTTTATGGGGCGCCACGACCCTAAAATCTATTTCGTTAAAGAGTCGCAATTTGAAGATGCATGTCCGGGCAAAGTGAACAGGGCAAAGCGGATAGATATTCGCTTTGCTCGGTAGGTATTTGCTTTGCCCACATGTCGTTTGCTTAATTCCTTACTAACTAACAGCTAGTTCAAAGATTGAAATTAATCAGCCTTAGTCATTTCATGTGATAGTACTTTCTACTGATTTCAGATGGTAATTATAGGCGGACCCCTCTGAGATCAAAAATTCGACAAATGCGCGGCTAGATTTTTTTGAAATATCTCAGCTATTAGGGGAGATAGGACCGAAATCTCTTCGGTACAACACTCAGGGCGATGAGTACAATCTTTTCCACCCCCCGTAGGTCGAAAATTCGACAAATTCCCGGCTAGATTTTTTCGATTTTTTGAAATATCCCGGCTATTAGGGGAGATAGGACCGAAATCTCTTCGGTACAACACTCAGGGCGATAAGTACACTCTTTTCCACCACTCGGAGATCGAAAATTCGACAAATGCCCGGCTAGATTCTTTTCGTTTTTTCTTTTAAATATCTCGGCCATTAAGCGAGATTAGACCGAAATCAAAGGCGCCAATGTGCCTTGCTGGGAGTTTTCCCTCTCGTTTAGATTAACAAGGTGAACCTACTTGCCGAGGAGGAAGCAGATACATCAAACGGTTATCGACAGTGCTCAAACGAGTTAATGTGCCTTCCTGAGAGTTTGTCCTCTCGTTTAGATTAATAAGACGAACCAACTTGCCCAGAGCGAATCAGATTCATCAAACGGTTCTCGAGAAAATATCGATGAAAATTTAACCCTATAAGGCGTTAATGTGCCCTGCTGGGCGTTTGGCCACTCGTTTAGATTAACAAGGTGAACCTACTTGCCGAGGAGGAAGCAGATCCATCAAACGGTTATCGGGCTAGTTAATATTTATATGATGAAAATGTCCAGATAATTTATGAAAGTGTAACGGTCACAGCGCTCAAAGGCGTTACTGTGCCTTCCTGGTAGTTTGTCCTCTCGTTTAGGTTAACAAGATGAACCAACTTGCCCAACACTCAAATGCCCGGCTAGATTTTTTTCGTTTTTTTGAAATATCTCGGCTATTAAAACCGATTACGTAAGAAAAACCACCCAAACGAACTGGAATGAAGAAACAATGTCCGTCACGTCAGTTTCAAAAGAATATGGTATTCCATATGCCACACTCTATAGACACTGGAAAAGTAAATCCAGCAAAAGAAAATTAGGCAGGTTCCTGCCAGTTTTTACCAATGCAGATGAAATAGAATTGAAGAATTACCTAACACATATAGACACACTTTTCTTCGGCTTAACGCGTGTCGACTTTTTGAAATTGGCATTTGATTACGCGCAAGCTAACCAAATACAACATCCATTTAAAAATGGAAGAGCCGGTGATGACTGGTTAGCAAAGTTTAGAACTCGTCATCCAGATATTACATTCCGCGCACCGGAACCAACATCAATTGCACGGGCAATAGGATTTAACCGACCCCAGATAGAACGATTTTTCACTATGCTTGGGGAGGTTTTTGGAAAAATATACAAGTTTCCAGCTACTTCCATTTACAATATGGATGAAAAATCCAAAATCTTTACCGCGCGAGGTAAGAAGCAAGTGGGGATAATAGCAAGCTCCGAGCGAGGGCAATTAACTACAGTCATATGTTGTTGCAATGCTGCAGGGTCATTTATCCCACCCTATTTTCTTTTCACTAGAAAAGAATGCAAGAAAGGCTAATGGATGGAGCTGCTCTGGGTTCTCAAGGATCCTGTATTGATAATGGTTGGGTAAACGGTCCATCATTGTTGCTTTGGCTTAAAACACTTTGTAAAGACCAACCGCAGAAAACAAGCGTTTGCTGCTGCTTGACAACCATGAATCGCACAAATTTTATCCAGCTTTGGAATACGCTTCTAAGAACAATGTCATTTTTTTGTCATTTGCACCTCATACAACAAATAAAATGCAACCTCTGGACGTATGTGTGTACGGTCCCATTAAAAAATTTTTCGAGCAAGAACTTAACACATTTCAAAAAAATCATCTTGCTCGTAGAATCAACCAATATGATATGTGTAAACTTTTTACACCTGCTTATTTGAAAGGAGCCACAGTTCAAAATGCAGTTAAAGGATTTCAGACAACGGGGATATTTCCATATAATCCGAATATCTTCAGAGATAAAGATTTCGCTTCAGCTTCATTAACGGACCGTCTTCAAGACATTCCAGCAAATAGGAACAGTAACAAACCCCTGGCTTATAGTTCAAATGAAGATATACCTTTAACACGTTGACTGTCAGAGCGGTCCCAGGGACCGCTGCTCGGTTTTCCTCCTACGCCAACATGGTTTTTTTCTTTTTTCCTTTTTTGTTTTGTATAAAAATTGTTAATATTATGAATTTTGTGTAAAAAAAGTATTTTCAGTTTAATTATCACATGATTACAAAAGCGGCACAATGTACCGCTCTGGCGGAAATAATACGTATTCCGCCAGATGGCGACACCGCCTCTTTGTATAACCTCAAATATCATAGCAGTACCCACTACTCGCCTTACTTTGTGTCAATTCAGTTATCATGTATTCTTCAAGAACCAAAAAGCTGCTTTATTTAGCATTACAGCGCCATACTAATTCTGGTAAGTACAAGGAAATATTGTTTTTATTTGAGTCATAGCTAATTATTTCACCGATAACACTAATGTGATGAACTTGTTTCTACAAAATATAACCTATTTGTTATTGATCACTTTTACTAATGATATTTGTTTTTAAATTTACTTACTACAGTAGCCTATAGTTAGGGAATTTATTTACTACACATCAGAGCTGTGCGCGTTACATATAAAAAGGAATTACGTTACAAAAAATAAAAAAATATATTTTTGTTTTTTTAGATTCATCTGACGAGGACGCGATAGAAGCATTAGGAGGAGATGATTATTCAGATGACTCCAGTTACTCCCCCAGTGACGAGAGTTAACTGGAGGAAGAGGAAAATAATAATAAGAAAATTCGAATTATGGAAACAACTACTTGCAATCTTAGGGGTGCGTTCGTAAATGTTACTCGCGTTATCTAAAGAGTATCCATACATTACCCTTAGCGTTCGTAAAGTCAAATTGTTCCGCCTTATTCAGTGTTTACGAACGAACAAGATAATACCCCGGAATAACACTCTTAACCCGGTCCAAGACTGCGGTAAATAGGGTAACACATGCGCAGATGACAAGAACATATTTATCAGACATACTTTTATCAGGTTATGTGTGGTTTGTATTTGTATATACATAAATTACGTCTATATTTTATAATCGTTCAAGAAAAACGTTGGTTTTCAATTGACAAGCGTTTTCCATAAAAAAAAAATGAGCAATATAACTATCTGTTCTCACGAAATAGTGCGTGATGCAAATAATGACATTATCACTATGGGAAACAATATTTTAGTAAGAAATAAAACGAGTAAGTTTTTTGTTACATATTTAAATGTGTAATCTTTTAAATACATGTACATTGTTTTTGTTAGCAAATGAAGTAAATGCACTGCGTAACAATGAAATCTGTGAGATATTTGGGTTTCAAATTGAAGAAGAAATTAACCGAACCATTTTATATGAACACGAACAAACCAATGACCAAACTCACAATCGTAAATGGGGAAAAACAGAAACATTAACATTACTAGAATTGTACAAACATTTTTATACTGATTTACAATGTACTACAAAACGCAATGATGTTGTGTATCAGCAAATTTCAGATGAATTGAAAAATAAAAATTACAATTTTTCTCGACAACAGGTTAAAGACCGTATTAAATATTTAAAAATGCGATATATGAAATGGAAGGATGGCATAAAGAGAAGTGGAGCAGCAACAATATATTTTGAGTATGCAGATATTTTAAATGAAATTCTAGGTACGAAACCTAATGTAGAACCAATAGCTATAGCAGACACATCTAGTTCCGAAAATGTGTCGAGTCCTCAAAATATGCCTGGTATATGTTACATACTAATAATATATACTGTATTATACATATTTTCTTGCAGATGTATCAACTGAAGAAAATTCTGATGTGTTTGCTTGTGAGGAACATGGACAAAAAAAAAGAAAAAGGAATGACATAGAAAGACGGCATCAGGAAAAAATGACTTTGTTAAGGGATATAAAAACATCATTTGAAACCATGTTCCAACAATTAATAGAAAAATTATAGTTATTGTTAAAATACATTCATTTTTATTTGTGAGTTATTTTGTTCCAAAGATTTAGTTCTACTGTTACTAATATTATTAAATAAAACATGTTGTAAAATATGCACATTCTCCTTAATTTGCAAGATGTAAATACAAAAAAAATATTACTATAACATAGAAATTATTCTACATATTTCATTTCTCTTTACTGTACCATTATGTATAAGTTCATCAATATTAGCATTATTTTGAATATGTGCTACTTCATTATTTCCATTTACATTAGGCATACCTTCCGCAATATAATTTTCAATATTGGTATCATCTTTCAAACACAAATTGTGTAACACATAACAAGCAAGAATAGTAGCTGGAATGAAATCTGTTCTGTTCATATCTAGATATTTCAAGCGTCGAAATCTTCCAAATAGTAGAGCAAAACTTCTTTCGATGACTTGCCTACTTTGTGATATTTTATAATTAAAAAGATGTTGGTGCACATTTAAGTTACCGCGATCTATGTAGGGTGGAATACACCACTCCAATAACGGATATGCTTTGTCTCCAATGATAAACATATTTCGATTTGGAAAATACTTTTGCGGCTCTCGCAACACATTTTTATAAAAACCTGAATTTCTAAATACTCTTGTATCACTGACTGAACCAGGGTATCCTATAAAGCAGTCCATTAATTCTAAATTTGTGTTACATACTGCTTGTAAAGTTATTGCATAATACATTTTTCTTGATATGTATACTTCAGCATCATTTTTTGGAGCTTTAATAGGAATAAATGTTCCATCGATTGCACCTACTATATTTTCTATTCCCGCTATACACCTAAATTTCTCAGAAATTGCTACTAGTTTGTCTTGTAGTGGCCAATATATAAATTGCTTTGAAATTTTATTGAAAATAGTAATGATTTTGAAAAAGCTTTCCGAAAGTGAAGATTTACTCATGTCAAATCTTTCCGCTATTGACCTAACAAAAGCAAACTTAAAATTCTCCTAATGTATCTATTATTTGTCATTTACCTATATGAGTCAGGTGTTGCCAAAATCCATAATACACTTAGTAACTGTTTTTCTATAGGTATGGTAGGTCTTCCTAAAGAGTATTTTGTTATATTGCTATATATAATAGGTAATAGGTTTTCATAAGTTGATCTATTTATTCGGAAGTGGCTCTGAAATTCAGTACTTGAATAACCTGGAATTATTTTTTCTACATAACATTCAATGCGTCTATGTTCTTCTCTTTCAATATCATCTATCAGTTCTTCTATTAAAATGTCTGTGAATACCTTTGTAGCATATATTACACTACAAATAATGCCTTTTTTTCTACTGTCCATTTTTACTATACGTTTTTGGGATTATGATTCATTATACAATATACAACATTCTACACACCACAGTTCGTAAACACTAGACAGAGGTAATGGTAACATGGAATTCCTTTACCGTACCTCACTCTATCATTCACCTATAAATACGAACGCACCCTAGTGGTGGTGAACTAGAAACAGGTAATAAAGATGTACGTGACACCAGACACCTTTTACCACCTGAAAATCTCGAATCAGCTAGTACTGTGTATCACTACAACCGAAAAGAGTGGGATATTCCTGTAGATGAGAATTTGCAATTGTTTGACTGTGTGGGCTCATCAAACATAAACCTAGACATTGTATTGAACTACTCTGACAAAATCCCTCTAGAATTTTTTAGTCTATTTCTTACCGATGAAATAATTGATGAGATGGTACTACAAACCAATCTTTACGGTGAGCAATTCATTATTAATGCCATTATTACGGAAAATATTGGTCCTGAAAGCAGGATCAATTATTGGCGCAATACAAATAGAACAGAAACATTTTATTGGCATTCTTGGCTACATCGGTTTGGACCAAAAGCCATCGCTGGCACGATATTGGAGCAAACATTCTTTCTACAAAAATCAAGTATGCAATTCTGTGATGCCCCGAAACAGGTTCGAGCTGCTGTTGATGATGTGGCATTTTTCAAATAATGATTTGTGTCCAACTGGCGAACGACTTTATAAGATAAAGCCTTTACTTGTCAAGTTGGTGCGTCGATTCAAGGATGTTGTTGAACGCGGCGAAACTGTTTGCATCGATGATTCGCTGGTGCCATCCCGTGGCCGGTTAATAACGAAGCAATATATTCCAAATAAGGCAAGTAAATATAGCGTCAAAGTGTTCAATCTCTGCTGCGATGGTGGTTACATTTACAGCATGAAAATTTACGGAGGGCGAGAAAGCGAAAGGATCATCTAGTATAGTCTTAGAATTAGTTGATGACTTGTTGGGTAAGGGTAGAACAGTAGGGACAAATAATTATTATACATCCATAGGACTCGCTACGGAATTGCTCGAAAAAAGAACACATCTGTTGGGTACTCTCAGAAAGTCTAGGAAGGGTATCCCTAAAGAAATAACACAAACAAAGCTACAGAGGGGAGAAACCATTGCAAAACAAAATAAAAAGGGAGTAACCGTAATGAAGTGGAAAGATAAAAGGGAATAAAGGGGAAAAAATTGTAGTGAAAATAACTAGCTATACGAATTCTATCTTATGTGCCGAAGCGGTCCGTACCAAGCTGGTTTTTCACCTCCCCTAGCGCCAGAGCGATCCCTAAAGCACAGAAATCACATTTGAATGCGCCCCCCTGGCGTATGGAGACGGTTTATCGGACCGAAGCCATGCGGTCCCTAGGACCACCTTGGCGCCTTGGGAGAGGACAAAAATCACTCACCTTATGCACCGAAGCGGCACGTAAGACTGCTTACTTTGACAAACCAAACTGGTCTTTGACCTCGCCTGGCGCCAGAGCGATCCCTAAAGCACAGAAATCACATTAGAATGCGGCCTCCTGGCGTATGGAGAAGGTTTATCGGACCGAAGCCAAGCGGTCCCTAAGACTGCCTTGGGCTAGGACAAAAATTCCTCACTTTTGCGCCTGGCAGTCAACGTGTTAGTAAATATTGTACACAAGAATATAGTTCCTTTGCATCCATCTTTGCCATCATCTTCTGCTTGTCGGCTATCTTCCACCACTACCTCATCACTCGGCAAAAAATCTGATGTTGAGTCCACTTTCCCCTCATCTGCAACTCCATCAATTGTCAAATCGAATATGACTCGCCTTCCATTTCTGTTGCATCACCTAGCAAAAAACTAGTATTGCCTGTCGCACCACTAAAATCATCATCAGAATCTTTAGCATTAACTATTAAATCATCATCTGTGCCGTCCACATCACGAGTTACAAAAACATGTCAGTCCTTTTGATGTAAAACCAGTGCCGAAAATGTGCTTAACCTCTAGTAGTTCTAGAAAAAGAAAGTTTCAAAAATCCGAGTTTTTGACTTCATCTCCAATTAAGCAACAGCAACTTGACAAGTTCAATTCAAAAGCTGTAAAATGTAACAAACATGCAGTCATTAAACCCGTGTCTACGATGTCGACTGGTGAACAAAACAAGAAAAGAGTTAGTGATCGTAAAATGTCTAGTAAGTTAGCAACTACTACCAACAATTCTGATACAATTTACAACTGTTTGACGTGTGGAGAACCTTTTGGAGACACCGACGATGACTGGATCCAGTGCAGCGGATGCAAAAATTGGTATCACGAACTCTGTTCTAGTTGGGTCTAGGAAAGTTCACCGAAAACAATTCACCGAAAACAATTCACAGAAAACAATTCACCGAAAAGCAATTCACCGAAATAGTAATTCACCGAATAGAAAATTCACAGAATCACAATTCACCGAAAAACATATTCACCGAAATGCATTACAACCATTCTCAGAATGATTTGGAGACAAAAGCGGACGCGTTTTATTCATTTTACTTATACATATTCGCTAATTAGGTACTTCTCCATGAAATTGTAATTCTATTTCGCAAATATTCACAAACATGTTGTGTGTTAAACCGTTTATGAGAATGCCATTGTAAACCGTTATTTAATATTTATTTATTTAATATGCCTTGTATAAAGGTAATGAGAAATGTAAGGATTATCCGAATGTTAGTTTCGCGACAGAGAAATTCATTATTTGTTAAATATGTTGTTCCTAATGTATTGTTTACCTTTCATGTGAATTGCAGGTATTTTACAACGCGGTAAAATGCATTACAGTAATTGGACCATTATTTATACCTAACATACATCGTCGGGTATAAAGGGTACCGGGTATAAATACTATACTATATTTGAACTAGCTTTATTTCAAAAGTGGTTGAGCTCAAGTTAACGTTGACATGGCTGTTCAGTTTATTGTGAGTGAGAAAGGAAAACGCAAATTATTGCTTGATGGTCATTTATATTTGAAAGACAAGCAAGCTGAAACGCGAATATATTGGCAATGTGAATATTATCAAAAAATTAAATGTCATGCGCGTGTTATAACAGTGGATGATAAAATCGTTAAGAGAAGTGGTTTACATACTCACGTAGCGGATGCAGCACATGTAGAAGCTACTAAAGTAATGAACAGTATTCGTGATAACGCAAAAAATACTCAAGATGCGCCGCATTACATTATATCAAACGCATCGGTTGGAGTTACGCAAGCTACAGCAGCAAAGCTATCAAAAGTATGCAGCATCAAAAGGACGATTAGAAATGTACGAGCTAGACACGAAGATATTCCAGTGTTACCTATTCACCGGCGGGACATTGTTTTACCCGAGAAATATAAGAAAACACACCGTGGGGATGAGTTTTTAATGTATGATTCTGGGCCTGATGAAAGTAGAATGCTAATTTTCTGCACTAGAAGAAATCTTCAGCTTTTAGCCAGATCTACTGATTGGTACGCAGACGGTACGTTTAAAACTGTACCACATCTTTTCCACCAACTATACACATTACATGGTTTACATAACAACAATAGTATTCCCTTGGTATTTGCACTGCTACCAAATAAAACAAAAGAGACGTACGTGCGGCTTCTCCAAAAGGTGAAAGAATTTGAGCCTGGAATTTTGCCAACTACAGTACTAACCGATTTCGAACCTGCAATAATAAGTGCAATTACAGAAGTATTTCCACAAACTATACATCGAGGATGCTTTTTCCATTTCTCTCAATGTGTATTTCGACAAATTCAGGCAGAAGGTCTTAAGAACAGATACGAAAACGATGCCGATTTTGCTCTGAAACTTCGTTTACTACCTGCATTAGCATTTGTTCCCTTGGAAAACATGGTAGATGCGTTTGAAAGACTGTGCGACGAAAACATATTGCCTCCAGAAGCACAGAGTGTTGTGGATTAGTTTGAGGATACGTGGATTGGACGTCCCCAACGGCGTCAGCATCGACGTGTGCCGCGATTTTCTCATGAAATGTGGAACTGTTTTCATGGAGTACAACAGGGTCTACCAAAAACGAACAACTCTATTGAAGGATGGCATCGAGGATTTGAAACACAAATTGGAGCAGACCACCCTAATATATGGCGATTTATCGATGCAATTCAGAGAGAACAAAGTGTAAATGAACTTAAAATAGAGCAGTACATAAGTGGACAGGAAGGGCCACCGATGCGTAAAAAATATAAAGATTGTGCGGTGAGGATAGCACAACTAGTTCATAATTACAACATCATGGACAACATATGTGATTATCTACGAGGCATAGCACATAATTTAAGTTATTAAATGAATAGAAATGACAATGACATGAAAATAACGAAATATGACAAGGGAATTCATTTTCCGCATTAAGTGTATGTGCCCTGTAAATAAAATAAAAAAAAAACAATAAAAAACGAAATAAGACAAAGGAATTCGTTTCTAACTTTTAAACACGCCAGTATTATTCTGCCAGTCCTAAGCCTGGATAAAGTGTGAAGAGAAGTTAATAATAATAAGAATAGAACAACTTCACAAACTATCATTTCGCTGAATAGGTTTTTCGGTGAATTGTGCTTCGGTGAATTCTCTGTTCGGTGAATTATTATTTCGGTGAATTGATTTTCGGTGAATTGTTTTCGGTGAACTTTCCGGTACCGGTTCTAGTTACTGTGGGTTTGGTCTGTTTATTTGTGACTTTTGTAGCACATAATATGCTACTTAGATGTACTTTTTGCTTAATGTTTATATCTTCACTTTTATATGAATGATGACAATATAGTTCTTTGTTTCTACGTATAATGTTATTCACTTAAACCGGGTACCTGGGCAAAGCGGATAAAATGCATATAAAAAAAATTTATTAAAGTAATACGAAAAAAATGTACGTAATATCTTATTTAATTTTTCAGTACAGACAATTCTGTGTGCCATCGACACTTTTTTATTATGAATGAATAACTGATAAGCATATTATGTATTTTTTAGATTTACATCCGCTTTGCCCGGGCTTCCCCTACCAGCTATAAATGAAAGTAATAAATATGTTTCTTTGACAGATAACGTATAAGTTTTATAACCCATTAGCGCCTAGCGTCACCATATGGAGCCGCAAAATACCCCCCACTTAAAAATGCACTTGAACCCTTGCGTAAACAGTTATATGAAATTTCAAATCAGGTATATCTACTCCAGTATTGCGCATATTATACGTATTCCTTGTGATCCATCTCGTGATTTTAGTGTTGTGAGAGCTTTAAGAATCTGCTCATCGTTTGAATTACTACAGAAAATGGACATCCGTTTCGCGTAAGTATTATATCAGTTATATTTTATATCTCTAATGTATTTTATTCATATATATATAATTTACTAAAACATAGAACTATCGATTGTATGTTTCTCTATGGGACAAAATGTTTTTGAGTTTTAGTTATAACTTTGTAAACATTGATGTTCCCATATGGAACCGTTAAGCGGTTAGCGCGTCAATACTGTTTTTGTTATTTTTTTAATTATTTTCCGATTTTAGTGGTATGACGTTGAAGGAAGCGTTAGATATTGCATATGATGAAAGCGACAACGAATTGTCTGCAATATATATCGAGCCCCCCGAGTCAAATATTTTAACCGACGAAGACGACGGTGGTCTTGTTGACAACCTGAGTCGAAGGCAGTTGTGTGCAAACTCTGAAATCGTTTTTCCAAACCAAACTAGAATTGGTGCTCTTGCGGAAGATAATAATGGAGAAGTTGGAGTAGTTGAATTTATGCCACAACCTAGTACGAGCACAGCTTCCGCCGCTGTCAACATATCTACACGGCCTAAAAATTTAGTTTTTTGTGAAACTGCTGATTTAACTCCTTCTTTGCACGAGTTTTTACCAGGGGATTATAGCAGGTTTGCAACATTGAGTTGTGTGGAATTATTTGAATTGTTTTTTACCAATAAATTGTTGGAAACAATAACAGCTCATACGAAGAGTTATGCTCTTTTTAAAAACTGCCCGGATCCTAATGTATCCGTAGATGAATTGAGAGTGTTTCTTGGTATTCTAATACTTAGCGGTTACAACAACCGGACGTCAAAGAGATGTTATTGGGACACAGCAAAAGATATGCGCAACGAATTGGTTTATGAAGCCATGAGGAGAAACCGATTTCTCCAAATTTGTCGTTTCATTCATTTTGCGGATAACAATGCTATTGACGTAACTGATAAAATGTACAAGTTACGTTTTTTGACAGACGCACTAAAACAAAAATTTATTCAGTATTTTGTTCCCGAATAAAATCTTTCGTATGATGAATCGATGGTGAGATATTATGGCCGCCACGGCTGTAAACAATTTATTAAAGGTAAACCAGTAGATAAGATTCGGGTACAAAGTGTGGAGCCTCAATACGCCTGATGGTTACTTGGTAAATTTTGAAATTTATCAAGGAAAGAATCCACGAGGAAACGCTAATTATGAAGAGCTATTCGGAAAAGCGTCAGCACCATTTCTTCAAATGATTGAAGATTTAGGAGAGAAAAAACATAAGCGACATAATTTTTCATTGACAATCTATTTTCGGGGACCAACCTTTTGTGTACTTTGAAAGAGAATGGTTATGGTGCTACTGGAACCATTCGGGACAACAGAATTCCAAAAGAGTGTCCAATTTCTAACAAAACAGAATTTGCAAAAAGCAAGGGGTTCCATTTCTTCGGCACTACAAAAAAACTTCAGGAATTTTATATGTTAGATGGATGGACAATAGTGTAGTATCACTGGTCAGTACTTGCTTCGGTGTGGCACCGATAAAACCTGTGGACCATTTTTTCCAGAAAAGAGAGTATAACAAAAATATGGGAAGGACGGATTTGATGGATAGTAACGTTTCTTGGTAAGTGCATACCTTGTCCCATTTTTTTTTCATATATAATTTCAGCTATCGCATTGGAATACGGTCCAAGAAATGGTATTGGCCAATATTTACATATTTGGTGGATGTTACCATACAAAATGCGTGGACACTATATAGAAAAACGGACCGAAATATAAGTCAATTAGAATTTAGAAGAAGTATTGTTCAAGTAATATTTCTATTTGCACGAATCTAATTTCAAAAAGAATAATTATCTTTGATTACAGACATATCTTAAAAGATACAAAAATCCTCCAAAATCATCTGGTAGAGTTTCCACAGCAGCTGCAAGTACCTCTAGAGTCAGCGATGACTTTCGATACGATGGTCTTCTGCAGTACATCATTTATGTACACGAAAATAAGCGAAGAAGATGTGCAGGAATCGATTGCAAGAGCCGCGGTAGAACGATGTGCAGCAAATGTGATGTGGGATTATGCATTAAATGTTTTAGGATATTTCACACCAAATAAACATTATATAGCCACAAAATATTTATAATTACATTTGTTTTTTTTTGTGAATACAAATATGTGTAGAAAGCGCCTAGTGGCTCCATTTGGAAACGACCCTTTGTGAAATTATTAGTGAATAAAGAAATATGTTTTCATTATTTTCGCTCTACTTAATCTACTTTATCTCTTTTTCGTACAAAAAAATTTGCATTAATAATAAAAAATTATTCACGGCGTTAATGGGTTTTAATTGTTGGGTGTCCGTAAATGATTGAAAGTTAGGGGAAATAAATTTTGTACTAACACCTGATTTTCATCACAACAATAAGCAGTGTCTGTTTGGTGGTAGTCACCTCTGATGTAATTATACAGTCCCTGGCAACATTATTATGGTCACCTGTGAAACTACTAAATTTTGAAGATCGTGCTTTAAAAAATACATGAAAAATCATCGTCTATTAGAAATATGCAATATGTAACTCCTCGTACAGTAGTGCTATCATAGTTGCATACATAATTGTTTCGATAATTTGACTTTTAGGCCGAATTTTGACAGTCACAAACACTGTCAATTTGTTGGTGGTGGTTGTGTAGCACTTGTTGTATTTAGCTGTGTTTTCTGTAGTGTTTTAATACTTTTGTCGCTAGTTTTTAAGAAGAACGGGTTCTTACACTTGTTCAGGTAAGTTACTCTTATTAGTCCACATGAATTTTTAATGATTTTCATCAAAACATTTCTAAAAAAAATAAGTATTTATTTTTATTGTTTTTTTTAGGATGGGTAAGTCTTCTGACCTCACTGAGGCAAAAAAGGTTGCTGTCACTGCACTGTTGGAGAACTCCAACATGAGCCAACGCCAGATAGCAAGAAAAATTGGGATGTCGCAACAATCAGTGGCCTTATTGAATAAAAAATTAAAAGAAAACGTACCGATAAGTGCTGGACGTGTGGGAAAATGTGGCAGGAAAAAAATCATTAGTCCGAGGGGTATGCGCCAATTAAAAAAAATAGCAATGGATAATAGAAGAGCTACTAATTCCGTCATAACGGAAAAGTTCAAGGCATCAGGTTGCTAAGTATCCGAGCGGACAGTGCGGAAATCTTTATACGGACTCGGCTTCAAATGTCGTAGGCCGATAAAGAAGCCAAAATTGACTCTGCTTCAAAGAACGAAGAGGATGGAGTGGGCTAATGCTCACAAGCATCTTACAGTAGACCAGTGGAAAATAGTAAGCTGCAAGTAATACCTGTTTTTAAAGATATTAACACTCTCTGTCCTCTCAGGTGGTGTTCAGCGATGAATCCACATTCCAGGTACTGGATGACAAAACCCAATTTGTGAGAAGGAGGCCCGATGAGAAATTTAAGGAAGACTGCCTCATCAGAACAGTGAAGCATCCCCAATCTGTCATGGTGTGGGGCTGCATAAGTGGCAAAGGCATGGGACGTTTGTATGTGGTCGAAGGAACCATGCGCCAAGACCAGTACAAGCGAGTCCTGGAGACGAAGCTGCTACCCCAGCTGGAAGAATGGTTCCATGAGGGGCCAAAAGTATTTATGCAGGATGGGGCACCCTGCCACACGGCCAAATCTATTAAAAATTTCTTGGAAGAGAAGAAAATTCTCGTTCTCCCATGGGCTAGCAATTCGCCGTACATGAACCCCATTGAAAATGTATGGGAGCTGCTGAAGAGGCGTTTAGCTAAAGAGAACATCACAAACAGAACTCAGTTGATTGAAAGAGTAATATACTACTGGAATCATGACGAGGGACTTCGAGATATCGCCCAGAAATGTATTGAGAGCATGCCCAGAAGAGTTGCCGCTTTGATCGCCGCCAAGGGTGGACCAACCAAATATTAATTGTATATATGTATAATATTTCTATGAATAAAATTTTAGTGTAGGATAGTTCTAAATGTACATTTGCTCTTATTTCCCATCATTTTCACAATTTTACAAGTTACAGGACGAGTTTTGCTTGAAAATAGCAAAAAAGGTGACTGACCATAATAATGTTGCCAGGGACTGTAATATGTATTCGTTAAAGCCAAACTTTAAAAAATTTGAGGAATTCATCACAAATACAACAAAATAGAAATAGAAGAATTAGGATTGAACGAGAAAACTATAACAAAGCGACTATGGCAAAAGATACATATACATATTAACCATGAATATATTACAACATATTTTTATCATGATGATTCTTATCTCGGGCGTTTAAGGGTTCGAAAATTCATTAAATTTTAAATTTAGCGCCAATAAATTTTATTTTGTGTTCAGGTAATAAAGGAAACTATATAATTGGTTGATCCAAATTAAGTCACAACTTTTAATGGTTAATATTTTCTAATAAATTTATTACAATCCAGCTTAATAAATTCTATCATAAACTAATTTAATTAATATAACTAATGAACGGGTAAGGGTACCTTAATACTACGATGATTTATAACTTAATATGGTTCAAGATGTAGGTGTAAAAAATGAGGTTTGTATTTTCTCTTCAGTGTAATGTTATAAGGTAAATTAATCTTTTTTAGCTATATGGGTTGTAATATGACCTATCTGGGTTGGAAAAACTTATTGGAAGGTGAAAACAAATTATTGAATTTTAAATATACTGCCTTGGCCAAAAGTATTAGGCACCCCTAAGAATATCAGTATGATAAAGGAGTGACAACTGTTATACACTAAATTTAAAATGATATCATAAAGTAACACATTGAATATAAAAAAAGGCTTTATCAGGTGGATTATAGAACATCTGGCACATAAAAAGTAAAACATGGGCATTTTTAAAACTTTAATAAAAACTTTGAACAGTCTTGTTTTGTTATTATTTGAGTGAAGAAGTATTCTCCTGAGATTATAGTATTTCAACACAATCTTATTTTATGCAAAATGCCAAAATCTAGTGAGGTTACACACGAAAAACGTGTGAAAATCCAAATTTTATACGAATAAGGGAAGTCCCACGTGGAAATATCTAATTTGGTAAAATGTTCACGGTGTGCCGTGCAATCTGCACTCAGAAAGTTTAGTGAGACAGGGGCACACTTTAATAAACCAAAATCAGGCAGAAAACGAGTGACTTCTGATCGCCAGGACCGAAAACTTATCCGGGACTTACTTAAAAATCGCAGGAAAACTTTGTCTGAACTCGCTACGGCTTTGTCGGAGGAGGTTGGAAAACTCGTAATAAATGATCAAAAATGTAGTGATAGATGTTACTTGCTTCTATCATTTTTTAATTATTAACAAATTTTAAAACGCATTGATTTTAATATCTTCACAGGTATTCGGAACACCAGGTATGACGTTTGTGAGGCGTCGAATCGGCGAAGAATACCATCCCGATTGTGTAGTACCCACTGTTAAGCACGGAGGGGGAAGCATTACGGTCTGGGGATGCATGGCTGTTACTGGCGTTGGGGAAAAATTTGTTTGTGAAGGTCGCATGAACAGCGAAAAGTACATTCACGTGTTAGAATCTGTGTTACGGCCTTCATTAACACGCATTTTCGGTGACACCAATATGGATGGGATTCAATTTCAGCAAGACAATGCTTCTTGTCACAAATCAGCGACCACAATGCGTTGGTTTCGTGACAACAACGTTGTCTTGTTGAATTGGCCTGCTCAGTCCCAAGACCTAAATCCCAAAGAACATCTTTGGAGTATGCTAAAGCGCAGAGTCAAGGGACACACCATTACATCCAAACCAGACCTTAAAAACGTGCTGCTTCAGAAATGGAGTACCTTAGACTCGGAACAGTGTACAAAACTTGTTCGCAGCATGCCTCAAAGAATTGCTGCCGTCATAAAGGCAAAGGGCGAACCCACAAAATATTAATAAAATTCTTCAAATTGACGAATAAACACATTTAAAAAAGAAACACTGTTTATAATTTGTCCCTACACAAGCTAAACTAAACAATTATAGGGTGCCTAATACTTTTAGCCAAGACTGTATATGTATGTATAAATCCAATAAATTGTTTATTATTTATATATTTATTATGTTTGTTATGTATTATTTATTGCTTAAAATATTTGATTTAAAGAAAATCGCTTTCTGTGTAACTGGAAACGTTTATTTCTAGTCACATAGCTGAAGTTACTTTCTATTTGACTGGAAACAAACATTTCCAGTTACATAGAAAGCAATTTCTTTTTTAAATATAATACATATATTTGAAAACAGAAATTTAAAACACCCGCCACAGTTACTAGCGACATTGGTCGCGTTCATCAGACTGAGCTGCTACGTAGCAGCTACCAATATTTCTGATGAACGGTACCGCTCCGTCCTACTACGTCATCGCTACATCGACTGTTTCCGAGGAAATTAGATGTAGCGGTCGCCATTTTTTCGAGCGGTCTTTCGGTACGCTCGATAGGTAGCATCAGTCAAGTAGCAGTAATGGCGGTTAACGAACGAGTGTATTGCGTTGAAAATCAATTTTATCAGATTAATGTTTCCGATGAAATACACACATTATTTTTAAATGGTAAGTGTAGAATGAATACGAATATGTTATTATACGACAATTTTTCGTTTACATAGTATGAAAATAGATGTGTAATGTCCGTTCTTGTTTATAGATCATGAAATGTTAAAAAACTATATAAAAGAAAATATACGTGCGGCAGATGGGAGCAAAAGTAAGTGTAAATTTTAATAATATGATGAACTATTAGGTAGATTCAGACAAAGAAAAGTGTAGTAGGAGCTAAATTCCAGACAAAATGTAATAGAGAACGCTTTCAATATAATAGAAAAAAGCGGAGTCCTTACATTGAACTGGGTTCACTGTGAAAAGCCTTTGTCTGTATCTGTTGACATGTTTTAATAAAGCAATTGTATATTGACTTTTTTGTTTTATATACAGTGTTTTCGATGTAACGGGAGATTTACCAAAGGTAATTAAGAAACAAAATATACAAATATGATAGTAATAGTTGCTTTATGGTTGCTTTGTGGTAATGGTGTTACAATTAACTGTTAGTAATTGGGAGTGGATATTATTGTGTATGTTATCTCTCCCAAGTGGCTTGCACTTTATAGCATGTTGACTTCATGTTGCCAATTTATGTATATTGAATATGGTGATTGTAATTATTTTGTAATTGTATTTCGTAGATAAAGACTTCGTATGGGATCGCAATACTACACTGCTCCTAATAGAGAACTACAAATTACGTGTGGAGGATTTCCGGAACCCCAAATTTAAGAAAAAGGATCTATGGTTGAAGATACGACTGGATTTTGTAGATCACGGGTATAGTGTTAGTGAAGAAATCCTTGATAGAAAATGGAGAAATTTAAAGAAAACGTTCGTCAGCATCAAAGATAACATGAAAACCACAGGTAGAGGACGAATTACATGGGAATTTTTTAATATTTTTGAAGACATATACAAGGAGGATCGAACAGTGAATTTCCCTACAACCATTGCCTCCATGAGATCACCAGTTAGTCCCGTACAACTCAGCCCTACTCCTGCACCACCTACATCACCCTCACCACAACCATGTTCCTCCCAGTCACTCCCAGCAGTATTACCTTCTCCAATTGATCCTCCGCAGCCGACTTATTCCCAACCGTTTCCTCCCGAACGACATTCCCCATATGCACGTGTTACAGTATCCCCACCACCTGTTCCTTCCACCACGGCATGCTCAAAAAAAAAAAAAGAAAAAGCTACAAAAATGAAATCGCTATATAAGTACCGGCAACGGCAACTTGAATTGGAAGAGAGGCGAGTCCAGGAATTGCAATTATTGAGGAAATCAATTGAAAGAAGTAACGAATTGCAAGAGGAAAGAAATAAAATGCTCCGCGATTTTTTCAAGAAATAATTGTTTTTTTTTTAATTTTGAGAATAATATTTTATTTTATTTATGTAATTATTTTTTATGTTGAGAATTATTTTTATTTTATTTGTTATTCTTTTATATAATGTTCAAAATAATTGTTAATTTTGTTTGTTATTCTGTTTTTATAATGTTGAGAATAATTTTTATTTTATTTGTTATTCTTTTATATAATGTTCAAAATAATTGTTAATTTTGTTTGTTATTCTGTTTTTATAATGTTGAGAATAATTTTTATTTTATTTGTTATTCTTTTATATAATGTTCAAAATAATTGTTAATTTTGTTTGTTATTCTGTTTTTATAATGATGACAATTATTTTTATTTTATTTGTTATTCTTTTTTATAATGTTTAGAATTACATTTTATTTTATCCTTTTTTTTATTATTTATTTATTTTATCGCGGCTGAGAATAAATTTTTAGTTTGTTCTTAGTTCTGTATGAATTGTATTATATTTTGTAGTAGGATTTATCGTTTGTTTTTGTGAAGTTTGTTATTCATTAAATTTGTGAAAAATTTGAAAAACCTACTTCAAATCTTGTTTGTCATGGTGTCTTTTTGGTAGTTAACAAATTGAGACAATAAAATGTTCTTTTGCAACTTCTATATGTGTCGTTCTTTATACTTCATTTTTATTCCCAATTACTAATTTATAAATAAAAAACAATTGTTTGACCATTTTCTTTATTTTATTATATACGTGATTTTCACCTCAATTTCGGTGATAACATTTAATTATTTAAAATATTTACAATATGTCTCCTCTTCTCTACGGCAACATTGGGATTATCGGCCTGAAAATCTTCTACTTCTACATTGTCATTATTGTGCTCGTCCCATTCTTCTACCTCTTCAACATTATTTATTAATATATAGTTATGCAGCATGCATGCTGCTGCAATTATTTGTGTTCCAAATTCCGCCGTTGCAACATCTAGATATTTCAGCCGTCTGAATTTACCTTTTAAGCGCCCATATGCCCTTTCAATAACTGACCGTACTGAGCTTAATTTAATATTATAATTAATTTCATTCCTTGTCAAGTGACCATTGTCTCTAAATGGGGTCATTACGTTCTGCAGTAGGGGATAAGCTGTATCACCAAGTAAATGATGTTCTGCATCTAATAGCGGATTATTTTCATCAATTAATCTTCGGTAAACATCACTGTTTTGAAATACACGAGCATCGTGTACTCTTCCTGGAGCTCCCACATATATATCTGTGAATACCATTCGGTGGTCACAAATACCTGAAAAGTAAAGATACATAATATGTATACTGTTCCGCTTCGACTTCTACATATAATCAAAGTATACCTTGTAAAATAATAGAATGAAATTGTTTTCTATTATAAAAATCATGGGGATTCTCAGTAGGTTGTTTTATGGGTATGTGGCAACCATCTATAGCTCCTACAATACCCGGAAAACCATTTGATCTTTCATGAAATACCTGCGACAAAAAGTTTACACTTAATAAAAATTTCAAATGTCTTTGGTAAATTTTACCCTTACTACCTCCGCATGATCATTAGGCCAAACAATATATTGGGGAATTAGAGTCACTAATACCCCAACAATCTCTTTAAATATAAAATGTGCTGTACTTTTCGCTAACCCGAAACGATCACCTGCAGCCAAAAAGGATTCTGGTTTTGCCAATACCCATAACGCAAACAGAATTTTCTTCTCCACTGGAATAAGACTTGCTGCTAACAGCCCTGTGTTTTGTATAATATTTGATAATTGCTAAAATACATATACATATAGAACCATAAATTTCACGACTTAAGCAATAACATGTTTCCTTACCTCAAATGCTCCCCTCGACATTCTAAAGTGTTCTACAAACAAGTCACCCATATATTGAGGAATTGTAATTTCAAAGTAATCGCTGTTACGTGGAACAGGTTCTCTTTCATTTTCTTCGATTGCCATTACAGGTTGAGCTAAGTCCAATACGATATGTCTGACAATATTAAAATCTGGATAAACATCATTCATTATTTCATTGAAAATAATGACTTCGCGATTATCTTCCATTTTTAGCACAAATTGTAGTCAACTTGTATGAGACAGTTGAAGACAGCTACAGGTGTAATAGAGATGAAACTGGTACCAATACTGATCAGAGATAACTGAATAAAATGAATTGCAAATTATATAATATATGTGACCTGGTCAACGAAAAGGGGGCTTAGGTGTGAAAACAAGTTTTCGAGAAAACAGCAGTGAAAGAAAAACAAGTCATTTTATCAGTTTCACATTCGTTGTTCGCTTCTCCCTGCATCCTACTCTCTTCGAGGACATCCACTGTTCCGATTTGCGCCATTCGAAAGAGCATATTTTACTCTATCCAACTCACCAAAAAAGTGAAAAATGATTTTTTCACACCTAAGCCCCTTTTCGTAGACCAGGTCACATGTATGTATATTCTTACCGAAATCCCTTATACGCTGCAGGCATATACTTTAACGTTCTTTACACTTTCCTTGTTGTACAATAAAGAGGAAAGGATACTACACTACCCAGGTCTATGAGCACTAAGCAAAAAAATTAATAAAAAAAAAATTACACAACGGAAAATTTAAGAAAAACAAAACTAGTATATTATTATAATTAATACTATTACTACTGTTAATAGGATTAACTAAACTACTACTACTACTATTTAATAAACTGCAACAACAAACGCTTGATGCTAAAAAAAAGAATTCCTAAAGTAGAAGTATTTATTGGTACTATTACTAATGCTAATAGTGCTAACAAAACTAAACTACTACTACAAAGGATAAACTATAATAAACTAAACACAAGTTAGATATAGTAAAGTTGTACAAAAAAGCAAGCCGTGCGTTTAAACAAAAATTAAACAACAAAATTATGGCGTTCGGAGTTGTTCGAAGTGGTTCGGGCGTTCGCGCATGACCGATCTCAAATTTCGATCGCTCCTAGCGCCTCTTTTCGCATTTTAAGAAACTAAACGTAGTTCGACCTTGGTAATTTAAGTGCCCCTAGCGTGATATTATGATACTATTGAGGTAGCGGGAGCGATATGTAGCGTAGCGTCCAGCAGACTAACATGCCGCTCGTAACTGTTGTAGATGTAGCGGCCAGGTAGCGGCTACCTAGCAGCTACGTAGCGGCTCAGTCTGATGAACGCGACCATTGACGACCTACGATTATTTTTTATATAAATAAGAGGGACATCTATATTATGTATGATCTATGCTACTGCTCATTATTTTTTTGTTTTCAGTTTTTATGGTAACAAACATTCGAATTAGATGATTTGACAACCTTAAATTAATAAAATCACTAAGATGATAAATTTGAATAAAAGGATTTATTTATAAGCAAGAAGAGCCTAATTTGTTACGGTTACTTTCCTTTCACAGTCGTTTAGTTCTGTAAAAGAGATTGTAGTTCTTATTCTCATTCATTACCTTGTATCTTTTAAGTACCACCTTATATATATGCTTCTTACAGTTATAAATTCCAGTTCAGTTTGTGTACATAGACCTATTATATTTCTTTTATGTCAGGGTAATTTTCTAGGGGTTGTGCCAGCTTTCCGTGGTTGATAATTAGTTAGCTAGAATTTATCTATAATTTTTATCAGATTACTCACAGTTACTCATCTTACCTGGTGTCGTTCTAGATTTAATAATTTTCGAAATATTAATTTTGACGGTTGATAGGTTATGTTGTCATGTTTGTATATATTAGGTTATTAGATCGTATATAGCAGAATAGTCGGTCAGTTTGGGTTCTGTTTACTGGCTACGATATTGGGCGAGTCTGTTGCCGCATTCTTGCAACTGATGGCGCTCCTGGCTCGTATCGCTACGATCGATAATATCGATTTGAATGTCGTCCCTCTTTGTGGCGCTTTGGAAGAGATCAGACACGTTCTCTCACAGGTATTAATTTCCGATTTTTGGAGTATTGGAACTTTCACATATATTTGTGGATTTGTTGCGGAAATTACCTAATTAAATCAATGTCCGAATTTTTGTGGTGATTCTGTTGGGAACTTAAGGTGGCGTTTCGGTAAAGTAGGGGGCGCTGTTCGACAATAATTATTAGAAACGTAGTATTCGAAAAAACTAGACATTAAAATTGTATTTTCGCGTTGTTACATTGAAGATATTATCTTTGTTGTAAATCTAAATATCTTTTTTTAAATTAAATATTCTTTGATTCCGAGAAAAATGAGAAAAAATATAAAATTTTGATAATATTACCTTTAGAATATGTAGAAAAATATACTGATACGATCTGTATTAAAATAATTTCAAAATATGCAGTATTTTTTTCAGGAAGTAAGTTTAGGGGCTGAGTATCAACAACAGCCCCACATCTGTCCAAACAGTTTGCCAGTTTTATATTAGATGTCACTAGCATTAGATAAGTATATTATATAACTATGTATAGGCAATCAGTTTAACACCAAAATTGACTGCTTTGATATTCAGAAAAACATTAAATTAAATGTTTTATTAAAAAATGTAAATGAAGAAGAAAAGTTTTAGAGTCGTACAACGACTCGTTTCTTTTTCCGTAACGGTGAAAGATAGTCATAGAACATCATACTTCTTTATAACATAACTTGAACAGTATACAGGATTATTGTTATATATTGCTTTCAAAATAGTGCACATCACGATTATTGGATTTAGTCAGTTTAGTATCACAAGAATTGCAAAACTTGATTGTATGCCCAAATATACTTTTTTATAGAAAGGTCTTACTAAATTATTTTTATTCGAGTAATAAATTGATTTCAATACTACATATTCTTACAACTACACATGCATAAGTAAATACATATTGATGAATCATTACTTGGTGTGGGTGTAGAGAAAGAAAGACAAATAAAACCCAAATATCTCTCTTGCCTTTTATTAATAAATAATACAGATAACAATTCATTCCACAATAAAATTTAATGTCCTTTATTATATTTACATTTAGTATTTCACATACATATACCCTGTGATGGTTATAACGGAAATTTTATTATTTAATTATCTATATAATATGTAGTCATATCCATGATAGAATATACTTCGTAAGCGTAACTTGTGTGGAGAAAGGTTTCCTGTCTAATCCTAGTAATCTACTACAGCTGCGTGTGTGCAGCTTTCACTACATAAGCTGCTGAATCCTCTCAGGCAAAAAACACCCAAGGAAAAATGGCGTCAATTTTGGAACCATTAAGTTTCTAAAAAGGTGTTCATCGCTATATATTTCTTCTATAAAAAGTGGTTGGTTTTCATCAATGAAAACCACAAAGTAGTACAGCTTCCTTTTCCTGATATTTAGTTGACCTTGAATCTATAATATTTTTCAATAAGTGATTATTGTTACATGTAATTTGCGACTGTTGAGACGTGATACTGCGATCTTCCAAATGAGTATTTACCTGAAAATAATAATTATGGTTCCTCTTCAAGGACGGTTTACCACTAGAACTACAATTATATACAGAAACAAATATACAAAAATATTCTCCCTTATTCACTAAAATATCTATATACAACGAAAAAATAATCCAAAACTAACGAAGACGATGAAAAACAGTATTACTTTATTACATCAAGCTAGTCGCTAGACAATTAGTGCAGAACTAAAAGATTCTACCTGTAACAAACAACGCATGTACGCACAAATATGTTTTGTAAATAGAATATTAGGGTGGTATTGCCTTAGGCTATCGCATTTATACCGAAAACATTGTATTGAAATATACCTGCTCAATACATTCAATTCTAAACTACATAATATGCAACCTATAAAACTTGTTCCAAGGACACCTTTCTTCTATATAACGTTATATTTTATTTTTCCGAGAAGTTTATATTTATATTATAATATATTTTGTATTACAACCAATAATCTAATCTTCACTTTTCCTCTGTTATTTCAGCCAAAATGTTACGCATGTTGAAGTATTTCATTACTTTTTACTTTTCTAGAAATTCGTAAGCTTTGCGCCATCTAATTTTGAATATATTCGATAAAAATGCAACATTTGCTCATCAAGTTCAAGTTATTGAAATAGAGGGCCAAGTACGCCACCTTAACGGCATTGAAGCTCTTCAGTATGGGATTTGCGAGGCGTGTTCTGGGTCCGTCATTTCATAATGAGAATTATTAGTTGGTAAAAACCTCGTTTCGAATTGAACGGTAACAAGGTTTTATTTTCTCTTTTACGTTGCTAATCTCGTGGTGTGTTTTATTTTAGGGGTTCTGGTTCTGGTTCTGGTATTCTGGTGTTCTAGTATTTTAGTATTCTAGTATTGGGTATATCTATCCTACGATTTTCTTTTGTAAATACTGGTTATCTATCGAATGGGACTGAATTGAATGTTTACTGGTGGAGCGAACGAAAACCAGGTGGATGAATAGGTAGCGCTTGTCATGAACCGGTTGGTATTATCCCCCGGATCAAGATTCTAGGATCTTCGCAGCTAAGTTTTATAAAATTTTATTTCCGTTAACATATATTCATGTCGTGTTATTTTGCCTTGCGTTAACACTGTAGTATTCACGCCATACAGGGCGATTCAGCTTTGTAGGGGCTTCTCCTCCTAGTTAATCAATTAATTTCACTCGTTATATTCGGTAGCTCTTTCTGTTGAGTGTCTCGGTTTAATAACGCCATACAGGGCGATTCGAATGTCAACATTTAACAAGCTACATTCACATACTATACCATATTTTTTATAACTCAGGTAATATTTGATAATAACTTCAATAATTTGGTTAATGCTGTTGTTTAACTTTAGATTGAGATATTTCATTTTATTGTACATTACGTGTGAACGGATCGCATTGGCCATAGCGTTCTTGTGTGCTTCGATAGCATTGGTGGTTGTATATGATTGTGTCTGATGGTAATACTGAATATTATTACCTATGTAAAATATTCATATTAACGAATTATTGTTGGGTCTCATACTCACTGGCAATTGTATATTATTGTGTCTGGTAACAATATTACCTATTATTATCATCTATCTAGAATACTGGTATTAACGATTTATGTTGGGTCTCATACCCATTGGTACTTGTATATGATTGTGTCTGGTAACAATATTACCTACTATTAGTGTTTATTTAAGATACCGGTATTAACAGTTTATGTGGGGCTTTATACCCGCCGCGGATATATATATATATATTTTTGATTGTCAATATACCTTTAGACGTTGGTCTCACTTTTATTTTCCCTTTCCCCGTCTTGATTACGCGAACTGCTCTACCCCTCGATAGTTTGCTCAACCGTGGATTCCTGCTTGTCTAGGAGGCTTGACAGGGTAGATAATTACCAAGCAGGTGGCGCCGAATTCTACCACCGGGTTAATTGGGTCTTTGGACATTTTTTTTTACCCACTCCCTCGCCGACGAGCTGGCTAGCACCCTGCATGATTGCCAAATCTTATTCCATCCTATTGTCGAGGGCTGGTGGATCAGTTGGCTTTGGATTGCCGCCGAGATCGTTTCCTTCAGGTAGGTCACTGACGCCCTCGGTGCCAGAATAGAATTTAGGTAACAAATTCTACCCTTAAACTGGGAAAACATACCTTTTTTTAAAGAAGTTCTATCGATTCATTCTCATTCATATAACCTTTAGCAACTGCCAAGTGACGTTTGAGTAAATAAGTGTTTTGTATTTTAGTGTTTTGTTTGAGTTTACAATTTTACAAACTTAATTATATATTTTATATAGGACTAAACTAAACACAGTACATCTTGTTTTCAATTGAATTAGAATTAATTTTAGCTATTATAATTTTTTTTAATGATAGGCAACCCAATTTACATAGTTATAACGTTATAATATATTAACCAACTGATTTGACAAAACCTTCAATAATTTATGGACATTTGATATGTGATATGTACTATATGATATAATGATTAAATAATACCGATACATTTTTATAGTATCGAAGACAAAAATGTAATAGGAGGCAATGATAATCAACGATATACGAGGTGGTTAACAATGATTATGAGTGTAAAACTTTTTTGTTTTAGTGCTGATGAGCAGAATGAAATATATGCTGGTGAAATCAGAACATATACAAGGCAAAGTTTTCGAAACTTACCATTTAAAATTCATTCCGACTATTAATATAGATCGTAACATATACCTGTAAAATTATATTTGAGTGTGTTAATATTTATTTTATAATTTTTTAGTATTATGGGTGAAGAATTGGATCTGGAAATAATACCACAGACAGAAGACACATTTGTTAAGGGAAACCGTATTATTGATATTGATTATTTTGCAAATGCGCTAATCAATCTACAGTACAATCACATGAAAATATGTACAGATGGCAAATTGAAATTATGTTCCGAAAATAGGCAAGGATTAGGTCTCTCAAGCATCTTGCAATTTAAGTGCAATATGTGTACTAATGTATATTCATGCAGTACACAAAAAGACATAGTTGAACCATCTTCTGTGAATGTTGCTTGTGTGTGGGATACCTTAGTAAGTGGTGGCATATATTCCCAAACAAAGGAAGTGTTATCAGTTTTGAATATACCTACAATGTCATATGAGAAGCATTCTCAAATTGAGAAAGAGCTAAGTACGAATTGGAGAGAAGCATTGTGGCAGTCAATGGAAGACGCTGGAAAAGAAGAGCTACGATTAAGTAATGAACTTGGAAATATTGACCATCAAGGCATACCGTGGATAACTGTATACGTATATGGTGGTTGGAGTAAGCGCTCCTATGGACATAATTATAATGCGGCTTCTGGGGTTGTAAGTACCTATATAACAAATATAATAACCCTATAAAAAAACCTAAAGTAACAAGAATGCCTTTTAGGGTGTTATAATTGGGAAAAACACCGGAAAACTACTCTATATTGGTGTACGAAATAAATATTGTTCTGTATGTACTCGTGCAGAAAATAAAAATATTGATCTTCCTAATCATATCTGTTTCAAGAACTGGAATGGATCATCATCTGCCATGAAGTCCTACATAATAGTGGACGGTTTTAATCGTAGTCAAGAAATGCATGGCCTGAAATACTTAAAGTTTGTGGCTGATGGTGATTCAAGTGTATTTCATAAAATACAGCAGAAGGTGTCATATGGAGCTTATGTTGAGAAAAGTGAATGTGCAAATCATGCCATTAAGAATTACGGTAAATCATTACATGAATTGAAAGCTGATACCACAGTAAAAAAAAAAGCCAAATTGAAAAATTACGTCCTTCTGGTATTATACATCATATACAATGTAATTAATCCTCTTTTTCGATGCAGTTATACACTTCATATAATAATAAATATATGTTCATTTTTGGCTGCCTTGAAACCATTACTACGTAAAGCCCATAAGCTTACCATAAGGTTACAACGTATGATTTGTGTTAATAGAAACAATACATGCATATTAGGATAAATTTACTTGTTCTATCATGTACTGTGTGTAAGTTAGAAATACTTCTAGCGGATGTTTTTATATTTGTACTCTTCGAAATTATATGTAAATATGTATGTGTTCCTTGCAGTAAATGCTGGAGTAGTTATTTGGTCGTGGACACAATAAAACGTAGATTCAATAAACTTATTTTTGTATCATATATCGTCTTTCTTTCATACCTTACTTTATGACATTGTTAAAAAATACTGATTTTACAGGTATAGTCAGCGCCAGCGAAATTTGAATGACAAAATTTTATAGTGTAATTGTGAATTTGTGTCAAAAAAACATACTCTGAAATTTAAAAAATTATAACAGATGGCGTCTATATTTGAAACATAAAAATTCTTGTCAAATAGTTTCTAGTTGAAGTAAGCTAATAATTCGGTTATTTTCTTAATTTTGACAAGAAGGATAGTTTTAAATATAATATACTCGATAATATATACCGATACGTCCAGCCTGCTGTGGAACATAGGCAGTATGAATTGCAACAGCGGCTTCCCCGTGATCGAACTTATGTGGCGCATCACTAGCGCGTTGCCATATCCCACTGCCTTCCGTACGTATATTGTAACTTCCTATGTTCCGCAGCGGACTGGACCTATCAGTATTTGATATATGATTAAAAATATTTTCATGGGCAGCATGTGAAGGGATTTAATTTTCATATCTATTAATTATACGAGATATGGCAATAAAGGAATAAAGCATTACTTTCCGTAGTAACGAAAAGTCGTTCAAATTTCACTGGCGCCGACTACGTACTGTTTCATATTGGAAAGTTTGCGTCATAACAATTTCTGAAAATATTTTCAGATACATAAATCATATCTGTTAATGAATAATTAAGGTAGTTCTAATAAAGAATATTAGACATTGTACGCGCAAAGAAACTGCCTCGCCTATTCATATTGACATCCAATCGCGTTCGTCCACACTTGAAATAGATCGAATACTAAGAGCGATACTTTATAGTTCTATACATTTGTACAAGCTGTTGCATTGCTGCTTGAATATCAAACCAATTTGACAACTCGCATCAATTGGAAGGTTATGAAATTCAAAATATTGTGTTTGTTACCATTGCACGTAATTATGTCACTTTTATACTTACAACTACTTGTCAGTGCTTTCCAATCTGAACCCGATCAAACGCGTAAGGAGAAGTAAATCCGCCGGGGACGGCGATTGCGCCGAAGGATCGTTCAGTTACCAGATTTACACCTGGTATATATATATAATTTTAGCACGAGGTACTTTACGCAATTTGGGAGTTGTTCGAGTCAAAGATTTAAGCCCAAAAGCGAATAAATTATATAAGAAAACAAAAAATTAAAAAAATTCTTTAAAAGTTGCCAGAAATAGATATTGAAAATTAAGAAGAAGACTAGCACTTTGTCAAGGTATGAATTAATTGAAAATGTAACAGCATCGTTGAAACCCCATGTGACACAATTTATAAAATCCCAGTTAGCCTGTGCTGATAAATCCCCACATGGAACAAGATACACGAATGAAGATAAAGTTGTTGCAATCAAGGTCCATAAACAAAGTAGCAGAGCATATAAACTTCTATTAGTAGACTAAAAACCAACAAAGCCCCAGGTCCGGGAAACATACCAACGGAGGTCATCAAACAAGTAATAGCGGAACGCCCAGAATATATGTTAACTGTCCTCAACGAGCTAGGGAGCAGATCCATCTTGCCACCTGCATGGAAGAAGGCGAAACTGGTGCTCATAAGAAAGGGCGATAAAGACATCGACAGACGTGATTCCTACAGACCGATATGCCTGTTGGATATAGAGGGCAAACTATATGAGCAGCTCCTACTGGCCAGATTAAAGGAAGAGCTAACCCGCATTGGAAACCTATCTGAGCACCAGTATGGCTTCAGAGAGGGCAGGCAGATCACAGATGCTATTCTCGAGGTATGCAAAATAGTCGACGAAGCAGCAGATTTTTCCCATCGGCGGCTATGTGCAATGATCACCCTAGACGTGAGAAATGCTTTTAACAACGCCTCATGGCAACTAATATTGGAAGAGCTACGATCTAGACACATCGACGAACACCTAATCGGCATCATGGCAGCTTACCTATCCGAGAGGAAGATAGTGCTAGAGGCAGAGGGGGAGAAGAGGACTGTCCAGATAAACAGCGGTGTGCCGCAGGGGTCAGTGCTGGGACCTACTCTCTGGAATATCTTATACGATGGGCTACTTAGGACAGAGATGCCATATGGCGTTAAAATAGTGGGCTTTGCTGACGACGTAGCCCTTGTTGTAACGGCTACAGGGGAGGAGAACCTTATGAACCTAGCCAATACCGCCATTTTAAGAATAGTCGCTTGGATGGACAGAACAGGATTGAAGCTGGCCCCAGAAAAAACTGAGGTGGTTCTTTTGACAACTAGGAGAAAAATCACTCCACTAATATTCCAGATACAAGATCATCAAATAAGGCCTAAGGGCGAGACCAAATATTTAGGGGTCTGGCTGGATACTAAGTCAACCTTTGCGTCAGATATCGGACATATCACGACAAAAGCGGAGAAGACAATCGGAGCCCTGTCAGGGCTGATGCTAAATATTGGCGGTCCAGCAGCATCCAAAAGACGGTTGTTGGGAAGCATTGTAAGCTCAGCTATGTTATACGCGGCTCCTGTCTGGAGCAAGGCCCTTAAAAATAAGAAGCTGCTCGCCAAACTTACCAGGGTTCAAAGGCTGGTAAACATCAGAATCAGCAGCGCGTATAGGACGATATCTGCAGAAGGGGTTGGTGTTATCGCAGAAGTCCCACCAATAGAACTGATAGTCGAGGAGCGAGTGCAAAGGTACTATGGAGCCGGAAAAGCAGCAGCCAGAGATCGGCTACACGAACGATGACAGGAAAAGTGGGCAACAGGAATGCACGCTGAGTGGACGAGAAGACTGATTCCGAACGTCCGAAAGTGGGTGGAAAGACTGTGGGGAGATACCGATTATTACATCACCCAGGCACTGTCCGGGCATGGGTGTTTCCGCAACTACTTATATAATAGGAGACGAACCAATACCAATGTATGTGACTATTGCGGAGAACTAGATGACGCAGAACACACGCTTTTTGCATGCCCAAATTGGGAAGGACTTCGACGCACATATACTAGACAGACGAGAGAAGATCTTACCGCCACAACAATGATGAGAAGCCTAATGGCGTCAAAAGAGAAATGGCTACCAACATACAACATCGTGCGAAGAATAATAGAAACTAAAGAGAAAGAGCAGAGACGGTAGATAAGGCACCACACTGCAGAAATGCGTGAGCGGGTTCCAGTGTGGAAAACGAGTTGCCAGGGGTTTTTTTTTAGCCGGTAGGAATCCGGCACTACCTGCATACGACAACCTTGCAGGCGTCTTGCCGAAGATTTTCCCTCTTAAAAAAAAAAAGAGCATATAAACTCCTGCAGAAATTATTTTTGTCACCATCAGAGCAAACGTTTGGAAAAAAATTCCTTTATCAGCTGGTATCAATGATTTCATCTTTCACAATTTACAAGCCCAAGGAGAAAAAATAAAATCTCATGAAAAATGTATGCCCTATTAATTGATGAAATGTGCTTACAGCCTCACATAGACTTGAATGTAAATTCAAATGAATTTGAAGGTTTTGACGATTTTGGCTGTAGAAAATCTGCGCATATCGCTAAATAGGCATTAGTTTTCATGTTGCAAGGTATTGTAAGAAAGTGGAAACAGCCATTGGGTTTCATACTATTACATGGACCAAAAAAATTGCATGATATAGTAAAAAAAGCGAAAGAAGTAATTGTAAAGTGCCAAGAAATAAATTTCAAAGTCTTTTGCACAATATCGGATCAGGGAAGCAATAACCGAGCCGCTATAAATTATTTAACGAAAGATACTGTAGCAGACGAACTGGATCCAAACAGAAAATACTTTTTTGTAAATGGCCAACCTATCATTTAAAAATCTGTAGGGGACCGCGTGACCCTTATTGCCTTCTAACTACTTTTTATAAGTGTTCGGGTGACCTTAGAAGAGCTACCCACGTCAACTGACTAGCTGGAGCAAGGCACACTAAGATAGGTCCGGCAAGGAGCTCAGCGAGGCACTTCGGTTTGGATAAAATTTTCCATGATTTGTTTTTTTTATTGACTTGGTTAAGTCCCGATCCACGCAATGAGGCTGCTTAGCCGGCGTCCGTTGCAGAATTTTGGCGCCCAACGTGAATTTTGGCTGATTAGTTGGTGAATCCGATAGGGAAATTTTCTTTCTTTTCTTCTAACCCTACGAGTACTGAACATCGCGATCAAACCAGATTTTTTTTTGTCCTTTTATCTACGCGAGGTTTCTATGCTTGGATTGGGAAAATTGTATACAGGGTGCTCGGATAATTCTCTCTCAAAATTGAATTACTAGCAAAATGCATAAAACAATTATTTAAAAAAAACATCAAATGTTTTTAGGTGGGTCTTTACGCGTTAAAAGTCAATAGCCGATCCTTATGATATCGTCAGCAGTGCGATAGCACTAAAAAATCAACATTATTGACGTAGGTCATTGATTAATTCGACTTTCCGCTGAGCTACACATTAATCCCTACAAACGAATACCTGATCATGCGACTTCGCTTGAGTTTTGCTACTTCAGCACTATCAGTTTCTCTCAGTTTGCAGAGGTAAATACATTGTGCCCCTCGCCAGTATTTTTATTCGTTTACCTTATAACTACTTATATTAATTTATAGTAAATAATTCCGTTAAATGTATTTGTATAAAAATTTATGAGTATTTTTAGTTTGTTACTTAATGTCGCGTGAGTTTTGTTTAACATTTATGAAAATGGTTTATCATTATACAAACAACGAGTTAAGTGATATGCTTCTTACATATGGAGAATGTAGACAAAACGCAAGACCTGCTCGTCGACGATACGCCAATTTATTTCCTAATCGCCAGTTGCCAGCATCAACTACATTCACAAACGTAGTGCAACGATTGCGAGATATAGCTGTCTCAATATGAGAAATACATATGTCGTCATATCCTATTTTGGCGCTGGAATCGTCGAAAGTTCAGTGGCGTCGGTTCTAAAACTGCATACGAGCAACTGTCACAATTCTAATTAGCGTTTGTGCGAGTTTGAGTTTTTCGTGTGTTATTTATTATCCACCGTTACCCAATTTATATTAAGAAGTGGCTTTTTCAAGATAAGACGTTGCGTACTTCGGTCAGAGTGGTAAGTTGCATTGAATACAGCAGTGCGATATAATTATATTATGCGTCTCTTGTGAACATATTATAGGTTATGATGGCTGAAGCAAAAGCAAGCTTATCAACACCAAAGAAAGTTGGCGTGAAAGGAAAAATAATTCACAGCCAGGGAAGGGAAATCATTGCCAACGTATTAAAATTTATGAAGGAAGAAGCTGGAAATAATAGTCCAACGATAGAGTTGTCTCACTACAAAGAGAAGTCACTTGCAGCAACTGGAATTTGCGACAGTACATACAGAAGTATTGTCAAGGAAGTTGGGGATATAGATGCAGGAGGAGTTACTTCTTTTAGTAGTCCTGGCAAAACACGAAGTCGCCCTACTTTATTTATTATAGGAATTTATGATAAAATTCTTGAAAATGGCATACCCTTCGAAGGTGGATTAACCACTCTCTCAAATGTTTTAAAAAAGATGGGATTTAGGTATGTACTCATGCAGCAGATCAGTTTACGACAGCAAATTTATGTATTTATGTACTTGTAGATGGCAAAAAACTTCTGATAAACGGAAATTATTGATAGAAAGCTATGATATACGTACTAAACGCATAAAATATCTACGCCAACTACAAGATTACCTGTATTAAAGCAGGCCAATAGTATTTACAGATGAATCATACATTCACAGTTCCCATACACAGCCGAAGGAATGGTCAGATGATACAGTCTTAGGATTAAAGAAGCCTATCTCCAAGGGCAGCCGTTTAATTATGGTACACGCTGGTGGTAAAATGGGGTTTATAGATTTTCCTCAGAATGTTACAACGTGGGTGTTGCACCTTATGGGATTCGTCACAATATATATTTATATGTACAATTACAAACAATAAATACAATATATACAAAATACGGTTACGTCGCGTCATGATCAGTAAAAAATTCCTCCAAAGTGTAGTAACACCTATCTATTAAGAACATTTTTAGTTAGTGTTTAACCTTTTCGCGACGGGAACCGGACGAATCCGCAAAAATTTTACGTGCCCGTATCCCTGAAAACGGATAACTACGCAAAGCTGGAGGCATATTTCTGTACGGGAAACGAACGAAACCGCATATACTAAGAGGTTGTTGCAATACTTACCTTACTCCGCCCACAGTTATTTTTAATTGGTTGTCACGTCTCATACGATATTACGCATGCCAGTACGATTACTGTCTTTCACGTGCAGTATGCAGTTGTAAGGTGTATTGTGTAGTACTTTTTTCCTTATTTACCATGAATATACCACCGCCACGACAAGGAAGGTATACAGAAGAAGAATTACTAAAAATTCTTATGCAAAGCGACGATGAAGAGAGTTTTTCTGACGTTGAAGACGATGGCTGGGAAAATCTCTCAAACTCGGATGTTGACAGCGATCACGTAAATGAAGATATTCAAGAAAACTTGAGTGATGAAGAAGACGGCAATAATAATGGTTCACCAGTAAAAAAGAAAGTCAAGGTAGATGACAGTAAATATTTCAAATGGATGAAGCAGGATTTACAACCTACGCTTCACGATTTCACCGCTGAAAATTCAGGTTGTCGACTAGGTGCGTTAGGAAGCAAGCCATCAATTTTAGAAATATTTGAAATATTTCTGTCAAACGAATTTGTGCAGAAAATAGCAGATCGGTCAAACGAATACTATAATTATGTGATAAACGAACATCCAGAGAAGAAATTGAGAAACTTTCAGCCCGTACACGTGGATGAAATGTATAAGTTTCTGGCACTCAATTTACTAATGCCGCTAGTTCGAAAACAGGCAATAAAAGATTACTGGTGTAAGGAATTTATAATTGAAACCCCTATTTTCAATCAAGTTATGTCGCGTGATAGATATCTTCATATTTTAAGGTATCTACATTTCTGCGATAATACCAATATGGATAAATCAGATAGACTTATCAAAATAAGATTTGTCATTGATCATTATAGAAACGTCTTCCCAGAAGTACTTTATCCCTTTCAGAATATTGTGATCGATGAAAGCTTACTATTGTTCAAGGGGCGAATTAGTTTTCGCCAGTACATTCCGTCTAAACGACATCGATTTGGTATCAAATTTTTTGTAATAGTGGACTGCGAAACAGGATATATACTAAACTTTATCATTTATACAGGAGCTACTACTGAAATTAAACAGTACGGTGACAAGTTTGGAAAAAGTGGTAACATCGTATTAACATTGACCGAACCCTACTGGAATAAAGGTCACAGACTGTTTACGGACAACTGGTACTCTAGCCCATTATTGTTTAGAGAGCTTTGCGACAAGAAAACCAACTGCTGTGGGACAGTGAAAACTAATCGATTATTTATGCCTTCGTTTGCGAAAGGGAAGAGTGCAAGGGGAACAGTACAATTCTTTTCTACCGATTCATTATTAGCAATTAAATGGACGGATAAGAGAGACGTAACTATGCTAACATCAATGCATGGAAATGAAATGAAACGTGTAGAAACAGCATTTCGTGGCGAAGTTCAAAAACCGCAATGTGTTCTAGACTACAACAACAACATGGGCGGTGTAGATCGAACAGATATGCTTCTAAGCTCAATTGAATCCGTCAGAAAGACAATCAAGTGGTATAAGAAGGTATTTTTCCATCTTCTGGACTGGGCAGTTCTGAACTCCCACACCATTTACAAAATGAAAACAGGGCAAAATATCCCTCTACTACAATTCCAGAAGCAACTGGTAGTAGCTATTATAGAAAAATATCAAACATTCCAGCCTAGAAGAAGTAACAGTAACAGAGCAGAAGACGGTCACTCTCCACTGAGATTAACGGCTAGGCATTTTCCGTCCATGTATCCCAGACAGCAAAACAAAAAAATCGTTCAAAAACGATGTGTCGTCTGTGCGAAACAAAAGATCCGGAGAGAGACAAGTTACACTTGTAGTATGTGCAATGTGCCTCTGTGTGTTGTTGGATGCTTTGAACGATACCACACTGTACTGCGCTTTTAGTAAAGTAGTTTTATTTATATATGTTTGCATTTTAAGAAAATAAAACGCATTACACATTTACTGTATTCATTTATTTCTTAAGTTTAAGTGAATGTATCCTGATTTTTAACGTGTTAGTGACGTGCAGCAAATATATTGTGACGGGCCGCGAACCGTACGTATCCGCAATAGCTTACCGCTGCCGTCTGTACGGCACGGCATGCTAAAAGCGCCTCCGTCCCGAAAGGGTTAAACCGAGCACCGTTTTTTACTTGCGATAGATTTTTAAGTCATAAGCTTGTTATAGCACTTTACACCCATGTATTTCGGACTGGATTGCGTTACCGACAAACGGTAGAATGCAGAGCACAACTCTTCCTTCGAACGGATTACTCATGTTTCGATCAGGTATTTTAAGATATTGTTTTAAAACTAGGGCATTAGTAAATTCTGTTTTTTTTTCTTAAAGGTACAAAATCAGGAGATTATCATGATGATATGAATGCTACCAATTTTTTAACATGGGTGACAAAATAGTTGGTCCCCAATGTCCGCCATCGTATTACAATGTAAAGGTCGAAAAAGACCCAACTTCTGGAACAAGAAAAGCTGAAATGATTGAGTGGTTAATGGCAAGGAATATATATTTTGATTCTACGTTTACAAAACCAGAGCTTTATGAACTAATAAAGAAAAATAAAACTGAGACACCACAATATAAATTAGATACATTACTGGCATCTTATGGACATAGTGTTCTAAGGTTGCCATCGTACCATCCTGAATTAAACCCTATTGAGAAAATATGGGCTATTGTTAAAAACTGGGTTGCAGCTAGAAATGTTACTTTCAAGTTAGCTGATGTAGTGGCATTAGCCCGAAACAAATTTGCTTGTATAACTTGTGAAGAGTGGGCATCTGTTTGCAATCATGTTGATAAAGTCGTAGCAGACTACTTGGAAAAAGAGCACCTGCTGGATAACATTACAGAAGAGCTGGAGTTTGTTGTAAATACTGGTGAATCAGATACCGATGAAGATCTGTATGATGATGACGATTCTGAAGATCATGCTAATAATTCGTTATTGTAATTTTTTGTATGCCTTCAATTTTTAATTATATGTTTTACCATATAATATAATTTACTACACTTTGTAATTAATATTTTATTCCTGAATAAATAACAATAGCTATTTCGACGTACTTTTTAATTGTTAACAAATGTATATATTCTTGTTTACTATAAAATTTTCTTTGAATGCCAAGGAATTTGAATGAAATAATTTTGTATGTTTTAACCATAGCTACGTTAGATGTAATTCAAAAACTTGGTTGTCATTAAACGATATGTTGCAAAATTTAGTCCAATATTTTTGCCTTTTGAGTCCATGTTCCATGTATATAATTCTGCAAATCAATAAGTATTTTATTATTATCTAATAAAAAACTTTCTTGAATCATTGAAATTCGTAATGTAATTATAATTACCTGTGATTTATATGAACACAAATGGTTTTCCAAATATTGATGTACCCATGTTGTAATAATATAAATTACACAATATAATTACTACATATTTAAACTTATTACTATTCTGCAGTAATTTCTATTATTGACGTGTATTTTCTGTCAAATATTACTACCGCTGTACCTTTTATTAGCTTAAAATACCTCCGCCACTGACAGCGTTAGTTCGCGTTATTCTCGTTGAAGATATGATGACGACATATGTATTTCTTATATTGAGACAACCTTACCGGAAGTATTAGAGTTCAGCAAGGACGTGGCGGTGGTAATCAAAGGAATGTAGACGCAGAAAAGGGAATTTTGAATATGGTAGAACATTAGCACTAGGCAAATATCGTGTGCAGTAACTTTATCGCGGTCTACTGTAGGCGAATTTTAATTTTCACCCCTTTCATCTGCAGCGTGTGCATAATATTTCGGAAGGCGACTACCCTCAACGAGTGCGTTTTTGTCAGTGCTTAGTCGACCAAAATACGGACAATCCTAACTTTTTTGGTAAAATTCTATTTACGGACGAAGCAAATTTTTCACGGCAAGACATATTAAATATTCATAACAGACATGTGTGGGCAATAGAAAACCCTCATGGGATATATCGTACTGACCATCAGCGACGGTGGACGATTGGTCGTGGAGGACCGGTAGCTTGGCCACCTCGTTCTCCGGACCTAGATCCATTAGATTTCTTTTTTTGGGGACATGTGAAAGACTTGGTTTACAACAAAGAAGTAAATAATATCGCAGACTTGAGAAATAATATTTACGATGCGTTCCCACTAGTAATCATTGTTGAAGCGCGCTCATTTATGCATACGTCTCGGCGGTAGTAACTTCGAACATTTACTTTAGCAGTCAAGCGGTCCTGAAAACATCAGACTCTCAGGTAGCGTTTCTAAAAAATTGTATACATTTTTTTCATTCGTTTCCTTAGCTCGGTTGATGACGATTTTTATTTTTTGTAAGAGAAGTATCTGAGCACCCTGTATGTCTTGTTACGGCTTGGCTTCGAGAATACCAGTAACATTCACGAGTTCTAAGACGAAGATTAATCTTCTTGCTACTATGGCTTACGATCAGTTTTGCTTTCGAGGATATCTTCCGAATTAACAAGTTCCACAAAGAGTCTGTCTCCTTGTTTGAAAATATTTTCCGCGGTGGTTACCGCTTGCCTTGTGGGAGCGGAAGATTTTGTAGGGATTTCGTCCCCAGATTTTTTTATATTGTCGCCCATCCAAGTACTGTGTGGTTATCGACCTAATTGGTGGTGATTGTAGGAATCTCAAGTTTATCCATTTGTTTTGAATGTTCACTGGGACTGTGTGGGAATCTCAAGTTTTCTATTTGTTTTAAATTTTCGTTATGAGATTTCTGTTTTATCATGGACTCTTTGGAACTTGATGTTGATGGATTGACTACGGATGAGTTATCGAACTCAGTTATCGTGGTATTAAGGGTATGGACGGGAAGTCAGATGAGGAACTTCGTTGCATTTTACGTCCTTTATTGAAATTAGTGCGGGTTTATAAAACTTTTTCGTACCCTGCTTACGTGGTAGATCCTACGCAAGAGTTAAGTACTTTAGATATTAAGGTTGTTGATTTACAATTGAATGTAGCTGCTTTGGATATGGTAGATTTACCTCGAGCTGAACAATTGAGAGCGCGAGTGCATCATATTTTGAATCGAAGAAACCGGATTCCTACTGAAGGACTCACTACCGAACAATCGTTCTATTATGTTAGCCATAACTTTGGGACAATTGATTCATTTGAATACCATAGGTAAATACCCTTGAATCGCCTCTTCATGATTCTACGAGCAATACCTGAATTTCACCCTCTTCTGCAGTCCACACAATTTCCACCACCCCAACGCTCGATGCCAGACGCTACTAAACAATTTACGGCTAAGTTAGCTCCTAAGTTCGTAGGTCCTTTTGCAATTTCTAGGATTGTTTCACCTTGCACTTATGAAATCGTTGGTAACACTGATAGAACTTATGTGTGGCACATTAAAGATCTCAAAGCTCATCCACCCGATACTCCTTAGGTACTTGCGATCCTTCGGTTAACGAGCTTCAGGCATTTTAGTTATCGGTTCATTGGATGTTTTTATTGGCCTGTATGACAGGCTAGAAAAATAGGTCTACCGTTAGCTCAGCGTGGGGTAAAAGGCCTCCTAAGAGAGAGCATTGGCTAGGTTACCGAGTCATATGGTTATTTAGTTGACGTGCCTACATTGCACTACTCATAGTTGGTAGAGAAGATTTTGTTTTTGTAGTTCTCTTTCGTGTTTGGACGCTTTTGATTGCTCAAGTAGAATGAGCTAGGTAGAGCACTGATACATAGTAACATGTAACTATTCTTACTTTTCTCGGATTTGACGTTTATTGTGGGATTTGGCGATCAAAAAGTTCGTTCATCTAGTCTCAATACCTGAATTCCGGCACGTTTGCTTTCGTTTCGACTCGCGGTCATATTTTTTGTTCCGGTCTAGGATTTGTCCTACTCAACTTTGTTTTTGTTTCAGCCTTCAGCTGTGTCAGTCCGATAGGCCATCGTGACTTTAAAATCCCTCCGTGTTACACTTTATCGCCCCTTTTTGCTTTTTGTTTGGCCATAAGGTATTTCTAGCTTGCTAGTTTCAGTATTTTAAGGTTTTGGTGTTAGAGTTATTACGTACTGAGGATTTCATAGATTTCCTAGGGTTTGAATGAATGTCGGTGTCTGTGAGTGTGATTGCAGAGAAACCTGTTGATTTATATGCGGTTATACATATGTATCAAACGCTGGTTTCTTTGAGATTAAGACCTCGTGGTGATTGGTCCTTGAAGAAAGGTTGGTATTTTTTGCTCTTGATTAATTACCTCAGCTAATATTTTCTGTTTTTCATTGTGGTTTTAGGGTTCTTTGGTTGTATCTAAAATTGTTATTTAACACTTTGACTGCCGAGCGTTTGAATTAAGTCGGGTACCACGCCCCGCAACAAACTTATGCTTGTTTTTGCTTTATTTTCATTACTAACACTTCGTTACGCCCTTTGACGGGGTTATTCCCCTATTTTAGTTGTGACCACTATATGATCACACTGCCCCATACTAATATTTGTTGTGATCGCTACGTGTGGTTATACGGCGCACACCAATATGAAAATATACTATATTCAGAAGCAGTTGGAGCAATGAGCTAAAGAAATTGAAGATATGAGTGATGAGGATATAGAGTCATTTGCAGCTGATTCTGAAGAAGACCCAAACTATAACACTGAATGTTCGAGTAATTCTTCTGTATCAGAACTCACCAAAAAGAGACCTTTACAACAACTTGTCACTGGTAAATACTGCCTCCCTAACAATCATATATTATGTATATGTATAACTTTATTATAGTTGCTTCCACTTCCATTTCTGCTCAGAATACTGAGGAAAGCATTCACTCTGAAGCAATGAAAGTTAGCGACGAAGTTCCACCACAATGGACTTCTATAACAGGCCATAACTTGAACTTGAAGAGTGACAAAGAGTTAGAGAAAGAAGGAAGGGGAAAGTACGATTACTTTCTTGATACTATACATAAATTAATGGTAGTGAAGTGGGCCGACAATAAAGCTGTTACACTAGCCAGCACTTTTGCCAGTATCGAACCTTTAGGATCAGTGAAAAGGTGAAACTCGAAAGAAAAACGGGAGGAAAGTGTTGATTTGGCTGGTATGTTGATTGAACTGTGCAGAGTCCTTTTGAAATCACGAAGATGGTATCTGAGAATATTTGCTTACACCATTGATTTTGCTGTTGTGAATGGTTTGTTACTATATCGGCGTGAAATCACGAATAACAAGATCTCTCTAAAGCTATTTCGTACCTCCATAGCTGAGGCCCTTAGAGAGCATCGTAAAAAAGTAGGTCGACCATCATCAATTGACATCGTTACCTCTACAAAAAAAGGTATGTTTACCTAAACCTATAGAAAACATAAAGTATGACGAATACGGCCATTGGTCTATTCACGGTAACAAAGGACGCTGTCGTCGCTGCAGTAATGGTTTCTCAACAGTTCACTGCCAGAAATGCAATATATTATGTTTTGTACCAACATGAAATTGTTTTGTGTCGTTTCATAATAAATAAAAGTCTGTTTATTTAGCAATGTTGCTTGAGAGCAACATATCATTTTTTGTTTTGTCAACCAATCGTGTTATAAAACCATATTCAACATATTTTTATTGATTTTCAATTTTTTGTAATCGGTCATCCTGTGTTGCCAAATAACTCTTTCAAGGGCAATGGTTTAAAAAATAAACCACCACAATAATCACCCCTGGTGGGCGTCGGTTTATAAAGTGGACCATCATTCAAATATCGTTTTATTTAAAGCCCAGTGGTGTAAATCTTGAACCGCCTTTAAAATTTGGTGGATATAGTTTGTCTATTAAATACGCGATGGCGTGAGTAGTAGGATTTACAAAATTTAACTGACTATTCGAGTTCTAACCGGTTCTAATTTGTGGAAGGGTATTGTTTACGTTTGTTCTTATTTCAATTGGTGTTTTAGTGCATAAAAAGTAGATTTTTGCTAATCTATTGGTAAGTACTTATTGTGTAACATGTAAAGATGGCATATGCGATATGATATTTTAGGATATGTATTTATAAATATCATTTTAATTCGCGGTACATATTATGTACCACCGCCCAAATAGAGATTTTTTCGTTAGATATTTTTTTGACACAGTGATATCTTTTGCAGTCAAAATGGACAAATTTCTTAACGAATTGCCTTTTACGCTAAAAAATATGACTGAAGCTGAATTGAGGGAAAATCTCTATTTAGACGATGACAATGATGCCCAAAATGAAAATTTTGAAATGGAGAGTATTCCATCCGATAACGATTCTCTAGTCCCGGAAGATGAAATTGCCGACGAGTTGAATGATGATATGAATGTTATTGACCCAGTTCCTAGTTTCTTTTCCGACTTGGATGATGATTCAGAAGAAGACACAATTACACTAAAAGAATTACAGTCTCGCATACTCAAACAAAAGCAACAATTTCACCAGGCAAAAACAGTTCTGGATTCACTGAATTGGGATAAAAATAATCCTCCGTTTTCGGATATTTTGGAGTTTACAAGTGCTTCTGGAGTGCCTGATTTTATTAAAAACGATGCTAATCTTTCACCTGGATCAATTTTTCAACATTTTTTCACAAATGATTTTATAGACTTTCTTGTGTTCCAAACAAACTTATATGCACAGCAATTATCAAAGCCATACAAACCAACAGAAAACAAGGAAATGAAAACTTTTCTTGGTATAAATTTACTAATGGGCGTAAAAAGGCTTCCAAGCTATAGGGACTACTGGTCTTCCAACAAATTACTTCACGACCCGTTTATATCTCCACTTATTTCAGTAAAACGTTTCAGCTGGATATTGTCCAACCTACACTTGAATGATAATTCCATACAACCAGAGCGCAATAGCCCAAACTATGATAAACTCTACAAAGTCAGGCCTCTAATAAATCATTTACAAGATAGGTTCTTGACATGCTTTCATCTTTCAAAAAATATTTCTATAGATGAATCGATGATCAAATTTAAAGGAAGATCGACGTTAAAACAATATATGCCTAAAAAGCCGGTAAAACGAGGGTATAAGGTGTGGATGTTGGCGGATCAAACTGGGTATTGTCACAAATTTGAAATTTACACTGGTAAGACAGGTGATGGTGTCGAAAAAGATTTGGGCAGCAGAGTTATAAAAACGTTGTGTCTGGGTTTGGAAAGTAAAGGCCATTGCCTGTATTTTGACAATTTTTTTAATAGTGTTCCCTTGCTGTTATATCTACAAAAAAAAAATATATGCTTGTGGAACTGTGAACTCTACAAGAAAGTATTTACCAAGTTTTTTACAAGACAACAAAATGAAACGCGGTGAATTTGATTCTTATACCTCCAACAACGGTCTTTTAGCACTCAAATGGAAGGATAAGAGAGCTGTATGTCTACTTTCCAACTATCATGACAGTCGGGACAAATCCACAGTAAAAAGAAAAAAATAGAGACGGAACAGTCGAGGATGTACCATGTCCACAACTTCTAATTGAATATAACAAATATATGAATGGCGTCGATAAGTTCGACCAACTAAAATCAACTTATGGAGTTGACAGAAAAAGCCATAAATGGTGGCACAGGATATTTTTCTTTTTTCTAGATGCTTGTATTGTCAACTCCTTTATTATATACAAAGGTCTTAATCTTGAAAAGATGACAATGAAAGACTTTAGATTAGCTGTCGTGGAATATCTTATATCTGTGCCTGATACAAAAAGACGATGCTCTGATCAAAATAGCCCCATTACCATAAAAAAACACAAGCCATTTGTCCCCACGGAAAAAAGACTTACAGAAGCTAACCATCAGCCCACATATTCTACTAGAAGACGGTGTGCCCTGTGTAGTACTAAAGAGAATCAAGTACGTACAAACTGGCTTTGTTCGACGTGTTGTGTACCGTTGTGTATGGGGAAAGAAAAATATTGTTTCCAGGCATATCACCGACGCTAAAGTGTGCAGTGGTACAGTAGATGTACCACCATTTTTTTCAAAAAACGCTGTTAATTTGTTCAAAATTTATATTAGGATGTATAAAAGTGGCCTTATGAAATATAAATAATTTGCAAAAAATGTATTTTTTTAGTGTCAATTTATCTGCCCACATTGGGCTTTTTTTATTCGAAAATAACTGCCCCTCAAAGAGATAAAGGGCTAACAAAAGATCTTTTTCTGAATTTTTCGATAATTATGTATCCCTAATATTAAAACATAAATGGCAAGCGGAACAAATTTACAATCTGCACGAAACAGGGGTAACAACGGTATTAAATCCACAAAACATAGTTTCAACAAAAGGGAAAAACAGGTTAGTGTAGCTGCCTCTGTAGAAAGGCGAACTAACAACCTTTGTGCCGGTTATAAATGCTATTGGGCCTGCATTACCTCCTGTATATCTGTACCCCAGAATTCGTAATCCAGATAATTATTTAATTAATGCTCCAACTTCAAGCATTGCCCTTGGCAATCGCAACGGGTGGATGACAGCAGAATTGTTCCGGAAGTACTGGAACATATCCAGACAGCACACCAACTGTTCTACTTAAAGAAAGAAAAATATTACTTCTCATGGATAACCATGAATGACGTATATCTGTAACCAGGGCTGGGCGTATGTAAAATACAAATATTTGAAATACGTATTTGAAATACAAATTACATTTTGTATTTTATATTTGAAATACATTTTTCTATGTATTTTGTATCTGAAATACATTTTCAAAGTAGTTCATGTATTTGAAAATACATAAAATACTTATTTACTATCGCAGCAAACAAAATTCAAATTTCGCGCAATTATTTTTACTAACTACAACATAAACGTATAAAAAGAACTATTCATCTGAAACAACTTTGTAGGGCACTTCATTGTTTCAGCGTTGAAGTTACTAAAAAAATTGCGCGAAATTTGAAATTTTGTTCGTTGGGATACGTTGGCCGTCATGACGTCATCGTAGTATAGTTACTGAAAAATTAACAAATTTAATAGCGCATTTATACGATTAGTGCTTGGTGCAAATGGTGCAAACTGTACTATACATCGTGCGAACGATTTGAAGTAGTACGTGGCGCATCGTGTATTTGGCGGACCAGCTGTCCCTTCCTTTCCTAACTTCACTTTAAACTTTAATAAGTGTGGCACAGTTTGGCATATCTGATTGTATGTGATCGTTGTATCTCGTATGTATCTTTATTTCCGTATTTTTCATTGAAAATGGAAGAAAACAATAATGCAAATAATTACGACAGTGTTCCTATTATTTTAAAAGGAAAATATTTTAAGAATTAAAATTTAATAATAATAACGTCGCTGCTGTTTGCTTGATGTGCCAAACAAAAAATAAAAATACTGTAATAAATGGTTCCGTAAAGGCAACTACGAACTTCAAGACTCATACGAAGGTAAGAATTGCAGTAAGTTTAATATTAGCTTTGGATTTTTTTTTTATGTTTTGTACCTCTAGCGATTACATAGCGAATTTGTAGAAGAATTTGAAATATATAAAACAGAAAATAAGGTTCGTGGCTCAAGAAAGAGGGCAACAACATCATCAGATACAGTTAAAATGAAACAAACCAAGATAGACTGTACAAATAATGCAACAGTTTCAAAACAGGTAGTACTGGAAAGAAATATTATTAACTATATTGTGAGAGGAATGAAATCCCTCTCCACTGTTGATGATCCAAATTTTATTAAAATATTTGAAGGTAAAAGTCTTGTAAATAGTATTAAGGTATTTTTATGTATAAAAAGCATGTGTTTGTAGATCTATGTAGGTATACCACATACAATGTCGCGAAAAAAGTTATCTAGGCAGATTCATGAGAAGTATAAAACAGTGTAAAAAGATTTACAAGAACATTTTACAACTGTTGATTATTTTGCAACTACAGCAGATATATGGTCTACTAAACATAGAAGTTTCTTAGGCATAACTGCACATTGGATAAGAAATATTTTATATACACCATATATGTATTAGAAACAAAAGCCTGCAGCAAGGCGATTTAAGTGACATTCATTCGTGCAATGATCCAACAGAATTTATGTTTTTGAAATTTTCTTCACTTATTGGTAGTTGGCTAATCCTGATTATAATCACAGGCATGAATGAAAGCAAACTTTATCTGTGTATGTTACTTTCATATCTACAAGGCATTGTCAAAACTGCCATCTACCATTCGTGGTAAAAAAAAAGTTCTACTTGGAAAATAAAAAAATTGAAGTTTTTTCTGGTATGCATGACAGTACCTACTTAGATCAAGCTTTTTTGGAACGTCAAGTTGTCATTGTTATTACTAAAATGCATTGAGATAGGCAATCACTTTAGGTACTTCATACTTCCACTACTGTAATTAAAATTACAGGCTAGACAAATTTTATATATTCATCTATATTAATGGTTAATTTTACTAAGAGAAAGTAAATGCACTAAAAGTATTATGGTTACTCTTTATCAAACTAGTTTTTCCTCAAAATCAATGCGGGATAGTAATTGGTTTTGCACTTTCAAGCTTTATGACCAGACTGGTCATTTAAGGTTGCACCATATTGCAGCACTTTTTGGTTTAAAGCTGAACCATATTTCAGCACTGGTTGTACATGTTTAAAGTGATGGTATTCTTACAGATAAATAAAGAGACGTTGCAACGCAAAAGTGATGTTTTAGCATGCAGAAGATTTGTTGGAACTCATACACATGATAAAATAGCCGAAATGATATATGACATCCAATCAGAATATGGATTGACATACCAAAAAATTATAGCAACAATTACCGACAATGGAGCCAACTTTGTAAAAGCTTTCAGAGAATTTGGTATCTAGGCTTTAATGTTGGATTCTGTAGACGAGGACAGTGGTATGTGTAATGTTTGTACTTCAACATCATAAATGTAGCATTTAAATGTATTAGTATTATATTGCATATTAAGAGAGTGTCTGGACGCCCATGGCCTGTAATTACTTTTTTCGGGATTTGTTGAGCTTCACTTCAGTTTTAATTAACAAATAACATTGATGAAAACTTTTGATGAATGGAAAATCTCGAAAAAAGAACTTACATTACTTTTATTAATCATTGCTAAATTTGCAAACAGAATGCTTGTACAAAATATTAAATCTTGTAGATGAAGATGAGAGAGCAGTAAATGATAAGGGAACAGAAGCAGAATCTGTACAATTTGAGGAAATTTTGGTGGATACTCAACATAAAATCATTCTTCCAAAACATATAACATGTGCGAGTCACACCTTGAGTTTAATTGCTACTTCTGATCTTAATAAACTTATTACAAACTCACCTGTAGGAAGAGTGCACCACCCTGCTTATGCTAAATGTGTGACTTTATGGAATTTATCTCGGCGACCAAAAAGTTCTGAAAAAATTGTTACTACATTAGGATGCAGCTTGCAGTACACATGTATAACAAGATGGAATTCTTTATATGATTGCACTCTACAGCTACTTCAGCATAAAGAAAAATTAAATATAGTGTGCAAGGAATTGGATATACCCTGTTTTAAAGATGTGGAGATGATATACCTAGAGGAATTATGTACTGTTTTGAGACCGCTTGCGAATGCTATCGATATTTTACAAGGGGAAAATGTTTGCTTTTACGGAGAGCTTTTACCCACATTATTTTCTTTAAAAGCAAGACTTGAAAATCTACAGTCTAGAGATCTTCGATTCACAGAACCTCTTGCTGCTGGTTTAATAAACGCACTACATGCCAGATACTTAAAATATTTTCAGCTATCACCTGAGGTCAATGAGGCAATTTTAGCCTCATGTGTTCACCCTGCATTTAAAATGAAATGGCTGCCAGATATGGAAGATTCTGAACGAAAGCGACTACAAAATTTATGCATACAAGCAGTTGAACAACTTAACGTCACAAATGAGGACCCAGGTAGTAGTGAAGATTTTTATATTTTTACAAAACCCAACGAAAGTAAGTGCAATTGTAAGTCGGAACTGGAGTTTATTAGTTATTTAAATGATCGCAGCAAACAATTGAGCTCACTAAATGGGTATCCTGCTGTGAAAAAAGCCTTTATTCGCTATAATACGAGTTTATGTTCATCAGCACCAGTCGAAAGACTATTTTCTTTTGCAGGGTTTATACATACTCCTTCTAGAAATTGTTTATCTGATAAACTTTTCGAAGTACTTGTTTTTCTCAAAGGTAACGAAAATGTGAATAAAGAAATACTATAGTATACAATAGCGTTTTATTTTCATTTATTTTGTATTTAATATAAGCTGAGAGCAGGTTACTAAATTACTTTATATTCTTTAAATACTTCATAGTTTATAGTACTGTATTTTAAATATCTGCAATGAATGTATTTTGTATTTGGTATTTCAAATACTAAGAAAGAATGTATTTTGTATTTGGTATTTCAAATACTAAGAAAGAATGTATTTTGTATTTGGTGTTTCAAATACTAAGAAAGAATGTATTTTGTATTTGGTATTTCAAATACTAAAAAGGATTGTATTTTGTATTTTATATTTCAAATACATTTGGAATGTATTTTGCCCAGCCCTGTATGTAACAGCCATCAACTATTGTCGTGATAATGGTACCTATTATTGTTCTGACTTTTCCGCCTCACACGTCCCATAAACTCCAACCATTAGATGTTGGGAGTTCTTGGGCCGTTTAAGACCTACTGCTCTGTGGCTTTCAATGACTGGATGGCAGATCATCCTGGGAAAGTTATAACGATTCGAGAAATTACCGAATTAATTAAAATTGCTTTCCATTCACTCAGAAAAACATAACAAACGCATTCGAAAAACCAGGGATTTGGCCATTAAACAAGCTTGCATTTACAGACGACGATTTTATTGCTAGCTATGCAGATATAACTACTGGGGATACAGTGGAAGAAGCTGCCTCTGATATACATCACAAAATTCCTGTGATGGCTGATGAAGGAACATTAGTACAGGGTGCGGCAGCATAACTTCCTTTTTTAAACTACGCGCCATTCAGTCGGGTGATGTCGTAGCGAAGCGTTAGTGGTCTCGTTCGAGAGGCGGAACCATACAGTTTTGTCCCGACACAGTTCAGTCGCCATCATGCGTTGGAATAGTGAGGAGCGTGCGTTTACCGTCGAGGCCTACTTTTCGAATGGCTGTTCTGTAATTGCAACCCAGCGCGCCTTTCGGAATAGGTTTAATTTAGCCCCGTTGGCCTCTGTTCCGAACCGAAAATCCATTGTTATGTGGGTCACTACGTTCAGGCAGACAGCAAGTGTGACTAGACGAAGAACTGGAATCCCGGCTCCCATTAGATCACCTGAGAACATTGAGGCAGTGAGAACTTCAATATTGCGATCACCACGGCGTTCTGCGCGCAAACATGCATATGTCCTTGGATGTTCCGATCGTTTAGTGAGGAGAATTCTTCATGATGATCTCCATTTCCATCCATACAAGATGGCGATTGTGCAGGAACTTTCTGAACGTGACTTCAATTCTCGGAGGAACGCGTGTGAGGATCTTCTGGAAAACATTCCTGAGGACGCTGTTGTCTTTTTTAGTGATGAAGCCCATTTCTATTTGTGTGGAACCGTCAACAAACAAAACATGCGCTACTGGGCTGAAGAAAAACCTCGAGAACTGCATCAAAGGCCTTTGCATTCACCGAAAGTCACAGTGTGGTGTGCAATTTCCTCAAGTGGAATTATTGGTTCTTTGAGGAAAATGAAGAAACACTGTGAATTCAGACCGGTATGTAAACATGTTACAGAATTTTTTTCCACGGCTAGATGAGTTGAACTTAGGGGACACTTGGTTCCAACAAGACGGTGCAACGGCACACACTGCAAGAGGATTGATGGCTGTTTTGAGGGAACATTTCCCAAGGCACCTCATCTCAATTAGGGGCGATTTGGAGTGGCCGGCCCGCTCTTCCGATCTCTTAAATTTAGTTGAATAAACGCTCTTGCTCTGTTCACATGTATGTATGTTCCCTCCGCTTTAGTGTATATAAAATACAGTGGTGCCTCGCACAAAGAACGCCTCGCACAGCGAACGCTGCACACAACGAACTTCCTGTTCGTTCATTTCATGATTCATACAACGAACTTCGCTTCACACAACGAAGTCGCCCGAGCCGATGTATTGCATCCTCCCGCGCAGGCACTGCAGGCAGTCGTTAGTCACTGCGCTTAACTTACGCACGTATCGCGGCAATCGTTCTTCATTGTGAATTAAATCACGCACGTATCACGGCAGTCGTCCTTTTAAGTTAAACTCAATATTTTTATATCATGGCTTCTAAAAAAAGCAGGAAGGTGATTTCTGTTGAAATGAAACAGGAAATAATTAGAAGGAGTGAATGTGGGGTAAAACAGTGTGACCTCGTCAAAGAGTTTGGCCTCAGCAAGACCACCATTTTCACCATTTTGACAAATAAGGATGCCATCAAATCAGCCAAAGTAGCCAAAGGAGTATCAAAACTATTTCATGAAAAACATAGGTCTTCAATCCACGAGGAAATGGAGAGGCTATTAGCGATTTGGATTAAGGACAGGCAGGTGAAAGGTGACGTAACAACCCAAGATATTATCTGTCACAAAGCCAAGAAAATTTATGACGATCTAAAGAAAAACGTCCCTGGAAGTAGCAGCAATCAAGATAATGAAGAAGAATTCAAAGCCAGCAGAGGGTGGTTTTTTAGATTTAAGAAAAGGTGTGGAATCCACAGCGTTACTATGCATGGTGAGGCTGGCAGTGCTGACAAGAAAGAAGCAGAAAAGTTCTCTATTACCTTTCAAAAATGTATTAAGGATGAAGGATACTGCCCACAACAAGTGTTCAATGCCGATGAAACGGGTCTTTTCTGGAAAAGAATGCCGAGCAGAACCTTCATTACAAAAGAGGAGAAGAAATTGCCGGGACACAAAGCCATGAAGGACAGACTTACCCTTATGTTTTCGTCTAATGCCAGCGGAGACCTCAAGATCAAACCTCTATTGGTTTATCACTCTGAAAATCCAAGAATTTTCAAGAAAAATAACGTTATCAAGTCCAAACTGCCCGTCCATTGGAAGTCCAATCAAAAAGCCTGGATGACCCAAGTTATCTTCAACGAATGGATTCTGGAAACCTTTGCTCCTGCCGTGAAGAAATTCTTGCTGGAAAAAGAACTGCCGCTCAAAGCCCTTCTGATACTTGACAATGGCCCTTCTCACCCAAAAGACCTACAGGAAATATTGCAGGAAAATTATCCTTTTATCAAGGTGCAGTATTTGCCACCAAACACCACATCCATTCTTCAGCCAATGGATCAGCAAGTTATTGCGAACTTTAAAAAACTCTACACTAGAGCCCTCTTTAATAAGGTGTTTGAAGAATGCGAGTTTGGTGGAGAAAATATGACTGTCCGAAAGTTTTGGAAGGAGAAATTTGATATCCTTATGGCAATACGACTTATACAGAAGGCCTGGGAAGAAGTGTCACAAAGGACCCTCATTTCTGCTTGGAAGATGCTTGTGCCTTCGTGGACCCAGGAAGAAGCAGTAGTTGATGCCACAGAAGTGGTGAAGGACATCATCACAGTGGCCCAAAGGTTGGAATTAGAGGTAGAGGAAGAGGATGTAGAGGAGCTTATTGAGGAACACGAAGAAGAGCTGACAACTGAAGAGCTCCAAGCACTTCTGGTCCAGCAACAGGACAACCCAGGTAGCACACAACGTTGGTGTAACGTTGGCTGATTGTCCGAGTTACATTGGGCACGCGTTGGGCAACAATGTTGGCAGTATGTGAAAGTGTGAACATTTTACAACGTTGGTTTTATATCTTTAGGCGACATTGGCGTAGGATAAACTTTCAATACCTACCCATTCTGCTGGTGAAACGTCGGCACCTGACGTTGGCGTCTTATCGAAAGGATACATAGGAGTAACTACGGGAAGTGATATTGGGTATTAATCTTGTATGTGATATCTATACGATAAAACATACAAGATGCAAAACATATATGATGGTACATAGGTACACTGATCCGATGTTAATTAGTTTGTTGAATAAATTACAGCGATATTATACCAACTCAAAATTCGAGTTAATTATCTGTATATAATATATTTTCATATGAAATAAACGTGATTTAAGATATAAACTACCAAATTACAATAATTAGATCATAGATAATTTAATAGAAAACTTCTGTTTGAATTTTACATATCTATGTATGCAAGATGTTGATAATAGTTAAGAACATATACAAGTCATAATTTGAAAACTGTTATAAAATCAACGCTTATGATGAAATACTCAGCGTTCAAGACAAACATGCTCATAATTGTGTAACATAGTATATCTCCATATGATCTGCCTGTAATCAGGACATATATCGTAGATGTTTTATTTCATGTGACAATATATAAGGAAAACACTACAAATTTTATGTTTTTTTATGTTTATGTTGTTAACAATAGTTAACATCGAATCATATGCATACATGATCTGCACATACAATAAATAAAGAAAGTAATTACGATATTTTATTTATTAGTGAAACTAAAATTCAAGATAAATAAAAAAATAAGATGTGATATATCTTATTACAGAACAAAATTTATTATCTCTTTACATGTTATGGTATATAATAACTGAAATATCTTATTGAACTAAAAATATTAAAACATTATAAAACACTGACCTAATCGCGGAGATGCTCAGCTGATTCCTAATTTTTATCAGCAGCAGTAGTCAAAGATGTACGATCAACAATAGCCTTTTCCAAATTACGCTCAGCTTTACCTTCATCTCGAACTGTGAACAAATAAAAAAATATTAACATATGTATGTATCTATCTTTAGTTTACGTAAAGTATTAGAAGTATACACCATGTCCAAAGTTATGGTAACGTGTTTACCATTGCAAACTTATTATTAAAGCTATGAAGTTGGTTAAATTAACAATGGCGAAGTATATCTAATTTTTTCTACAAATCAGATATACTTGCAGCAAATTACATTTTACGAGAAGAGTAAATAAATGGCACTCGCACAGCAATAATTATTAAGGATGAATCAATAATCACAAAGAATGATTCATTTGGCAAGTACATAACTAGGAAAACCTGTATGTGATTATTTATTCTACAATATTTGATCATTGCCCACTTGCACATTTGCACAATTATCACTTTTTACTTGCTTATTTTTAATTTCACAGTAGTAAGTAATAAATATTTTGTTCAAACTATTGGTTTCTTTAAAAATATACAGTATTCCATTAAAAAAGACAATGTGAACGCTTTTTTTCTGTTTTTCTATCATGCAGAGTAAAAAGTATTACTAACTTGTTAAGTAATCAACTTCATAGCTTGTGAACATTTTACTTTGGACACTTTGTATATTTCATTCCATTACAGATCTTGAAATGAAGTTGTGGGGTTTGCTATGTATATATATGGCTATTTACAGTGTGATTACGTACCACTTTTTGGAAATTTTCAGATTTTTGATTTAAGAATTTTGACTACGGTTATTCTTTAACTTTCGCCTCATAACTAGCCCTTTTCATTTAAATATCGCAGACAAATTTTGAGGCAGCATCTAAATATTATGTTTAATATAAAATTTTAATTAAATAGAAAATAACGTACAAAAATTAAATCTTACCTATAATCGCTTGGAAGATGTTTGTTTATCAAAGGCTTGCTTCGATAATTTTTATCTGGAATTTTATAGCTTTTAAGTCTCTCAATATTATCTTTAAATAGTCTTCAATACAACCAGCACGGTTCAACTTATTCAACTCAGCTAACGCGAGTATACCTGTAAATACCAATGCATAAATAAAAAACAGACATTACGTATATACTGTAAAAAAAACTTTTAAACTTCATGCGTAACTATAGAAGAATTTATTATTAAAGCTCTAGTATAAGTTTGTGAAAAATTAAAAAAGGCAATTATAGCTTACGATCAGTTGTCACAAATGATTATGTGTAATTAGGATATCATACGCAACTCTGGCCTAACATCGGAAATAGAAGATGAAGCATCTGTAAATATATTTTGTAAAAAAGAAACCATGGCAATTATCAACATACTTACAATCAGCAGTAAGGATGGCTGGCATTAGTATACAAGATACAAATAAGTGTTCCGTTATCGGAATCTGACATATCTTTCAGGTTACTGGTATATCCAATGCTTTCTTAGTCACCAGGTTGTGGTAGCTCACAACTTTCAATCACGGCATATATGAAAAATACATTATCAGTACATATTATATTACCTATGTCTATGTAAAATACTTACCCGTCCATTGTTCTTATAACATCTTTCACAATAGGGGCTATTGTACAATGTAGACGGTAACTCTTAATTATATAACTCTCTCTCATGACTAACAGCTGGGCTAATAAAACCACAATAAAACGAATAAAATCGAATCAACAACACAAGCTTGCATATGGCGGTGCACCTACACTCACTGTATTTCGATCAAAATGTCGATTGCGGATCGATGCGCATGCGCATTACATTTGAACTCATAGCTCACAATGTATGGGTAATATGACCAATAATAATATTTTGTAAGTTCATGATTTTTGAGATAAAAATGAATATAAAACAAATAGTGCCTTTTAAAAAGGAAAAAAAAAACGTCACATGGTAAGATTTGAACGGGGCACCTCGTGAATGTTACGTAAGAACTCTAACCATTAAGCTACAGGATCAGCTTTGACTCCGCCCTCGCTTCGATTGTCGTCTGAAAACTTTTATGCGACATTCAGCCAACAAAACGATCAAAAGCCAACGAACATGGAACGTTGCAATGATAAGTTGAACCAACGTATTTCGCCGATATTTAACTAATGTTGGATATTTATCGTTTGTAGACTGTGACTTTGCGCCAACTATGTTACGTTGGCCCGAGCTATCGCCGACACTTAGCCAACGGACTGTGCTACCTGGGAATGCTCAAAGGGAAGCGTTATCTGATAACGAGGAGCAACAATCAAACAATCAACCAATCCCAACAGCTGACATCAAGAACATCCTGGTCAAATGGAAAGCAGTTCAGGAGTTTACCAATGCCCACTATCCGGATTCAGCTGAAGCAAACAGGATCAACGATCTTTACTCCTCTTGTCCGTTATTTCCGGCAGATGTTGGAGAAAAGAGAAAAACAAACGACTTTGGACAGGTTTTTCATGAAACCATCGGCCAAAAAGCAGAAAATGGATGAAGATGTGCAAGATTCGGTAGACTCTACTTTGTCTTGAAATTAAAAAAATTATGTTTTTAGATGTATCTAAATAAAAATAATAACAAAAAATTTATCTTTTTTTATGTCATCTTAGCATATTTTATGCTACAGAACGAATTATTTTTTTTAACATGTATTGTTATGGGAAAACGCGGTTCACATAACGAACTTTTCGCATAACAAACTTGCTCCTGGAACGAATTAAGTTCGTTGTGTGAGGCACCACTGTACATATATAAGGTGTCTGTTAAAGGTCTTTACATACGCCTACCACATATTCCTTAGACCAAAATAAGCCGATTTAAGTAAACTTATCTTAGTCCAAAGTCGCTTAGTTTGGGCGCTATGCGCCCTTGAAGTTAACATTTTGAAATCGTTTTTTATTATAAATTCAAAACGGCTTATGCGATTTTAATAAGATTTGGCATGATCAGTTAGTATTATTGGATAGGTGTTTTGAGAAAATTTAAAAAAAATAGTAATACCGGAAGCGAATGAAACACGTATGGCCATTATGAAAATTAACGTATCTTTTTTGCTGTCTGTAGTAGAGACACGAAATAATTTTTATTCGATAGAGTATTCATAAACGATCAAATTATGTCTCTTGTAAAATTTTCCTATTTTTATTCGTTGTCGAGGAAAACGAAAAAAATAACTTATGGACGTGCGTTCGAAACAAGCATAAGGTAATCCAGTCAGTGATTTCTATCATAAACAAATGAATTTTGCATGGCTAAATCTACTCTTCAAATTAAGACTACAGGTAAAAGAATAGGCTTAGCAAAAGTTCACGGTTTCGGAAGTTCGGCGATTGGATTACCTTATACTTTTGCGAACGCACGACCATAACCTCTTTCTTTCGTTTTTCTCGAAAACGAATAAAAATAAGAAAATTTTAGAAGAGACATAATTTGATCGTTTTTGAATACTCTATCGAATAAAGATTATTTCGTGTCTCTACTACAGACAGCAAAAAAAATTATGTTAATTTTCATTATGGTCATACGTGTTTCATTGCCTTCCGGTATTTCCGGTTCTTGAAATTTTCTCAAAACATTCGTCCAATAATATTAACTTACCATGCCAAATCTTATTATAATCGCATAAGCCGTTTTGAATTAAAAATAAATAATAAAAAAACGATTTCAAAATTTTAACTTCAAGGTCGCATAGCGCCCAAACTAAGCAACTTTGGACTAAGTTTACTTAAATCGGCTTATTTTGGTTTAAAGAATATGTGGTAGGCGAGTGTAAAGACCTTTTACAGACACCTTGTATAATGTCTCGGTGTAAAAAAGTGGTGTTATCTGTTGCAACTAAATTAAAAATTATCGAAAAAAGAGAAAAAGGTGAAAGTGTTGGAAGACTTGCACAAACTTACGGTATTGGAAAGCAAACTGTTAGAGACATTATTAAGAAGAAAAATGAATTTTAAAGTTTGTATCATCTTCAGACAGTTTCAATGCCACAAGTTCTAGAAAAACATTAAAAAGCCCAAAACTAGATGAACTTGATGTCGCTATTTACAATTGGTTTAAACAAAAACGAGCTGAAGGACAACCTGGTTGAATAAATGTAAAGCGAGACATAGTATTAGACAGTTAGATATACAGGGTGAAAAACTAAGTGCTGATGTATCTACGGCTAATTTATATTGCGACGAGTTTCTACGAATAATCGAAAGGCACAACCGGATTGTATTGGAAGGCTGATCATTCGGAAAAGTCAGCACCAGGTTATAAAGTGAGCAAAGAACGCATAACTTTAATGGCATGTGCAAATGCTGCTGGTACTCATAAATTAAACTTAGTCTGCATCGGCAAATCAAAAAATCCGAGATCCTTCAAGGGATCTAAGATGAAGTTTCCAGTAAATTATTATCATCAAAAGAAAGCATGGATGACTCAGACGATCTTTGAAGATTGGTTTCATAAGGAATTTGTTCCTGCTGTACGCGGTCATCTTAAATCAAAAAACCTTTCGGATAGAGCAGTTTTATTTTTGGACAATGCCCCTAGCCATCCAAATGCGTCAGTTCTTAAGTCAAGTGACGGACAAATTTTAGTTGAATATTTACCTCCTAATGTAACATCAATATTGCAGCCTATGGACCAAGGCGTCTTAGAAGCACTTAAGCGACGTTTCAGAAAACTACTTCTTCGTTGTGTTTTAGAAAAGGATGGTGACCTGAAACAATTTTATAAGAAGTGGTCTGTAAAGGATGCAATTTTGTCGTCAGCTGATTCATGGGACGATATACCGGCACGAACGATTCAACGATCGTGGAATAAATTGAATCCGGTTGACGTGGAAGACATCGTAAAAGAAACAGAGGGATCAGCATCGCAAGAATCATCAACACTTTTAAATATTATTTAATTATTATTATAATTTATTATTTCGATGCTTTTCAAAATGTAGATAAAGAAAACATTGAAGAATGGTTATCAAGTGATAAGCATCAACCCCGTTACGAAATCAAAGATGATGATACTATTGCTTACGAAGCTTTAGAAAGTGATCAACTAAGCGACAACACTGACGTTAGTGATAAAGAGGAACCTTTAGAAAAAGTCTCGCCTGATGAAGCATTGAAAAGTGCTGATTGTTTATTAAAATTTTTAGAACAAGAAAATGATTCTAGTTATGACGTTCTAGCAGTTCGAAAAATACGTACAGCAATAAAGATTAAAACGTATCGAAAGCGTAGTCAACTATTAATTACCAATTTTTTTAATCATAAGTTATATATGAAAAATTTGTTATATGTATTTAGATCTAGTATGTAGTATAGAGATGATGGTATAAATATAATATGTGCATAAAATTTATTCTTGTTACTACATATATGTATGGTATGTACAACAGGAGAAAAAAGTTTCCTGCCAGTGCATGTAAGAAAAACGCCCTTCACTCAAAATGCACGGATACTTTATTGACTTAGTATACCTACATGGACTGCCTGTGGCACAGACATTATTTGTATGCACTCTAAGACAATAAAGTTCCCGTAAGGTTTGAGTAAGAAGCCTCTTTCTTTCGCGCACTGCCCGGATGCTTTTTTCTCCTGCTCTACGCATGTGGTTACATATTAAAGTTTCATTTCCATTATCCGTTCTTTTCTATTATTCGGAACCCTACTGACCGATGGTCGACACGGATAATCGAGGTTCTACTGTAATAGTTTTAGTACAATTTTAAATTAAGATAGTAGTTGTGCTGCACCATTTTAATGAGAAACTTGAAAAAATCTCGTACTTAAAAAGGTATAGGATGTTGCATTAAAAAAAAGAAACACCTTAGACATTTTTTCTAGAAAATAAATAAAAAATATATTAGGTACACTATATCCTAGAGTTCAGGTTTCGACTTCCTCTCGTTACACCTAAAACGCCTATAAACTTTCAAATAGAAATTACTTAATTTTTTATGTTTATCTGTATTGCTAACGAAGGTATGTGCGTACACATACAGTGAAATCCGTTTAACACGAAACCGCTTAAGAAGAAATATCGGTTAACACGAAAAGATATCGGTTCTCGGAATGAACAAAATACTAAAAACAGCAGCCGCATCGGCGAATATAAAAAGTGTTTGAAATCAAAGCGAATGAGACAATGTTGTTTATCTAAACAGGACAATACAAAAAATATATCAGATTATTTTTGAAAAAGGTTATAAACGTTTTATTTGATTTTTTTTAAATTGCAAATTATGTATTATCAGTAACTTTCAGTAATATTTTTGTTTTATTGATTTTTTTAAAAGCATGCAATAAACGAAATTTTGATGAGTATATGTACATACAGGGCGAGCAACCGGATGTGACCACCATGTGATCACGAACGTCACAGAAAAAGTGTATTTTTTTGTTTTACTGATTACTATCCTCCTTATTGTATTGTTTACGTTTTGTCATCTGACATTTAACGTGCTAGAAAACGCTAGTTTTTACGTTTCCTGCGATTTTCTTGCAAGTTTTCGCCTATAATTTTTTGTAAATATAGCATTTATTGCACAGTAACTGTCTTTTTAAAGACTACTGAACGGAACGTTCAATATTTACCTATTAAATGGCATCCACGGATGAACAAGACAGGTTCATTTTAATGGCGCATTTTCGAAGTGCTACACAGGCACTAGGCGGATCTTGGTCATACTCTCTTCAGTCCTGCATTGAACAAGTTACTTTGGAATATCCAAATGAGGACCTTGAATATGATCAATTTGCTCGACATCGTAACAGGCTGGTACAGCGATTTATGGAGACTGGTAGTGTTGCAAAGCGTAAAGCAGTAGGTGCACCACGAGTGTGTTAACTGAGGAAGCAGTAAATGACATTTCTGAGCGTATGACAACTAGTCCCAATAAATCAATTAGAAAATTATCTGCTCAAACAGGTCTGCACTTACTAAATAATTAAAAACATATGTATTTAACACGTTGACTGCCACCGCAATTTTCAGAATTCCGGTCTAAAATACCAATTTCATTTAATCATATTATATTATTAAAAACTCTAACTATAGTACAAAGCTATCATCAAAAAGCATAGAAAATGTAAACTTTTCAAAAAAACGGTCTTACGAATTTTCCCGTAGTTGGCGTATGTAACAGAAATCTCTTCGCGGAAGCCAACTACGAGTTAATTCGTACACAGACACGCCTAGACCTGTCGCTGCGCTAAAGCTGAATCGGAGATGTGCGCTGTAGACAGAATACTAGCCAACATATCTGCAATAGTAACCTCAGATATTGTCGAGTGCATCACATTTACGTCTCTTGAGTGTGTTGTTTTATAATTATTGTTATAACTTTTTTTTTAAACACAACTTACACACACTAAACTACACCGCAAGAGTTGCAGTGATAGCCAGACAAGTAATACAGCTTACGGAGTCACTGCAACTAAGCACCCACCACACATTAAAAAAAAAAAAAAAAAAAAAAACTACATTATCAAGAACCCAAGATGGGTCCGAAAAGACCACTGACTGAAAAAGAACTTGGGTACCACGCTAATCTAAGTGATTCAGAATTTGACGAGATTTTTGGCGAGGCTGGTGACGACAGTAGTAATTATGAACCTTCTGAGAATTCAAGTGATAGTGACGATGAAGTCGTCTCCGAACCTGAAGATGAAGTTGTTCCCGAACCCGATGATAATGAAGCGACAACATCAAATGCGAATGATGATTTGTGGGCAGAAATTCAACAAAATCCTGAATTATTAATTTTCCAAGAAAATGTTGGTGGCATCTATTTTTTTCGGAAGAGTTTCTTGCATTACTGGTCGAACAAACTAATTTATATGCTGCCCAAGAAATTGCAAAATGCAAAGAAATAAAAAAATCTAACAGGGTATCAAAGTGGAGAGATGTCAGTGCTGCAGAGATGAAAGTTTTTATTGGACTTTTGTTACAAATGGGTCCTTGTTCTTTTCCATCAATTGAACAAGGTGAGACCAATACTAAATCATTTCAATAATATTATGCATGAAAACTATGTACCAGATAAAAATCTTTGTATCGACGAATCCATGATGCTGTGGCGTGGAAGATTGCATTTCCGCCAATACATACAAAATAAAAAACAAATACGGTGTCAAACTGTATGAACTATGCGAGTCCGACGGTCTTGTAATGAAAATCAAGATTTACAGCGGAAAATCTTCGTTGCTTCATTGCGGACATTGTAGAAAACCTATTGTTAAGATATACTAATTTAGGACCTTTGATATTTTAGTGTTTTTGTACTATTAGTTCATATGTATAGAGACGTTGTTGTAAAAACATAGAGTGTGTACCTATATAGACAAGGAGACGTTGCGATCTTTGTAAAACCGAGTTATAGTATTTTATTAAACTTGTTATTTATACAGTGCGGGTTTTATTTGAGAACAGTACTTAACTTAACACTATATACGAATTCATTATTACTGAGGATTGTCCATGTTACAGCACCAAGGTTCCCGACACCGCCTCCAACTAACGCTGCATTAAACACCTGGCTCACCTTACTACAGACCATTCAAGTATTATTTCCCGATTTACAGACATTAATATCTACGGTGAAATACAAATCGATGAAACCTTCGACCCTCGAGATCTGGAAGACTTTAATCGCATTATATCGGGAGGCACAGGACAAGGAAGATTCTCAGATTGTTACCTGGACCGACTTAGAGAAATATTCCAAGGACGACAGTTGCTACATCAGATATATAACCACAGACGACTTGGGACAAATGATGAAATTCTTACGAGAATACAAGAAAGACATCGACGTACGGGATTGCGCCCAAACTTCCTGCTCGTCGCGAGGCATGAAAAGGAAGCAGGACATCACTGGCACATCGTTCACGACTGCGCCTGGAGCAACAAAACGTGCAGGTGCTCAGTGCTCTCTGGATTCACAATTGAACCCAAATTTAGGAGAGTTACTGGGGACGCCGTCTCGAATGAATACATCTACAATCTCCTGCAGTATCTCACTAGCAACGGAAAATACTGTGACTACATATACGCGAGAGACGGAACCGGGAGAATATTTCGTACAACTAAAGATCTTCAAGAGTACGGATGTATTAGCTGTTGCTCCCGAGAACCTTTGGAAACATGCACTTCAGGTAATGAAATTCTATGTAAAAAAAATTAAAACTTATAATGGCCCTCTATTTAAGGATATGAAATTTGTGGTTCGTCGCTCCTCGGAGAATCCTTTGACAGACAAATTCCAGGCGCTAGTCACGGAAGTCCATCGACATTTAATAGACGAAGCCACAAATCCACCAACCAAACGGAGGAGGAGATTCTACAATTAATTAAACAATTATGTGTTGTGCCTATTAATAACACTATCTTATGTCGGGAATGGTTAGAATCTAGTTATAAATTTTTAAATCGTACACATCCTTTAATACAAACAACAATGAATTGTTGGTCTCGAGAACTTAAACATAAAACAGTTTCAGATTTCATTGATTTATATGAAAATACGGACCCACTATTTATGTGTACATCGGGAAATTTAGAATCATTTACAAGAATTTCTTGACTGTTGCTGTGTGTATTTGCCATGATGAATTGTTCGTAATATTCACGTACGCACTGGTAATCGTAAACAGACATATGGAATGTTATTTGTGTTCGTTTATATATATTTTATATTATCAATTGTAGTCTTTTTTGTTTAATCATGCATAACAGTGATTTTTTACCTTTGATGAAAAATTACGCCGGAAGCCACTTGACGACATATTTTTTACATAAGGCGACTACGTCATCAGCTTGCGTGCCAATAATCGCTTATCATTTGACCTTTGACCCTCGCTCGTGGCGCCAATGGCCTAATTCCAATGGTTATACCGGAATAGGCCGGCGCCCGACTACGGTAGTGTATATATCGGTATATATCGCTCATGTGCATGAGTCATACAACAAAATGGCAATATACCTATAGAAATAACAATAAAATATGTAATTGACTTTATGTACACATATCGACCAACTCAATTAGTTGAATCTGGTCTCATGCAAAAAAAAAATATAATAAAATAAAAATGAATGATGAATGAAATGATTGCGCTTAATTGGTCGTGGATTTCAATTTATGCACGATAACGACCCTAAGCACATCTCTAAGGCGTGCAAGGAATATCTAAAATTAGAAGAAAATCGTCGAAACTTAAGTGTTATGAGTCGGCCACCTCAGTCGCCCGATATTAATCTCATAGAACTTCTATGGGATGAGCTTGACCGTAGAGTTCGAACTAAGTGCCCTGCATCGAAAACCGAAATGTGGAATTGTTTACGCAGTGAGTGGAATAATATTCAGCCTGAAACACTCGAAAATCTAATTGCAAGAATGCCAAGAATAGTTAACGCAATTATCGCCGCAATTTTTTGATGAGCGTCAAGTTTAACCATTTTAAGTTCATATGTAAAATTCACATTTCTGTAAATTTAGTCATATATTGAAGTACAATACACTTTTATTATTTTTAGCCAATAAATATTATATACGATGTTTTAAGTATTTTATTGTATGTCGAATTTATCCAGAATGATCTGCTCGAACTTCCGTGACCGGTAGTGTATGTAGTATAGCTACTAAATTGTTATTATCTTCTACAAAAAAACAATGTGTCTCGAGGTTTTATTGTTGTTTTAATTTATATATTTAAAAAAAGAGAAAAATCATTTGCAACAACGTGAAAAAGTTTTGACAAATGGTGAATTTCATTCCATATGTATTTCATTCCATATATCAATGCCAAAATGACGTATGTGGGAAATAGTTTTGAGAAATAGTGAAATAAATTTGACAAAAAAGAAAAACCAAAAGAAAACCACTGTATGTATGAATATTATACAGTATTAAACTTGGTACCTACGTAACATATGTACAGCCGGTGACACATTTAGTAGGCACCCCTACGATATCTCAGTATTACGATAATCAGACAAGAGCGGTCTTTACCTGGTGGTTCCTAGAACTGTAAATGGTATTTAAATAAGGGTTATTGGAACAATTTCTCAAACAAATAACTCGTTGGAGGGGATTTCTGAAAATATTCGTATTATAGAATGAGTAGTCATTCGTGCAGTAATCTGTGTTTGTTAAGCATTGAAGTTCATCTCCGTAAATCGTGCATTATCTTAGCGTCAGGTTCTATTTTTAAGTTTGTTGTATATGTGTGTGTAATAACATGCCGAAAACGCGCGAACTTAGTACGTTTGAACATGCACAAATTATAACAATGCATTCAACAGGATCTTCGCAAGTAGAGATTAGTAAAAAATTAAAATGTTCGCGTTGTGCTGTACAGACAACTTTAAAACGGTACAATGAGACCAGGGATGTAAGATCAAGACCAGGAAGAGGACCCAAACGGAAAACGACCGCAAGAGAAGATCGTTGGTTACAACGGCAATCTTTACGTCGTTCAGCGAAGGAATTGTCAAGTGACTTAAATCACCAATATGGATTGTCGATTTCATCGAAGACGGTTAGTAGACGACTAAGGGAAGCGGGCTTATCAGCCAGAAAAGCCAGAAAAAAACCCTTGTTATCTGACAGTAATAAGAAAAAGCGATTGCAGTGGGCGAAAAAGCATCAGTCATGGACAGAAGCAGATAGGGCTAACGTCATCTGGTCTGATGAAAGTAATATTGAGGTAAGTTATATAGCAATATTATATTAGAAACGTATATCATTAGTAGACCAAAACGATTGAAGTATCAGTTTACAAAAATAAAAAAAAATAGACAATCATCTTAAATATTAATTTAGACTTCTCTTAGATTTTTGGCACACGTGGGACTGTGTATGTGCGTCGGAGACCTGGCGAAGAATATCGAGAGGAGTGCATAGTACCTACAGTGAAACATGGAGGAGGGAGCATCATGATATGGGGGTGTATGTCATCAACAGGCGTTGGAGAGATCTTCACCTGCACAGGAAGAATGAATTCCAGAACGTATACCACCATGCTGGAACTGCTCTATCTATCAATAGAGAAATTGTTTGGTATGAATACCGAAGGAGTCCTGTTCCAGCAGGATAACGCCCCCTGTCATGCTGCAGCCTCCAGCAAGGCATGGTTTGAGGAGAATGGGGTTGAGCTTCTGGAGTGGCCACCGCAAAGCCCAGATCTTAACCCCATTGAACATTTGTGGGCTATTGTGAAGAAGAAAGTAACACGACACAAATACAAATCAAAACCAGAACTGGAAGCAGCAATTCGACAAATCTGGAGCGAGATATCAGAAACTACATGTCAGAAATTAATATCAAATTTACCAAAACGTGTAAATGCCGTTATCAAGGCACATGGAGGTGCAACAAAATATTAATATTATCATTATTTTTAATAAAGTTATGCAGGTATTCAGTTGTTTTTATTTTGTCATTGTTCAGATTTTATAAAACTCCAATTTTGAGGGGTGCCTAATAATTATGTCACCGGCTGTACATATACAGTACCTGGCAACTGAATTAGAGCCACCCGTGCGTAAGAAGTAATTTATAAAATAAATCGCTCTTATTCAAATATTGGTTATAAACGGATTTATTTATTCAAAGAGACCTTAATCCTAGACAAAACAACCGTTTTATTTGTAAGAATATCCTTTTGTTATCGCTTATGGGTTAGGTACCGTAAAATCACGCAACTATAGTCCTAGGAGACAACAATGGTCCAACATTATGATTACGCAAACGCAAAATTTCGGAAATTGTACTGCCATCTAACAGCATGCTGTCCCATCTTTGTTTTTGTTTATGGGTTGGAGCATTTGTTTAGCGCACGTGAACTAGATGTCGCTATTTGTCTTTGACAGAGAGACTCTCAAAGTAATAAACGTTTTTACACGTTTAATGAACTCTGCAAACTTTTATTTGGATAGAATAGTTGTTGAACAGTGGGTGCTTTGGTTTCTGTTCTATTGTAAAGGTACGTTATTGGTTGTAAGAATACTGTGTTATTTTTTCTTAAATGTGTTTATTTCCGAGACAACAGGTAAAATTATGAAAAATGGTACTTTGATTTCAACTATGTTCCAACCGTTTTTTTGGACTATATTTGAAATCATACTTAATTTGTTCCAGATGTCCTCCAGAAGAAAACCTGGAGCGAGGAGTTACAAACTCTACTCTGAACGGCACTTACAATTATGCTTGGATGACATCCAAAACAAAGTTTTGACTCACCGTGAAGCGTCCGAGAAGTACAAAATACCAAGAAGCTCCATAATTCTGAAGCTAAAAGCTATTCGTAATGGAAAAATCAGAGCACCGGGTCGTAAGTGTATATTTTCATCAGAGGACGAGGCGCAATTCGTGACTCATGCAACAGAAATGTGTAATTTCGGTTTCCCTATCACCATCTTTGATTTGAGATGTATTGTAAAGACATATTTAGACAAAAAGGGAGTTGATATTATGCAATTCAACCATAATTTTCCTGGAAGAACTTGGGCAATTAACTTCCTAAAACGTAACAAAAAGGAGCTTTCCCAACGATTATGCAGCAACATTAAACGTATTAGAGCTGCAGTAAATGAAGAAGTAGTCCACTCCTATTTTGAGCATCTCAAAGGAGAAATAGATGGTATTCCACCGGAGTTCATTTACAACTACGATGAAACTAATTTGGTCGATGACCCTGGTAAAAAGAAAGTTTTAACTAAGCGTGGTTCTAAATACCCGGAGGCGATCAAAAATTCGACCAAAGCGGCATTTAGCATAATGATGTGTGGAAATGCAGCAGGAGAAATTTTACCACCGTATGTAAATTACCGAGCGGAACACCTATGGGATACGTGGACTATTGGGGGGCCGCCGAATACAAGATACAACAGGTCAAAGTCGGGCTGGTTTGACGGAAACAGTTTCGAAGACTGGTTCTTCACAACGCTTCTTCCTGCGCTCCGCCGAAAAGAAGGAAAAAAGATCATTATAGGCGACAATTTGAGCTCGCACATGAGCTACGAAGTAGTTAAGGCATGTGAGCTGCATAACATCGCGTTTGTGGCTCTGCCGCCTAATAGCACTCATTTAACACAGCCCTTAGATGTGGCCTATTTTAGGCCACTGAAAATTCATTGGCGGAAACTGTTGGATCAGTGGAAATCCACACGTCAGGGACAAACTCTGGCTACAATACCAAAAGACGTATTTCCATCTTTATTAAAACAGCTATGTGAAGCTATTTTGCCACGATCTGCTGACAACCTAAAGGCTGGGTTTCGTAAAACCGGAATTTATCCAACTGACGAATTACCTGTGCTCGAGCGGCTGCCTACGTTTGTACGGCCACAAATCCAGCAAGTGGATAAAGAAAAAGTGTCTGAGGCTTTTAAGCAATTTCTGAATGACAAAAGAAAGGAAATAGTGGTTCAAGGAAAAGCAGGTCCAAAGAAGCGCCTAAATGTAAAACCAGGAAAAAGCATCTCCTCAGAAGAGGTAAGAAGTCTGCCCTTGCCATCGACTTCCGGCACAAAATGTGGTAACAGTGGCATAAAGAAGAAATGCCGTAAAATGAAATCGCGAAAAGAAACAGTGTCCTCTGAGTCCGAATCAGCGGACGAGATATATGAAACGGTCGAATCCGATGAATCCACTGGACCATTCATAGAGGAAGAGGAGCACATAGAAGAGAAAGAGAATGAATCCTCAGCATTAAACAAGAATCTACTATGTGACAGTTACGTACTACATGACTATGTGGTTGTAGAATATGAAGGGGAGATATGGCCTGGTAAAGTTACGACACTCGAGGAAGACGGGGCGTACATAAAATGTATGACCCGATGTGGCCTTGCTTGGAAGTGGCCAGAGAAAGAAGACTGCATTTTCTATTCTAAAACCGATATAAAGTTTAAAATAAAAGAACCAAAGAAGTTGAGCACCAAAAGGGCTCTCTATAACGTTCCCGAACTAGAACGAGGAAAGCTCAAATAATCATTTTTGTTTTTTTTTTTAATTTTATGAGAAGACATTTTGTTTTTACTTGCCTACTTGGTTTTTTGTTTAACTTTATAAAAAGATCTCATTCTGGTTTAATTTTTATTTAGTTTAATACGTAAGAAATTTATATTTCTATTAATTTAGATTTGTGGACTAATTACTAACTTAGATATTTTTAAATAAAGCAAAACTAGTCAAAATAAAAACGACTTTTCTTTGATAATATATTTTTAAGTTGTCTATTATTGCACTACATGTGTACAAATCTGTTCCAAGTTTAGATAGAAAGCAAATCTATCGGTAATAATTTTTTGGAACATAGTTAAAAGCATGACATACATCAATAGTCCAAAAAGGATTAAAAAAATACCTATGAATATATATTTCAATCCGAACTCCTAGTATTTATTTTTGATTGCTATAGTCTATACTAAACATATAATAAAATATATTGCAGATATATGCAATTATTTTTGAGGTATGAGCAAATGAAGAGAAAATCACCAATTTTTGGACCATAGTTAGGTGTTTTTACGGTACCTGCTTTTATGGTCTAAACACAGATAATAAAATATGCGAAACTAGTACAAGTAATATACAAATTCATTTGAAATTTTTACGTTCTGGTGTTAAGACAATTATTTTACGAGTATTTTAATAATATAGTGCGAGTAGTATTAAGAGTTTCAAATTTTTTAGTGGTTTTTTAAGATTTTTAATTTATTCGGAATGGGAAAAGTGAAAGACATCAGTGATATGATTAAAATCAAAATAGAGACACTCTTAAAAACAGGCATGTATTCAAATAGGCAAATTGCGATAATGCAAAAGGTTTCTCGGCATACTGTCGACCGAATAGCCGCACTAATTCGCGAAAACATTCCGTCCACATCAAGTGGTCGCCATCACTGCCGCGGTGTTCGGAAAACCACCGAAAGAGATGACAGGCTAATTATAAAAACAGCACTAGAAAATCGACAATGTTCTGCTAAAGAACTACTGGACAAAGTAAAATTAGCAGACGTAAACATCTCTGAACGAACACTGCGATCACGACTGTACTCTGTCGGAATCAAATGCCGACGACCAGCCACGAAACCCAGATTGACAGCAAAAATGAAAAAAGCACGTTTGCAATGGGCAAAATTGCACAGACATTTTACACCTGAGGATTGGAAAAAGGTAAATGAGAAGAAATTTTATGATTAATATATCATTTCTTGAAAATATTAATTTTTATAATAAAGTTTGTTATAACATATCGCGACCTCCTTGACGTAGGTGATCTTCAGCGACGAATCCCGACTTGAGGCAATGACGGAAAGCGTTCATTTTGTCAGAAGAAGACCTGGAGAGCGTTACCATGAGGTAGCTGTGCAGAAAACTATTAAACACCCGCCATCAGTTATGATCTGGTCATGCATAACTGCGAATGACACCGGACCGCTGTATTTTGTGGAGGGCACCATGAACCAGGTGCAGTATAAAAAGGTTCTAGAAACGGTGTTTTTGCCTTTTCTAAACTCCCTAAATGAGGAGGAAGGATCTTACACCTTCATGCAGGATGGGGCGCCGTGCCATACCGCGAAAACTATAAAAGCTCTGTTTCAAGAGCACAACATACGTCTTTTACCCTGGCCCGGAAACTCTCCCGATCTAAATCCGATCGAAAATGTATGGAACATGTTGAAAAGGTTGACATATGCATCTCCAAATCCAACAATAACTGTTTTAAAGAACAACATTCAGAAACATTGGCAAGAGAATTTGAAATTAAAAGAAGTCGTAAAAGCTTGTATTGCTAGTATGCCAGATAGAGTAAGTGCTGTCATCAAAGCTAAAGGAGGTTTGACAAATATTAATATTACATCTTGTAAAAAGTACCAATAAACATTTTCTATTAGTACTGTGTATCTGTTTTTGTTTTATTCCTAATAAACTTGACAAAATACCATAAACAGAAGGCGGCTCTAATTCAATTGCCAGGGACTGTACATATATCGCTCATGTGCATGAGACATACAACAAAATGGCAATATACCTATAGAAATAACAATAAAATATGTAATTGACTTTATGTACACATATCGACCAACTCAATTAGTTGAATCTGGTCTCATGCAAAAAAAAATATAATAAAATAAAAATGAATGATGAATGAAATGATTGCGCTTAATTGGTCGTGGATTTCAATTTATGCACGATAACGACCCTAAGCACATCTCTAAAGTGTGCAAGGAATATCTAAAATTAGAAGAAAATCGTCGAAACTTAAGTGTTATGAGTCGGCCACCTCAGTCGCCCGATATTAATCTCATAGAACTTCTATGGGATGAGCTTGACCGTAGAGTTCGAACTAAGTGCCCTGCATCGAAAACCGAAATGTGGAATTGTTTACGCGGTGAGTGAAATAATATTCAGCCTGAAACACTCGAAAATCTAATTGCAAGAATGCCAAGAATAGTTAACGCAATTATCGCCGCAAAAGCGTCATGATGAGCGTCAAGTTTAACCATTTTAAGTTCATATGTAAAATTCACATTTCTGTAAACTCATATATTGAAGTACAATACACTTTTATTATTTTTAGCCAATAAATATTATATACGATGTTTTAAGTATTTTATTGTATGTCGAATTTAACCAGAATGATCTGCCCGAACTTCCGTGACCGGTAGTGTATGTAGTATAGCTACTAAATTGTTATTATCTTCTACAAAAAAACAATGTGTCTCGAGGTTTTATTGTTGTTTTAATTTATATATTTAAAAAAGAGAAAAATCATTTGCAACAACGTGAAAAAGTTTTGACAAATGGTGAATTTCATTCCATATATCAATGCCAAAATGACGTATGTGGGAAATAGTTTTGAGAAATAGTGAAATAAATTTGACAAAAGAGAAAAACCAAAAGAAAACCACTGTATGTATGAATATTATACAGTATTAAACTTGGTACCTACGTAACATATGTACATATATGTAACGCGTTTTTACTGAAATAAATACAGCCATAAACAGTATATTTTATTTAATAACTCTAACTTTTTGTCGGAAGTCGTGATTCGAGATATCGAAGTTCGACTGTACTTTCAATATTTCAATTCATACTTTTTCTTTTTGGGTCAAAGTAGAAAAGTAACGTAAAAAATACAACTAGTTTTTTGGCCGGTACACAAACAAAATTTACAGGCAAATTTATTGTAGTGAGTAATCTACACAATGATTTTTGACGTCTAAGTTTTAGGCGGAGATATTAAAATGTGTGTATTTGTTGTAAAACTAAAATGTGCAAAAATATCATTGTCAAAGTATAAAAACCACAAAACTCAAAAAAAGACGAAAATATTTATTATGCTTAAAATTTATTATTTTCTATGTTAGATATCTATTTCTGTTTTGTTTGTATAAATATTTATTGTTGTTTACGGCCAAATATAAAAACACGTAACTATATATTTATTATAATCTTATTCTTCTTATTTTTTAGGCGCGAAGTAAAAAATATGTAAGAGACTGTCCCTTATAAAAAGTTTTTGTGAATTTTTAAGCAAAAAAAATTGTATGAAAAGTTTTAAAATAGAATTCCAATAATTAAATGTAAAACAATATAAACTCTATCACAATCAAGTATTAAAACAATAATCTAAAACAATAGATATTTGTTTAAACAAAAACAAATATGTAAGTGTTTTGTGTGAATATTGTATCACCCTTTGATGGAAAAATAAAATGTTATGCAAGATTTCAATATACAGGAATATGAAGTATCTATTACATAGCTACACTTTGCCAGTAAATATTGTTTGACTTACGTAAACTGCGAGCGCTAAGTTCTAACATTATCGGGCGCAATTAGTCTGGGAGTGCCTTAGCAGACTAAACAAGTTAGGCAAAGAAAACAGAATTGCATTATACTGGGTACCAGGACATGCTGGAATCAGCAGTAACGAGGAACACCAACCACAACTCCGTGTGTAGGGTTGAAACCGTTTTTCGGTATAAAGATAAGCACCTACAGTTCGTGTAATCGATCTTTAGACGCACGTCATCAATTTTTATGCGTACGAATCAAATCGGTACTTCTAGTTCAAGTTAAGCACTATATACATAATGCATTAAAATATAATACACATTTCTGACAGTAAACATACACACAAAGTAGGTTAGGATTTTTCTATGGTTAGGATTCTGCCAATTGAGTATTAACCTAAAACACGCATTACGTTTGATTATAACGTTTATATGGAAGAGCATCTATAAGATGAATTTCGCCTTTTTAATAAAGTCCTATTATATAAATCTGTCATATTGCAAATAAGTTATGACAATGAATACTAATGATGTACCATCTGACACTTGATTAAGGCAGTAGTCCAGATATGATTTGTATTGCAGACATACGTATTTTCAGCGCTTGAATATTCGTCACCGATATTAAATAAGGATAGGTAGATTAACCGACAATCTTTGCTTATGTCATCAAACAATGACGTGTGTCTAAAGATCCATTACATGAACTGTATGTACAAAAAGGAGCCTAAAGATACGGAAGGGAGGCTCAGTTTGGGACACTTCAAGGTATTCCTAGGAATCTACAACAAGCATAGAGCAAAGGACTTGCTAGAACTAAGTAGAAACACACTACGTATCATCACACGTTTTCTTACAGAACATTGTCATCTTGGGGAACAAATGACAAGGACAGGTCTGAAACAGAATAGCAACTGTAGGTTTTGCGGGGTGCAGGATGAAAATCCGAAACGCGTGACATCTAACTGCACCACTATCACGGAAATCCGAGCCAATTATCTCAGGAAAGACGTCATAGACTAGGAAAAAATATCTTCTCTGAAATCATCACAGTTATTGCAGTTTGTTAAAGCTCTTAGACTGGAGGAGGCCTCTGAGAGCGGGCAAACCCCAGCAGCTTGCAGCTCGTATAAGGGGCACAATAGATTAATAGGTGCAATATCAACCTCAATTAAATCTAAAATCTATATAAACTTAACATAACGAGAGTTCTAAGCTGTGGTATTTGGTTCAATCTACATCTAATATTTAACATTACCTTCAATTTAAATATGCCGCAGAAATAAAGACCATAGTAAACACCATAGTGAAAAACAAAGAAAATGTAAAGGTACATGTTAAGAGTAGTGGAAATACACAACAGAATTTTGCAAGTCGAGCAAATGCAATGGAGAAAATTGAACGATTATTAAAGTTCTAGTTAGATAATCAAAACCAACGCAATGTTCCATTAACCCTTTCTATTATCCAGAAGATGTTAAAAAAATTCACATGGAATTGACATATAACATGGAGGAAAGTTCAAACGCTAAAACTTTTAACGCAAGTTGGGGATGGTTTCGAAGATTTAAAATTCGAGCTAGGTTACATAACATCAAAGTGACCGGCGAAGCAGCTAGTGCTGATATTAATGCGGCAAATACCTTTCCTGGATACCTTAAAATGATAATAGAAGATGGAGGCTACTGCGCGCAACAAGTGGTTAATGTCGATGAAACCGGCTTATTTTGGAAAAAAAATGCCAGCAAGTAGGTACGTATATATCGATTGACGAGAAACTTATGTCGGGACATTAACCCTCGAAAGATCGTCTTACTCTACTTTTAAGTGGAAATGCGGCAGGCGATTTTAAACCGATCTTTATTGCCAGTAATTTCGAAATCTAACAGCAGAGTTACTATTTCTTTATTCGAAGATTGGTTTAAAAATTATTTTGTACCCTCAGTGGACATTAATTATTGTTCCAAAAACAATATAAATTTTAAAGCCTTCTTAATTCTAGACAATGCACCGAACCATCCGATAACGTTAAATGAATTGTGTCCTAATATAAAAGTTGTTTATTTACCAACTTCTTTACTTCAGCCTATGGATCAGACTGTAATTGCAACATTATTATTGAGGACAACTATGGCAGAAATGATAAGAGCTCTGGATAAAGAAGAAGGTGTGAGTGTAAGAAGTTACGAAAATACGAAATATTGGCACGAGTTGGGCTGAAATTAAAAATACAACTATGAATAGATCTTGGAAAAAGTTGTGTCCTCAGTTTGTTTCTGTTGATGACCATGTGATTGAAGAAAATAAAGATCAAATTATAGATGAAGTTATGGAAATGGGAAGGACACTGGAACTGAATATAGACAATGAAAATATTATTCATTTAATAGAGGCTCATTCAGAAGAACTTACTGCCGGTGATTTAATTCAACTGCAGGAACAAATGCCAACATAAATTGATCATGAAGACGAACATCAAGAAAATGTATTACCAAAAGAAATGAAACTACAAAAAATAAGTGGAATTTTAGTGAATAAGCACAGCAAAAAAAGCACAAACGTAATTCACAGTCTTCGCAATGCCACACTATGTTATAAAACACTGTATCAGGAGAGGAAAAGAACTGCTGCAACACAATTAACTATAGATAAGTTCATCAGACAAGCAAAGAAGAATTAAAATTTTACTTTATTTTTGTATGATCTTGTTATCCGCAATAAAAATATATTATTTCAATCAGTTATTCATTACTTTCATTTTTAATTTAATATAACATGCATACATGTGGAAGTATAAGTTACGTAGATCTGCTGTACGTTCAAAGAGATATTGGGTACACTCGTACGGACACAGGGTAGTAAAATAATAAGTAAAATATGTACATATTAGGCAACGTACATTAAATGATATGTACATAAAGCGAGCGCTGACGGTATTACATTATAAATTACCTACACTGCCTCATAGTGGCATAAGGCATAAATTGGTTTAGATAAACATGAAACATTAGCAAATATACTTGACATAATACAAAACAAATATGAAAACTGAAATCGTACCTTACGAAATTTATAATATCAATCGTTGGCCGTTTTCAAAAAGGACATTACTATAGAATTTTGCTACCGATTTAAAACATTGCATTTTTTATAATATGATGTTCCTGAAAAATACCGAGAGTTATGTATGACAAGATTAAAAAAAGTCAATTTTACTCACGTTTGACTTGTCACGTAATAAAAGCAAAAATTCATTACTAGCATCTTTCTAAGAAATACACCAATAGAAATCTTCCAATGGTATCAGTAGTTTTGAGGATATTTAATACATTTAAGAAGTATCCGTCACATATTTTTGAATTTTGCTATAAGATAATCAACATACTTTAAACTTCAAACATTGTAAAAATATGCTTATCGTTACCTAAAATGTAATTGGAAAATTAGCAGTGTATTCATTCTCAAAATCTACGGAAGCTTCTCAACTGCTATACAATCACAATCTATTTCTGCATCACTAACTACCTCTTTATATATAAAGAATTTTAAATTATTTGCCGACTGAACCGGTGTTAAATCTGCAGCTAAGGCATAACCTCCATCGTCTAGGTTCTTCTAATGGGCCTGCAGTAAAAATGGTTTAAAAGATCAGATAATTTGATTTAATTGAAATCATACATACTTACGGATTACATATTTCTACAGATGTATTTTAAGACATAAACAATTAAGATACACCGTGTCCGTAAATGTTTGAAGCTGACGTCTGTCAAGATGTATGCAATACCTGTGCTTAAAGTTTACCACCCTGAGAATTTCAGTTGGTTTATTCCTCTATGGCCATAGTCGCGCGTCTGTAATTTCGTTGGGTTTGTTTTTTTGTCATTGCAATGGTTTCATAGTTGTAATTTTTTATAATTATTAATTTTAATTAGCAATAAGCGTTTGCAAAAGGAAGCATATTGTGTTTGATTTTAAGAAACAATTTTAATAATTATACTAAAAGTAACTACCGCGTGCGACGCTAATGTTAATTCTTGCGATCGAAATCAGATGTAGTGTGACAAACTTAATCAAAATTTGACAGTAGCTGTCAGCTTCAAACATTTACGGACACCCGATATGTTGCCGCTGTTACTGCCACAAACAAATGTGACCAGTGTCCAGTGTTGCCAATGCCTGCAGTCGAAAAGATCTACCTTCCCAATGAAAATTATCCGATTTTGTCCGATATTATCCGATTTGTTATTGCCTTTATGTGTGCGATTTATAATGTAATAATAATACTAACGTATATTACTGGTTGACTACAGGCGTGGTCTATCGGGGAAATTTCTTTTATATAATGTTAAATCGCCTATATTCAAAACTTATATTTTAGTGAGAAAATAAAGCTCGTAAATTTTTCAGTTTCTTGGTTGCATCTATTATTATTATTATACCTATCCAAGGGGTCAAATCAAAATTACAAATAAAAATACAATATGCAATACAAATAGAGATAAATAGGAAAAATTATAGATAATTACAAAATTTATTATATTTTGTGTTAGTAGGTTGAGATGGCTATGAATTTCTTCAGTAAGTTATTTACAGCAATTTTTTACTCCCTCTACTTGCTATTACATGAAGTACATTATGTAGAAGAAGAAAAACAGAAACCGATCGCTTCTGTTAACCTGATTTTAGTTTCAGTTATTTATTGGTAAACGGCGTTGGTGTGTAAATTATAGATCGAAATTATCAATTTTTTATCCAATTTTATTGAATTATCCGTTTTTTATCAGGGTGAGAAAAGGATCCGCCACCGACTTAAATTATCCGCAAATCGGATAATTATCCGCCAATCGGCAACACTGAATGTGACAGAAATATGAGAAATATCGTACTCAATCGTACGCATATCGGACGATCGTACATTTCTGTCACATCTATTTCTCGTTGGATACTCCCTCTATTAGAAAGTTTTCAAAGCGCAGCGGAAGGGCCAGTGTCGCCAATCAACTATGTTGTAATTCTTTTATATAAAAGTTTAAATTATCAAGAAATTTTGAGGTTTGTTGATGAAAAAATGAAAGTCAAATGTCAATAAAAAGCACGGCATAGAGATATAGATAGTGTATTCCGTTAAACAAAGGTATACATTTAATACAGGTTTTTAATCACACGATATTGTTGCTGAACGATTAGAAGCAAGAAAATAGCCTAATGTTTCCTAAAGATTCAATTATATATATTATATATTATGTATGTTACATAGTAGCTCGTTTAATAAAAATCAAAAATTATTTTACATATTTTTAAAAGTAAAGTACATAATAAAATAGAAACCTAATATGAATGGGTTCGAAATAATTTGGCAACTTTCCAAAAGAGGGACGTACGATCAGAATAGTCAGTCGGTAATATTTTGAAGAAAAGTAAATAAATGTGAATTCCAGTAAGTATGTTTATAGAATACATGCCTCAATTTCTTTGTAACAGTTTGGGTGTCTAATGATGAAATTATTTCCACAATAGGGTATCTAGTATGTTCATCAATTAGTATTAACAAGTATTTTCCTCCGGGATAAGGACCTGCGAAGTCAAATATCTAGGTTTTCCCAAGGCGCACTCGGTAATTCCGTAGCAACGACTAGATCTCTGGTATGTTGCGGTGTAACAATTTGACATGCTGAACAGGTCTTGATCTCCAATTCCACCATTTTGTCAATGCTTGGGAACCAAACTTTACTTCTTAATAGTTGTTTAGTTTTTACCATTCCTAAATGTCCTCTGTGTGCAAGTTCGATAGCTCTCTTTTGTAAACTTGTTGGCAAGATTATTTTGTTGTTCCTTAGTACTACTCCATTTTCTGACGTGATCTCGTGTCTTATGTTTTTGTATCCTTTCAAATCGTTCCACAAAGTATTATCATCTTTTATTAAAGCTTTTAAGACTTTCTGTAATTCTGTATCTTGTTTGGTTGCTTTTTATACATCTGCCAGAGACATCGCTTTGGGTATGCTGTGTGTTGCAACAAATTTTATGTGTTCTTCAATCGCTTGTGCTTTTACCTGTTCATACTCTGGGTGTTGTGTTGGATGCCTGGAGATATAATCTGCTGAGTTGTTTGAACCTTTTTGGTGTTGTGTTGTGAATGTGTATGCTTGTATACGTAGTCGTAGTCTCTCTATTCTGGCTGAAGGACTAGACTTGGGGTTTTGCAAAATGCTGACCAATGGTTTGTGATCAGTATGTAAATAGAAGTTGACACCAAAAAGATTAATGTGAAAGTGTTTTATTGCCCATGTTACCGCCAGCATCTCTTTCTCGATCTGACTATATCTTACTTCCGTTGCTGTCAAAGATCTACTCCCATACGCCACTGTTTCCGTTATACCATTCTTTTCTTGAATTAGAATTGCCCCTAGGCCTTGCGGACCTGCATCTACGAATAAGTGTATATCTTTTGTTGCATCGTAATATACCAGATTAGGTGCTTCAGACAGTTGTGTTTTTAGATCGTTGAAAATGTTTTGATGTTTAGTCGTCCAATTCCACTTACAGTCTCTTGTGATTAGATTTCGAAGTGGTTGGGTTTTGCTAGCCAGATTAGGAATAAACTTACCTACATAATTGAACATCCCCAGTAAACTTCTGACCTCTGATGGGTTCTTTGGCGGATCTAAGTTATTTATCGCCTCCGCACCTTTTTCGGGTCTGGTGCTATGCCTCTATCTGAAAATGTGTAACCAAAGAAATGTATAGACATTTTCCTAAAACCACACTTTTTCTCATTTAGTGTTAAACCAGATTGTTTTAGTCTTTCTAGTACTGATTCTAGTGCTACGTCATGTTCTTTTAGTGATTTCCCAAAAATTAGAATGTCATCACGCACGTTAATCACTCCTGCAATGCCAACTAGAACTTGCCTTACTGTATCTTGAAATATCTCTGCTGCTGCATTGATCCCAAACTTTAATCTTTTGTATCTATATGTGCCTACATGCGTAGAAAAACTGGTAATTCCTCGCGACTGTTTATCTAAGACAAGCTGGTGTGTCCTCTATGGTTGGTGTCAAACGCCTGACTCGTTTAATTGCCATGTTGGCCCAGCGCATATCGACACACATTCGAATAGCGTTTGCGTTGTTTGGCTTGGGTACCACTACAATGGGAGACACCCAAGGTGTTGGTGTTGTTACTCGCTCGATAATGTCATTTTGCTCTAGCGTCTTAAGCTCTTCTTTGACCTTGTCGCGAAGGCTAAATGGTAGTCTCCGATACTTTTGGGCTACAGGTACAACTGTGGGGTCTATAAACAAATGAACGTCATTACCTTTTAGCTTGCCAGTTCCTTGCAAAAGTTCTGGAAATCTATCTTTGATAGTTTTTGTTTCAGTCATTTCAGTTGAGAAAGTAATGTGTAGGATGCCTAATTTTACTGCAGTTTCATATGACAAGAGAGGTGCTGAATGCCCTTTTACAACAAATATTTTAGCTATTGTTTTGGTTTTTCCATAGCTTACTTTACTTTCCAAAAATCCTAACAAAGGTAGCTCTTGTTGGGAATTATAGGCATAGATTTTTGTGTTATCTTTGCTTAAACGTGGTTTGCCATTGAGGTTATAAAATGTGTCAGCACTTATCACATTGACTGATTATCCAGAATCAATAATGCAATTGACTGGGGTTTTGTCTATAATTACTTCCATCCGTGGTGTTTTTGCACTTTCGATAGAGTTTATGTGAATGCTAAAGGATTCTTCACCTGAACTTTGTTTACTGCATCTGTGTGGTTGACTCTTGGATTGTTTTCCTTAACGTGAGGTTGCTTACCTTTACTTTTTGCTTCAGCTTATATATAAATAAGTTGGATATTTGAAAATTATGATTTCTGAAATTTGGTATGGGGGTATAGTTAATATAAATGCATTTTATGCAATACAGTTTATATTTTTTTTACTTCCAGTTTAATCGGCAATACGTCCAACTTTTTTTTTTTAAACGGAACGCCCAGATTTTTTTAACACTTTTGAATGCAAAATAAAAAACTACGTTCAGGAAGTACTAAGATGTTTATTTTTATTCACAAGAAAACAGTTAAAAAATTAAAAAAGTGTCCTAATACAGAAAAAACAAGGTACCTTTGAAAAAAATTGTTGTTTATTGTTTGCATTCTTTTTGCCGTCACATTTGACAATTTCAAAAGCGTTTTAACTTTTGTATCGCTATAAATTTATTTATTTTAGACATTGACAATGGCAGTAAAATTTACAGAATCAGAAGGAATTGAGATATTAATGATGCGTGGGTACGGTGATCGTCAACGTTCTTTTGAAGAGGTTCGTATTTTGTTTAATACTGTTTATCCGGATCGTCACATTAGTAAAAGTACGGTATGCCGAACAATTCAAAAGTTTGAAGTCTTTCGTCAGGTGAAGGATTTACCTAGAAGGGGAGGTCCATTAACAGCAACAGATGAAGAAACTAGTTTGAATGTGTTACTTACAGTGGAAGAAAATCATCACGTGTCCACAACAGAATTAGGTCGAATTCATGAGATCTCTCAAAAATCTGCTCATAAGATTCTTAAATCAGCAAGAATGAAAGCCTATAAAATGCATCCCGTCCATGAGTTAACTGAAGATGATCCAGATCGTAGACTACATTTTTGCGAAACAATGACGGAATTGATCGAGCAGCAGCCTAATGTTTTAGATCACATCATTTTTTCAGATGAGGCAACGTTTTGTCTCAACGTCACTGTGAACAGACATAATTGTCGCTACTGGTCAATTGAAAATCCGCATTGGATTGAAGAAGTCCATACACAGCGTCCTCAAAAGGTGAATGTCTGGGCTGGTCTTGCTGGAAACAGCATCATAGGACAATTTTTTAGAAGGGGAAATTTAACTGGCAACGTCTACTTAAATTTATTGCGAAATGTGGTTGTGCCAGCACTTGCGGCCCTCTTTCCAAATGCAAACATAGGTGATCACCCTAATGCACATTTTTGGTTTCAACAAGATGGAGCTCCTCCCCATTTTGCCCATAATGTCCGCGATTATTTGAATGACATTTTTCCGGAACGTTGGATCGGATGTAGAGGAGCAATCGAATGGCCAGCACGTTCGCCAGATCTCTCGCCATTAGATTTTTTCTTTTGGGGTCACTTGAAATGTCAAGTGTACAAAAATCGTCCCCATAATCTTGAACAATTGGAAGAGAGAATAGTTCAAGAAGCCAATCGCATGACTCCAGAACAAATACAAAATTCAATAAGAAATTTTACTGACCGTTTACATTTTTGTCAAATTGTAAATGGAGAGCATTTTGAATAATTATTGTAATCGCAACCTGAATAGACAGGTATCTTGATTTTTCTGTATTAGGACACTTTTTAACTGTTTTCTTGTGAATAAAAATAAACATCTTAATAGTTCCTGAACGTAGTTTTTTATTTTGCATTCAAAGGTGTTACAAAAATCTGGGCGTTCCGTTAAAAAAAAAGTTGGACGTATTGCCGATTAAACCGGAAGTAAAAAAAATATAAACTGTATTGCATAAAATGCATTTATATTAACTATACCCCCATACCAAATTTCAGAAATCATAAATTTCAAATAACAAAGTTATTCGATCGTTCCGGGACTTTTTACTAACGCTGTACATATATAAATAATAGTATCTACAACATTAAAGTTAAACCATCAATTTAAGCGTATTAAGAGGAGGCTGCGTGGAAGCGATGAGAAACTGAACCGGACCTCGGGTGGTTGCAAAGTTTCGAGGCGTGTAACTATGCATACATACAATATTATAAAACTGTAATCTCAGTATGCAGTTATTTCTTTTAAATAAGAGATGTCTCAGCTGTCGCAGAAAATCTTCTGTTAAGGGGACGTTTCCGCGCCTAAATTTTCATCATATCGTTCAAACTGTATTTTATGTCGCAACTGAAACATAGATGGCTTGGAGAGTACTATATTTCTATACACATCACAAATTTCCGTTTCAATTTAATGACCTTGTTTTAATTCCGTACTATAAGTTTATTTGCTTTGTATTTGGATTTACCTGAATAATCAGACTCTCGGTTTATCTTTGTCAGTTGTATTGGATTAAGAAAGGGTAGAGCGAGCAATGAATACGTTGGGGTATAAATTACATATTCGTTTTCTCGAAAGTTTCTTTACTCCACAGTACATCTGATGTATGTAGTTGTGCATCAGTATCAATGTGGTATCAATCCGTATTGTACCTAATTGTGTTTCTACTGTTCGCTAGTTGGTTTTTCTAGTCCTGCAAGAATTCGCAAGAGATTTATTTGTTAGCATTTTTATCATTTTTTACTATTATTGTTATTAGTGTAAATAAAAATACCGTATATACAGTAGTAATTCCAGGTTTGTGTATATAGCGGTGTTATATACTTATATAAATATTTTATGCTGCGATAGCTTATCGATTTACTAACGGTTTTGCTAGCATAAGAATTAGGTACATGCATAGAGTAGTGTAGAGTAATTTTTTCAGGATTTGCAGAATGGGTAGAAGAGTAAGAAATATATCATTTCGCCAATGTATTCTTTATAAAAACCCTAGACTTTTGAAAATGCAGGAACGACGGGCAAAAAGTAAAATATGATATTCAGTCCTATATATAAATTTTTTGAAATTTCGGTCTAATATATTTAGCTTTTTCTAGATCATATAGCTAATAATAGATTAATTAATTCAAATTAAAAAAAGTACCTACCTGTACCAGTTTACATATCAATAAAACGTTTGTAGAACAAACAATTCAATTTATTATTATATCAATAATGAAGTAGTTCCTAAATTAGAAACATTTTATCAGACTTTTATATTTCCAGAAATAATTAATAAAAAAGCAAGCTGTGTTATTTCTTACCCATAACTATCCTTTTATGTAAAAATTAAGGTATTTTTATTTAACTTCTTAGGTTTTCAAGTATCCTTATTAACTTATTACTTTCTGTAGTAATCTGTAATACTGGTGAAACATATTAAAAATATAATTTAATAACAAAAATACTTTTTTGTTTCCTCTAATTTGTTAAACTGTTTACATTGCAAGTATAGTATAAAACGATAATTTGGTAAAAATAATTTCAATTTGACATAAAACAAAATTTTTTCAAAAAAAATACGTAAATAGGCCTTAGATTAATAGTAAACCGCAATATTTAGAAATTTAAAATATTTGAAAAATAATTAATAATTTCTCATAAGGTTTTAAATTTTGTTATGGCAATTGAAAATTTTATTATCTTTGTTCGATTTGGTCTCTTGCTTTATATAGTAAAAGGCACTATCATGCGCCATAAAAATACCCTATTCCATTTGCATTGTCGTAAGAGCGAGTTTCGAATATCACTGCATGCGTCGTGTTGCAAACGTCTAAAAGGAACAAACCTATTGACATTTAATGAGCGTCATCTGTTGCACAATCGCTGAACTTCATGCATGTACATTTGCCTTCGGCATCATATTATTGAGCTTTTATTAAAAAAATACCATACATTTTTTAATTACACTATATTTCTAGCTACTGTGTCTTTTTTATGGAACTACATGTATATATCTAGGTTATGATTAAGAGATATCGTTAAAAAAGCCTTACTTCGTCAAGTAATTTTTACTATTTTTTTTATTACAGGTCTTCCAATTTTCTTTTGTTAATCAGCAACTGCCTAATGCAGTTATAGTTTTATAGAAATTATAATAATTTCGATATTCTTGCACGTTTAGAAATCTACGGTACTCTAAGAATGAGGAAAATTTAAACTTCCCGCACAACTGTGTAACGTCACCTTAAATGTATAGAAATGTATTCAAATATGGATATAACAGGGATGTATGGAATTGTTCAAGGTCAGATTCATATAAGAAACGGAAAATATGTAAATTTCTTTATAATACGGGGAATACTTACAGGTATTTGTACCTGTAAGAAATAACAACCTTCGAAATACGAAAAGATCTACAGATTACTTAAAATTTACTTTTGTTTGGATAAAGATCCGCACATATTTTCATAGGACAATATTTCCATATATTATATGAATACGTAAGATTAACTTTACTCTAAATACATCTTTTTTCTACAAAAGAAGTAGGTAAATCTGTTATACGAGTATTATAAAATAATTTTTCTGGAATTATTTACAGTTCTCATAATACTCATATTGTTAACGACCGTAAGAAATTTTACTTGATGTACAGTTTATGGGTTAAGTAATGTCTTCTCCTTTCAAGCATTTATCAAACTTTCTTCCGCTTATGCCCGTTCAGACGTTTTCGCAAATGTCCATGAGATGTATAGTTGGGTATTCAGAATAGCCCGACCCACGAAAACGATCGAATTGGCGTGAGCGGAAGAAAGTTTGATGAGTGCTTCAGAGGGGAAGACATTACTTAATCTACAAAGTGTACCTTGCATTCACATTGATAGCATTTTACTTGTTAAACTTGCCGCCAAAGAAGCAAACTTGTGACGTTATGCCATATAGCGGATATAACTATGGATATAAGGAAAGAAGAAACGTATACTCATATAATATATAATTCATCTAAAAAGCTATAAAGTTTATTTGGTCTTTCGTCAGTAATACAAGCGACGTCATGTTCCAGCACCAATGCCAAATGTGTTTTGATATCAATATTGGTTATGTATACTTATTTTGACAGTTAGATTATGTACATTATACACTTAAAAAGTAAGCTGATATTTGTCATTTAAAAAACGTGGGACTGAAAAAATTACCTTTAGTTACCAATACTTATTACCTCTATTTATTCATTTTAATGTCAAATATTTTTAAAATACTTATTTTTATCAATATAAGTAATGGTAATTAGCATAATAGTTGATTTGTATAATTTTGGCAGATATATATCAATGTCTCTTTCCGCGTGGTTGTACAGTTGCTCCGGCATTCTGCTGTCACTTGCTCCAATGCACACAATATTTTTACACATGATAAATCCTAATGTAGATAAATATTTGTTCTAAAAAGAATAGTTTTTAAATGCGATAATGGAAATAAATAACAAAAATACAAAGAAAAACGCGCTACATAGAAAACGTCAATTTGACTGATGAGTAATGGCATGAACTGACTGTAATTGAAAACACGCTGACAGCAACACTTAATTAAATAACCTAAGGGCATTAAGAAACACTAAATTACCTTTAAAGAACTTTCTATTTGACTAAATTTATTGCGGTACGAATGTGACGTCACGAATGACGTAAGTCCAAATAAACTTTGGATGAACTATACCTAGATCACTAAACAATTTTTCAATTTCGCGAGTATTTATAAGGTAGTATTCCATGAATATCGATTTTGAAAAGAATGCAATTAAAAATTAGAATGTTTATAATTCCGGCTATTCTTATCAAATTTGATCACTGAATTGGGTTTAAAAAACTCAGGATTCCGTAAATATCGATTTTGGAAACGATCGGCCTAAAATAAAAATGTTCAAAATGGCGGTCACTTACATAAATTAGATCACTGAATTTGGTTTAGAAAGCTATGGCTTTGGTAAATATCGATTCTCTAAAGAATTGGTCCAAACATAAAGAAGTTTAAACCAAAATTACCAAATTCACTAAATTCCTCTCCCCTTAGCTTTTTAGATGAATTATATATTATATGAGCATACGTTTCTTCTTTCCTTATATCCATAGTTATATCCGATATAAGGCATAACGTCACAAGTTTGCTTCTTTGGCGGCAAGTTTAACAAGTAAAATGCTATCAATGTGAATGCAAGGTACACTTTGTAGATTAAGTAATGTCTTCCTCTCTGAAGCACTCATCAAACTTTCTTCCGCTCACGCCAATTCGATCGTGTTCGTGGGTCGGGTTATTCTGAATACCCAACTATACATCTCATGGACATTTACGAAAACGTTTGAACGGGCATAAGCGGAAGAAAGTTTGATAAATGCTTGAAAGGAGAAGACATTACTTAACCCATAAACTGTACATCAAGTAAAATTTCTTACGGTCGTTAACAATATGAGTATTATGAGAACTGTAAATAACTCCAGAAATATTATTTTATAATACTCGTATAACAGATTTACCTACTTCTTTTGTAGAAAAAAGATGTATTTAGAGTAAAGTTAATCTTATGTATTCATATAATATATGGAAATATTGTCCTATGAAAATATGTGCGGATCTTTATCCAAACAAAAGTAAATTTTAAGTAATCTGTAGATCTTTTCGTATTTCGAAGGTTGTTATTTCTTACAGGTACAAATACCTGTAAGTATTCCCCGTATTATAAAGAAATTTACATATTTTCCGTTTCTTATATGAATCTGACCTTGAACAATTCCATACATCCCTGTTATATCCATATTTGAATACATTTCTATACATTTAACAGAAGATTTTCTGCGACAGCTGAGACATCTCTTATTTAAAAGAAATAACTGCATACTGAGATTACAGTTTTATAATATTGTATGTATGCATAGTTACACGCCTCGAAACTTTGCAACCACCCGAGGTCCGGTTCAGTTTCTCATCCCTTCCACGCAGCCTCCTCTTAAAACAATGCAGTAAAGGTACCTATTCACGTTCAGTTAGCCGGTCGTCCGTGGACTGTCCGTCCTGGCCGGCCGGCCATTATCAATACTCAAACTACACCTTCAGTTTTGTTCACCGATTGCGTCCGACAGTTTTCTGCCGGTTTCGATGGTTGCCTTCAATTCTTAAGTATTTCACTACACACGATCAGTTTGACATCGACAGTTGAAACATGTCACAAGTAGAGTGCGCCGCTGCAATTGTTATTATATCACATGAGCAAAGAAAAAGAAAAAGGAAAACAATTTGGATGAAAGAGTGGTTAAAAAGACGCAGCACTTTATCTCACATGGAGCTTATACGAGAACTCCGACAATCGAGTGCAAGTGATTTAAAAAATTTTCTGAGGATGGATGATAATTGTTTTGAGTACTTACTAAATTTAATAAAACCGTATATTACAAAAAAGGACACTATAATGCGTCAAGCAATTAGTGCAGAAGAACGACTTTTAGTGACTCTCAGATATTTGGCAACAGGACGCAGTATGGAAGACTTAAAATTTAGCGCAATTATTTCGCCACAAGCTCTGGGCAAAATTATTCCAGAAACATGCAAATATATATATTTGGTTTTGAAAAAGGAATATTTAAAGGTAAAGAATAATAAATATATTTAAGTAGTTTTTATTAAATATTAATGAATAAACATTAAACATAAGCCAAATTCTGAGAAAAAAACAAAAGAATATGCTTGTAACGTATTACAATTCAGAATGTGTGCTCTTCTGTGGACGTACATAGTTATCCATAGAGTAGACAGTGTCATTTTCATTTAAATGTTGTGTTAATTGTGATATGGAATGAGTCTGAGAATGGGGTTCTGTTTGTGGTGGAATGGGTGGTTGAGAGTATGGTTGACTATGAAATTGTGGTTGTGATTGGTTGGGTGATTGTGGCTGAGTACAGGACTGTATTTGGAACGGAGTAGGTGGCGGTACAAATCTACTAGGTTGATATAATTGTGATGGGATATGCTGTGTCTGCGAGTTGTTAATAGGATCTTGGCTGTAGATGTTGTTTGCTATATTGTAACCGTATCGGTTTGGAGAATTTAGATGTATAGTTACATTGTCCGTTAGTTTTTTAGTAATCCCATAGTGCAAAATGGTATTTATTAAGTGTTCGGCAATATTACGCTGGTTCTCTTCCATTCGTTGAAGTTTCCATGCAACGTTTGCTCCAACTGTTTTAAATTCGTTGTCACCACCACTACTTAACACCTCGTATGCCTTCTCGAGCATCACATCATTCTTTGTTTGTCTTGGTCTTTTTCGGCTAGTTGGTGTGGTTGTTCGGGATGAGCATGTCGTTTCGGATGTTACTGAATTTGATGCTTCTATATTGTCCAAATCAGATTCCAACTAAAAATAAAGAAAATCATGTCAACACAAATTTTAGTTTCTAATTTTTAAGGTAAATGTTCTTTTCAGTTTCCACAAAATTCCAACGAATGGCAAGAAGTAGCAAGAGATTTTCAGAACAGATGGAACTTTCCTAACTGTGGAGGTGCATTTGATGGGAAGCACATTCGAATAGTTAAACCCAAAAACAGTGGCTCCTATTTTTTTAACTATAAAGAATACTTTAGTATCGTTCTAATGGCACTTGTGAATGCTAACTACGAATTTATTTACGTGAATGTAGGCTGCAATGGTAGAGTATCTGACGGAGGTGTATTCGAATGCACCGATTTTCATGACAAATTAATAAACAAGACACTGAATTTGCCATTTACACATGATACCATTGAGAATTTAAATTTTGTGTTTGTAGCCGACGATGCATTCGCATTGCACGAAAACATATTAAAACCGTATCCTCAGAAGAACTTGTCGCCGGAACAACGTATTTTTAATTATCGCCTTAGCAGAGCCAGGCGTGTGGTTGAAAATGCATTTGGAGTTTTAGCCAATCGTTTTAGAGTTTTTCACACCGCAATAAGTATGGACCCAAATAAAATAGATTTTGTAGTATTAGCAGCTTGTGTATTGCACAATTTTCTTCGCAGACACGCTAAGTCGTCGTACACGTCTTCAAATTCTTTCGATCAGGAAATGTTAGATACCGGTGAAATAGTACCAGGTGAATGGAGGCAAAGTCAAAATCAACATTTACATGGATTACAACATGGCTACAACAGGAATGTTGCAGGAAATGCAAAACAAAATCGCGAAAGTTATAAAACATATTTTATGACTACCGGAAAAGTTGCCTGGCAAGACAATTGTCTTTAAATTTTCCGTTTTGATTTAAATTGACATTTAAACTATTTTTGACAAAAATTTTGTCAGCTGTATATGCTTATTTCAATGTGGAAGGAATTAAAATAAATATTTGAAAAGTATACTTACTTCATTTTCTTCGTTGTCCACCTTTTCGGATTCATCCTGCATATCCATACTACTTGAGAATGTTTCCCTACATTCTTCTTGATCTGCTGTGAACAGAAGGCTGTCGTAATACCAGAGCGAGGGCGTGTATGTCTCGTCAGGAGAAGTACCGCTCTTTTTTGACAATTTCACTTTTTTAAGTTCTTTTCTGAACGCACTTCTCATATTATTTATTTTATTTTTTACGGATTCAAGAGTAGCTTCAACATCTACTGTTTTATACAAGTCTAACAATTCTTCGTAAGCTTTCGTTCGCAAGGCTCTGTTGGCATATGTGCTGTCTTTAATTTTCCATAAACATTTATGTTTACGGTACAAATTAATAAAATCTTGCATAAAACTCGGCCGGTTTGCCATTTTCTTCAGCGTGCGCGACTCAAAACTGATACAAAACTTTTGTTTGGTGTAAAATTAAGCCGGCAGTCCGATGTCGTCCGGAGAACTACTATACATCCACTATACACGTTCAGTTTTACCAGTTAACAGGCAGCCGGCAGGCAGCGACTTGTCAATTAACTTTATGTGTGTAGCAAGAAGCGACCGGCCGGCTATGGCCTTTCCGGTAAATACCGGCCGGCCGACTGAACGTGAATAGGTACCTTAATACACACCAGCGTTTCATTCTCATAAGATAGCAATCTACATGAGTTTACATGCTTACATCTAGATCACTAACATTTACAAATAAGGCGCCAAATTCAAATCATTATACATGAAACCTTTGGGTACATTTCAACAGATATTAATGAAACTCGACAATATTGATGAAAATTGCTCCAATCATTTTCTAGATGTAGTAGCTGGGAATGAAATACAATCTATTATCAATACATGTCAATTTATTCAATCACTAATTATTTTAAAAAATAATTAAAGAGGAATATAATTAATTACTCCTAGTAATTAATAAAGAATATATAAACAACTATACAAATGGATACTGTCCTGAAGACCTGAACATGAAATCCTTACTCAAATAAAAATACTAAAATTAGTTTTAAATTAGATTGTTGTCGAACGTAATCACAAGAAATATCCGCTAGTTTCAATCTCTAAAAATGCCATTCATGTTATTCGTATTTCTACAGGCGTAACATCGTAACAGTAATATTATAAGTATCGCAAGTTTTATATTTTTAAATCTTTCCCGACAGCCTCTGTATTTTGATATTCGTTTATATTCTGTATATCATCAGATGTATAGCATCAGATAAAATTTCGGTTGGAAAGGCAAAAGCATACAAACTGAATGTATGGATGAACAATTAAATTTTTTATCTTGTTTATTACTGTTTGTGATGTTATGTTATTAATAATTAAGTAAAATTTGAGTTAACTTAAGTTTTTGTGTTATTTATCTATTGGCCCCTTATATTTATTCAAAAATTAATGTTGACTGCTATTTGCAACTGTATCATTGTTAAATACGAACGACCTTTGATCATATTTTTTTAATTTTTAATTGCTAATTACACAAAGAATCGCTTAGGTATAAATTGCTCTTCATCAATCTTTTGCAAATATTGTAGGCATTACTACCAATATATCTTCAAAAGAAATGAAAACAACCTTTTCTTTTGAAAATAAATACACGAACGCTTTTTAACGTCTTAAGTCAAATCAGGATTTTGTTTACGGTGCTCGGGAACCAAATATATGTATGATAAAGATACTGTCTATCTGCGGTGTGTGTGTGTGTGTGTGTGTGTGTATATAAAGAGAAGTATATAAAATGAATTCTCGTCTATGTGCAAGAAGTAGGCGGTTACTTTACAGATTTTATTCAGAAATGGGTGAATATACGTTTATGCAACCAAAGACACAGTGGCGAAAAATCTCCATTTAAATGACAATATAATTAATCAATGGTAGTACCTAGTTTACCGTTCTAATGCACGGACACCTCTGTGTGTTTCGCTTAAACTACAGATATCGCTATAGCGCACTCGAACGCGGCCGCTCTGTCTATCTTCTTACAACACCTTCAAAGCATAAAATGCATGTTTACATAACTAAAATTTCCATTCATATGTTGTAGACGATACTAATTATTTCAACAACTATTTTATAATATATTATCTTCATGGAATTAACCATTTTACTTGCTTGACTAATATGATAGCATTTAATACATGTCCTTTTAAAAACCAATCATGTATTTCTCTGTTTACTATAGTTACCACCACTTATAAAAGTCACTGCACCAGCATAACTTCGTAAATCCATGGATACTGTGTAATTTTCGTTCACTTTACAAAATTGGACCGTATACAATTTGGAATTTCGTTTAACATTGTAATATGCATTTAAAAAATGGAATAGCAGAATTTTCAATATACTGTGGTGTTTTCACATTTACCCTTGGCTGGACATAGTATTATTATATAATATAACCCGGCTCCTAATATAAAGGATGGCCCATAATGTAGAGACACATTTTGAAGTCTAATAACTTTTCCTTTGAAAAGCCTATAGGTAAGTTTTTGGTGTTGTTCGATAGAAAAACTCAACTGTATTGCAAAAAAAAATACAGGGTGTACCAAAGTATAAAAATTGTCATCAAAAGTCAAAAAATTACTAAGTAAAGAGACTTTCTGTATACTACTATTTTTTTGAAGTGTAACCATAGAGATTTATAACTGTCTAATTGACAATATCGTACTGACGTTTCCGAAAAATGAATAATCTCGCTCATCATCGCGCTTTTATTGTTGAAAATTTCTTGAAAAATAACGAGTCTATTGCCGTAACTCGGCGCCAGTTTCGCACAAGATTTAATTTGAATTCTCCGTGTAGAAACACAATTTTAAAATGGGTTGGTCAATTTAGAACTCAGCATCATCTCTGAAGAAGAAACCTGCAGGTAGGCCTATTTCAGTTAGAACTCCTGCAAATATATTGAAAGAGTTCAAGCTGCATTTTTAAGAAATCCAAAGCGATCTGCAAACAGACAATCTCAAACACTAGCACTCTCAAGAACTAGCCTGCAAAGAATATTGCATAAAGATTTACGCTTAAAACCATATAAAGTTCAACTTGTGCAGGAGCTAAAAGACACCGATTTTGCAGCCAGACTTGCTTTTTCTAACCATTTTTTAAGGCTTTTAGAAAACAATGCTGATTTGTCCGAAAAATTATTTATGTCTGATGAAGCACATTTTCATATGTGTGGCTATGTAAACAAACAAAACTCTCGTTACTGGTCTCAAGAAAATCCGAGAGAAATACACCAAACTCCTCTTCATAGTCATAAAGTTACTGTTTGGTGAGCAGTGTCAGTAGAGGGAATTGTGGGACCTTATTTTTTTGTGGATGAAAATGGAGAAAATACCACGGTAACTTCGGAACGTTATGTGAACATGTTGGAAACCTTTTTTCAACAAGAGTTGCGGCGCCTTCCATACTACCCGCGCATCCATGGGTGTCCTGCGGCAAATGTTTCCAGGACGCCTGATTTCAAGGTTTGGTGATCTCCAGTGGCCCCCGAGGTCATGTGATTTAACACCCTGTGATTTTTGGTTATAGGGCTATTTAACATCCAGGGTTTACATCATTAATCCGCAAAATATCGACGAATTAAAAGAAAATATTCGGACAGAAATTCTGAATATTGCTCCATTAATGTTGCATAATGCTATGCGAAATATGGTGCCTAGAGTAGAAGAATGTTCAAGAAGAGAAGGTCATCATCTTTTAGACACAATTTTTAAAAATTAGGCTAGTTATTACGTGCTTAGTTAGTTTCTCTTGTTATTAAATTTATTGAATTCCATATTTTGATTGAAACGTTTTTATTATTTTTGATTACAATTTTTATACTTTGGTACACAAAGAAACTTTTTGAGTTTTTCTATCGAACAACACCAAAAACTTACCTATAGGATATTCAAATGCAAAGTTATTAGACTTCAAAATGTGTCTCTACATTACGGGCCACCCTTTATATTATATATGTATATGTGAAAATTACAATAGACATGTATGTATCTGTAGTGTAAAGTATGTATATAGGGATACGATTTTATTTTAAATACATTTTGGCTGTTGTTCAGTGTTACTAATAAACCTTTCAGTAGTGAATTCTTTGAACGCGCTTACTGTATGAGTTAAAGATACTAATTATTAAGGTGATTTTTCTAATTTATTCGAAGATCATTGAATTACATAATTGATACCTATACCTATTACTCTTCGCACTAATAAACATTTCATGTTTAGTAAGTAGGCGATACTACTTTCCCAGCAAATAGTACAGTGACACCTGCTGTAGATTCCTCTCCCAATTTTGCAGTCAAGAAAAATATAAAAGGATGGTCTGCAGTGAACGTAGGGATTATCGGTGGCATGGAAGGTAGTGTCATGGAACTAAATCCTGAAAAGAAGGATATAATAAATTTTACATAACATATAAAAGTTTTATTATGCAGACCTGCAGTTACTGCAGCCGCTTCTGCACCTTCCTCATTCACTTCTATAAACGCTTTTTGAATAAATTTGTTAAAATAGAAATTACTTGGGTATTCCACCATATTTGCCAAATTCCCCGTACCGTTAAATATTTCTTCGAGTCCAAGCTATGTAATAAAAGTTAATAATGTTGTAGTTAACTATGAAATGGCTTTTACAACTTGCAGTTAAAATAAACAGTGTCATGGTTTTATAAGGAATAAATAATTATATAAAATAAACTAACGTTTTTTAATGGATCCTCCAATGGAATGGTACTTTCGATTTTAAATTTCGGTAGTGTTACCTTTACATCTGCCTTCCGTGTACGCAAATTATTCAGATCAATATTGGATATTTTCTTTTCTAAATCATTAATTCCCATTTTAGAATTAGGTAAAAATATGATCATGCTAAAACGCTCGTTTTTGTAATTCATCTTCAATATTTTAGCGTCTAATTCTCCGTTCTCCGCGTAATCGAAACTTGCTGTCTGTCTCATCATCGGATGCGAAATAGTTTGATCTTCGGATACATAGAATGTTTGTGAACGAGTGGCGTCCTTCTTAAAACGCCACAACCAAGTACCTTTGAAGTATATTGCGTTTAAAAAAATTCCTAATATACGTTCACGAAAATTAAAAGGGTCGACAACTATTTGGATTTTATTATTAGTCTTCTTCTTTACCCAATCATTAATTTCATTAGCAGCGGCAATGTTTTCGCTAAAATCTATCCTCTCAATATCAGCATCAAAATAAGTTTGAGCAGTTGATCGGAAATCCGCCTTTACTCGAAAATTGTCCTGTACATATATTTTATTCGCGATGCTTATGGTGATATTTTTGGCCGAATTTAAATCATCCAAGCTGCGTTTGTATGCGAGTGCTGTCTCATTACTGTTCGGTACACCCAGAGATTTCTGAAGGCTGGTATACGTTTCTCCGGCAGCCCCTTGGTAAGCCAGAGACAGAAGAGCATGTGCACTGAACGGTGAAAATATTAAATTACGATCCGTTGCAATGTTCTTGTAAAAGTTATTAGAGAAAGTATTGATAGCCGATGACAGATCGTCTGCGCTGATTGTTGTAATTGTTGATATAACGAGGAAAGTTGTACAAGCTGAAAAAAAGGAAAATTGTACTCTTGACCGTAGCAAATATATTATTTCATAAAAAATATTTTATCCATACAAACTTTGCCAGCCCCTTTTACTCCCGTAGAGGTCGATATTATAAACACGTGTTTCATTTATTGTGTCAAAGAAAAGGAATACCAAATTCTAAGTAAATATATTGTTATGTTGTTTTTTAAACTATAACGAAATCATTGGCGAAACGAATGAAATTAACACTTCTAAGCTAGAAGTAGTTTTATCACGGTTATCTAAGCATAATCTAAGAATTAATTTACAAAACCCCAAAATTTTTTGTAAATAAAGTCGATTATTTTACACATACAAATATAAACCAATCAGATTCGCGTATTATTGAAGCAACTCGAAATTATATATGATTATATAACTCATTTGAAATTTATCCAATAGCAATTACGAATTTTACATAGTTACCATGTATTGATAAGTGAATATACTCTTGACGACGTGATATAACCGTTAACAACAATATGAATTTTGTCATGGTACAAAGTGTTTTGAAGTTTGTTGATAAACGTCAAAAATATATTCAGCAATTTTAATAACGTTTTTTTTAATTTTTTCGACATGGAACGCTTTGGTATAAGCTTGGGGACCGAAATAGATAAAGAAATTGAAGATTTGACACCGCAAAATACCGTTAAAACACATAAATATGTTTGGAAACAGTTCACCGAATTTTGTGAACAGCGAAATTACATAAACTTTGTGCTCAAACTTCTGACGAACAATTAGCAAGTATTTTGAATTTCGTTAGTTAATTCTTTATATAATCGTAATGAATACCACTCAAGCAAACGAAAATAATCATTATCATTATATAGCCTCTTCACTCGACGTATATCCTTAAAACACCGCAGAATACGTCTCGTGACTCGGAAATATAATCGATTATTTTCTATGCTCTTGTGATATTATAACTGATTATATAACTCATTTGAAATTTAGCCAATAGCAATTACGAATTTTACATAGTTACCCTGTATTGATAAGTGAATATACTCTTGACGACGTGATATAACCGTTTTGGTGTTTCGCTTCCTCCAAAATATGACTTTTGTCATGGTAACAAGTGTTTTGCAGTTTGTTGATAAATGTCAAAAATATATTCAGCAATTTTCATAATGTTTTTTTCGATATGCAACGCTTTGGTATAAGCTCGGGGACCGAAATAGATGAAGAAATTGAAGAGTTGACACCGCAAAATACCGTTAAAACACTAGTATGTTTGGAAACAGTTCACCGAATTTTGTGAACAGCGAAATTATATAAACTTTGTGCTCAAACTTCTGACGAACAATTAGCAAGCATTTTGAATTTCGTTAGTTAATTCTTTATATAATCGTAACGAATACCACTCGAGCAAACGAAAATAATAATTTATATATCCTCTTCACTCGACGTATGTATATCCTTAAAGCTCGAGCTGCGCTCTCGTGGTGTTTCGCAGAATACGTCTCGTGACTCGGAAATATAATCGATTATTTTCTATGCTCTTGTGATATTATAACTGATTATACAACTCATAATGTATTACTTCCCTATACCTCTACTGGACTAATAAGTGATAATCAAGCACCGTGCTTTTTCATTAATAAGCGACTATATCACTCACATATCTATCAACCAATCACACAGTTGGAATTCCTTAGCAACAGCCAATGACATCCGTTTTATAGCGAAAAAATCACGTGTGAATTTTAATAAGTGATAAAATCACTCGTGGTTTTATCAATACAAATGGAGTACTGTCAAAACGACTCATTTTCACTCACAATGCTCGCAATTACTACACATTATTATTTTCTTTGTTTCCTCTTCTTCTGAGTTACCAGCCAAATATATGGCAAAATGAAGACAACAAAGAGAGTAAATTACGAAAATACCCGATAACTGCGGAACTTACTAATAGCAAACTACCCACATTGCAACAAATTTTGTTCGTGATATAGTCTTTTTAAATATAACGCGTGACCAAGATTTTTCTTTGATAAAATTGATTTGGATAATTTGTTCGTGCTTGTTGATCTTAATTATCTCAACAAGCACTTACAAACCATCCAAATCAATTTTATCGATAAAATCTTGGTCACTTGTTATATTACCTATGATAATCACCTTTGTTGATTTACCATAGCAACTGGTTTTAATCGTTGATTGTTCATTGCTTGTCATTTACATTTCCTACCTGTCATAAATTGATCGAAAATGTCGCGATACGGCGAAACTATGTTAGAAAATATTGATCCGACAGTTAAAAATAAACCTCTTTACAGTGCGATCTGAAAACTACATATGGTCACAATTTATGGAATTTATGGAATAAATTATCCTTCGGACTCGTGGAATTAATATTTGGCAACATATCTCGTGTCAAGCCGGCGATTATCGATAATCACAAAACCACTCGTTGTATTATATATGACTATATCACTCACATATCTATCAACCAATCACACAGTTGGAATTTCTTAGCAACAGCCAAGTTGACATTCGTTTTATAGCGAAAAAATCACGTGTGAATTTTAATAAGTGATAAAATCACTTGTGGTTTTATCAATAAAAATAGAGTACTTACTGTCAAAACGGCTCATTTTCACTCACAATCCTCGCAATTACTACACAACGCAAATCTTGCTTATTTTTTCTTGTTTCCTCTTCTTCTGAGTTACCAGCCAAATATATGGCAAAATGAACACAACTAAGAGAGTAAAATACGAAAATATCCGATAACTGTGGAACTTACTAATAGCAAACTACATTGCATCAAATTTTGTTCGTGATATAGTCTTTTTAAATACAACGCGTGACCAAGATTTTTCTTTGATAAAATCTTGGTCACTTGTTATATTACTTATGATAATTTTACGATAATTTTCATAGTAGAATAATTAGGCGTTGATATGGAAATGCGGTTAATAAGGATAGACATTTGTATTACGTAAAATAATCTAATCAAATACCATACGAGCTTTGAATTTATCGATAATTTCACTCATAGTTCCTGCATAACGACTTCGACTCGTGTCAATTTGACAATTAAACTGGAGTGGTTTAAATGCTTGTCAAATTGACACTCGTCTTCGTCGCTATGCAACAAGCATTCGTGAAATTATCGATAAATTCAAAGCTCTTATGGTATTACCTACTACAGAATACTGCGCATATGTTATTGATAAATCTGGCTAGTAAAGTAGAAGCTATACATAACGCACCGAAACTGCAAGATAAGTCTCAATTACGTTCATTCAGAGGTCGATCTGTGCATAGGCATAGATATAACTTTCGAAGGCGTTTTTGTTTGCTTGATGTGCTAGATTACAGCTAGTGGCACGCCAAACATGAAATCTTCACTTGTAATGATTTCATAAAAACAGAACTTTTAACATAACTCAAAAACGAATTTTAAAAAACATTGAAGTAATACAACAGCGTAAATAATTTCGCCGATGAGACCAGAAGATACTATCTCTAACTACAAATTACCAGTTATGAGGGCTTCCGGGTTTTAACCGCATCATAGTAAAGTAAATATTGTAATATGAAATTTGAAATGTGATTTATAATAAAATTAAGAAAATTTGAGTTTTACTCTTTAAATTAAAATTTGGGGTTTAAAAAAAATTAATCTCAGGGCTTCGCGAATTCTTAACTCCACAGCTGGTGTAGAGAACAGAATACGAGAGTTTATTGTACGTTAAAAAATACCTAAGTGGAAAAAAATTCTAAAGTTACCTAAAAAAAATAATTACAAGTCAGAAAGATGTTTTACAAAAAAAATTAATTTATTAAAATTCAATAAACCTGTATAAAAATCAGCTTACACTGTTCAAAAATGCGTGGTAATCACCACAAACTAAATTATTACCTTATTAAAAACTTTTGGTGATTTTTAACAAATTTTCCAACTTTTAATTGGGAAAAAATTTTTGTATTAAAAAAAATTAACTTTGAACATCTTTTTATGTTTAAATAAAATAAATAATTTTTACCTTTTAACTCAATTTACTTAAAAAAAAATAATTTACCTTATTTTACGGGTGAGTGTGTGTGGGAGAGATTTCGAAAGCTTTCTTTTGAAATTCTTCGCGCGTCTGGACGGATGGTGGATGAAGGACGTCTTTTTCGTAGGGATAATTAAAAATTCGGTGAAAATTTAGATGTTTAAAAGTATTTTTAATCGAAGATAATTGGTTATTTGTGTCCAACGGTGCATCGTGGCTATTTAATAAATTTACGTAGAGCAAATGTTCAGTTCAACAATCTATGCAAAAAGAGAGTGTTTGTTGATATCGCACGGTTTTTTATAGATGTTTTGCAATTGTCTCTAAAACTCTTCAGAAATACCTTTCGATAGTCTTCTGTCAATAACTGTATTAACGGTCGTTAATGGATTAATTTCTACAAATCCGTCAAAAATTGTGTTGTACAGGGTCACCGTAAAGTTGTTAATTTTAATTACCACCTACTTTTTCTTCTTAAAATGCCTATAACTGGCTGGTTTTTCTTCTTTGGTGGGTGGTATTTAATTGTGTGATTTTGTTACAAAATTTGTGTACAAATAAATGATATAAATTAATTAATTACTTTAAAACATATGATTGAAAATATTGTGGTGCATTTAAAATCATTCTGTCCTTGTCGTTGGCTGGACTTGCTGACCAACACCCACCTTCTACATCAGCCGGCTACTGAGCCAAAACATGACCGACTCGTACATTCGGTACGACTTAATCTTCGAACGATTTCAATGAGTTACCTCTTATTAAAATCGTTCGAAGACTAGTCGTACCGAGCGTACATATGCGAAGAAAATACCGTTGGTGCCAACTTGAAGAGTTTTGCATCCTCTATCATTGGATAATGTTGAATTAAATTTAATGAATGAATTTTTAAGCAAATATTTCGCATGCAATCATGTTCATGTTACGTACCTTTATAAAATGGAATCAAAAGAATGAACACACAGATCAGATAGTTGGTTATAGTTTCATAACTATAAAATTAATTTAGTGATTTTTTGTCAGTGTCAAGTGAAAAATGGAGTTATACGTAAACAGAGAATAAAATGTAGAATAACATTACAATATATACAATACAAAAATAAAACAAAAACAAAAATTACAAAAATAAAAATACTAAATTACAAAAAAAAATTAATCTGAATTGGAGTAAGTTTTTGGTATACAGGGTGGGGCACATAAAGTGTTACAGAGCAATAGCACTCAAACGATTAATAAATGAATGATTATCAAGAATATTTTGATATGTTAATGGTGCTGGAGCAGTTGTGCGCGGCTCGTTATCCGTACAGACAATAAAAATCGCACATGGCATTTAAGCGATTAGCTGACCGTTCCTGTCGCTTCGGTACAATGAAACAAACACGAGCCAAACGTCGACTGATTGTTGATGAAAATGTGGCTGCTATCTTAGCTTTTACTGCACAAAATCCCCATGCGGCACCAGGCAAATGGAAAGAAAGAGTGGAATTAGTCAGCGATCTGTATTAAGAATATTACATCAACACAAATTACATCCGTATTATATGTCACTGCATCAGGATTTGTACGGCAATGATTTCCAAAATCGCGTCAATTTCTGTAACTGGATTCGTCAAGAAATGCACACGGATGTTTCATTTTTGAGTCAGGTGCTTTTATCTGACGAAGCTAACTTCACAAATACGGGAAATGTGAATAGACATAACATGCATTACTGGGCAAATGCAAATCCTCGATGGACGAGAACTGTATGATATCAGCATCCGTGGTCCGTTAATTGTTGGGCCGGCATTGTCGGTGATCACGTCATTGGTTCACATTTTTTCGAAGGTCACTTAAGTGGGCAAGTTTACACAAAGTTTCTGCAAAACGTACTGTCCGAATTACTGACGTGCCCTTGCTAGTTCGCAGAAACATGTAGATGCAACACGACGGTGCACCATCCCATTATGCTCTATGTGCAAGACAAGTGATGAATGAGATTTTTGGTGAAAAATGGATAAGATGAGGCGCTACTGTTGCTTGGCCATCTCGTTCGCCAGATCTAACACTAAGTCGTTTCCCCGGAGAATTAACCACTGCTTACAAGCGGAGGGCGGTCACTTCGAGCATCTTCTGTAGGTAGACCCAAACCTAAGTTCGTGGATCCTTTGATGCTGATTATTCCGATATTTTTCGATTTTTCGACTATTTTCATACTTTGCGTGACTAGAATGACCTTGTGTTGTAGGTCACTGAATTTGTCTTAAAATCTGTAATAATGCTATTGAAAAGAAAATACATAGTTCCATTTAAAAAATTGGAGTTGAAATTGACGTAGCTTCTACGCCTACACCGATCAAAAAACTGGGTGGCCCAGTATGACCGTCTTCCCGAACACTGAAACTTTTGGCTGAAACATTTTTCGATATGATTAATAGTTTGAGTGCTATTGCTCTGTAACACTTTATGTGCCCCACTCTGTATATTTTGTATTTTTATTTAATTTTTGCCTGTGTTTTATTCTTGTATTATTGTATACATATATTTGCTATACTATTACGCGGTCAAAACCCAGAAGCCCTCATAAAGAGACTCAGACCGTGGAAGCCTTTGATATCATTTACAAATTTTCAGAATTATAAGATTTCAAGAACATCGAAAAGTCCTAATGAACTAATTCCGTTGATAACTATGTATTTATTTTCATTAACGAAAAGTTATCTGAATTACACCAGGATCCCCATTTTAATTCCATTAAGAATGCATATTATTTATTATTATACATATAATTATCGAGTAATATAATTTGGTACAATCTTACCTTGTAATTTGTTAAACGCCATCTTGCTTAGAAGTATGTTGAAACAAAACACACAAACGTATATTTTATGTTGGAGATTGTTTTGCTTAATTAAGTATGCAACAATTATACCTATCTATAGTTTATTTTTTATTACAAATAACAATTGAACTTTTATCGCATACAATTGTTATAGAACCATGATTTAGTATCGAAATCGAATTGTTTAATTAATTTTTTCTACGCTTATTACTACTTTTTATACTACCGGATTCGTAAATTGGTTGTTGTTGCTATATTTAGGGAAATTAGATGATAATATTCGTGTTTTATGGGAGTGGTCTTCTATCAATCACTGTCATAAATTTAGACATCATCTACTTACAAATCATAACTAGGTGATCTATGTGGATATCAGTATGGTGATCTTTTTACTTGGCCTTCAAAGATGATATGCAAAATGTTTTTGTGCCTCTAATATAGTCGAGCTAGCAACCAACACTTGATTCAGAAAAATTGCCCTCTTAGAATATCTCTAAATGTTGGAAAAAAAGTATTATAACCCAACCTTTAGGCGACAGACAATTAGTAATTTTTCTACCACTTCGCATCAAATTTGGTCTTATGAAGTAATATGTTAAAACTCTAGATATGCAAGTTTCCAGTACATATGTAAAAAGTTTCCACGACTAAGTTAGGAAAAATTTAAAACTGAGGTATTTAATGGAGCTTTCATGAGAGATCGAAATTTCGTCAACTCAACTATGGACGACGTTAAGAGAAGAACCTGGACTTCATTCATAATGGTAGCGAACAATTTACTTGGAAACAAACAAATTTCCATCTGAATATTCCTTGTTGTCGGTACATGCTCGTCAGTGTTTTGTGAATCCTTAATAAGCTGTTCCAGCTTCCACCTCATTAGTGCTGGCATTTGTGGATTTATCTTATGTTCGATTTCTTTCGTTTCAATTCATTATTGAGACCTGGTCTTCGTCATATTTAATATTGAATATAATATCGCCTCTGTTTATATTTCATCAGGTAATATTAAGGAGATGTTGTACCAAAATCGCGTCAATGCTGATGGTACTAGTATCTAAATGGAATACATTTTTACGTATTTTTCTTTCAATAAAGTTTAGTCACTGCCTGTATCTACTAACGTTTTTAGTAGATAACCCTTCACTTCAGTTTGCTTTTCAAATTTCGATTTGTTATGGTTATTTGTTTGACAGCATTTGCATTTGTTGTTTGAGCATTTGTAGTCGCTGGTAATACTTCGGAAGATATTTCACACTGACATTGAAACTCATCTACCAATTATGATATAAAACGAAAGTAGTTCTAAATAACATGACTGGTTCTGTGAAATCCTTTCTTTTATTTTATTTACAAACTAGTTGACCCCACCCAAACTCTTCGAGTTTGGTCTAAGCTGACCCATCCCAAGTATTCGAATTTAGACTGAACTCTTCCGGCCCACCGACCAGCATTTCCGCTAATCTTAACCCGACAGAATATGTCGAGGTGTCCCAGCTAATGAACTACTAAAATGAAAAAAAAAAAAAAAAAAAATGTTATACGAATTGAGCAGTATGAAAGCAATGTGCATACTTATTTTATTTTTAATCGATTTTTTTCACGGACTATTTTAATAAATCAATGGCATTCTATGTAGAAACGCTCTTTATTTTACATAACTGTAAAGTATGGTCGCTTCATTAGCAGTTACCCTGTATACTTGCTGAATTATGAATTTAAGTCATCATTCTACAATTTATACATTTTATCAAACAGAGTATTGACAAATGTGTTTATCAATATTTTTAATATCGTTGGGAAGAAATTAAATTTTCGCGGTAGTAATATGAAAAGAACTAATAAACCCTATAACCTTCTAAGTGTAAAAATCCGTCTTGACAGTTCAAATTTTGATCGCAGACGCGCTAACGTCAACGATTTATTATGAGGGCCGCCTAATGATTATTGCTCTAGTTATTAAAGATGGTATTTTGTACGTAGACGTACTTTAACGTATTTAATTTTGATATATATTTTTTTGGTAATAAGTAAATGACGTCACGTAGTATTTTTTCCATTATATTACGTAATGAGGTTTTGACGATTACAATTTGACTTTTCGCGTTTCGCGTTAGATGTATTTTTTCAACTATTTTTATTAATAATAACGGAATATATTATTTATAGGTAAAATGTGTATCTATTAGTATATTGACAAATGTTTTTAACATGACGTATATACTTATATTTTTGAAGAGATAACATGTGTTCAGAAATACCATAATATTCAAATTGAGCGCTTGATACATTGCACTAAATATGTATACCTCAGATATGCTGCCATCTATTAAGATACAATGAAGTTATTTGGTAAAGTGCAGTTATATCTACGATTATTTAATTAATCTCAATACTATATGTATATATTATCTTAATGACAATCACAAAATGTTTTACCGAAAAATCAACAACTCATGATCTCGATGTAAACGCAGAACAAAAAGTCCGTCTTGACAGTTCAAATTTTGTAGTATTTCTTTACTTATTTTACGTAATGAAGTTATGAACGCTTAAAATTCAATATTTCTTTCAAGTTTTTTATTTAATAATAACGGAATATATTATTTATAGGTGAAATGTGTATCTAATAGAATATTGACAAATGTGTTTATCATGACATATATATCTGTATATTTAGAGAGGCAGCATGTTTTAAGTTATTCCATAATATTCAAATTGCGCGCTTTCTCGCAGTGTAAATAGTTTAAAAGAAAAAATTTCTAACGGCCTTGATTAGGTATATTAAAAAGCTGTCGGATTACGTATTACAGTAACAAATACGTCCTTACGGGTAACTGTATAGGTGTTAAGGTACAAATATTAAATAAATCTCGTAATTTTTAGAAGAGAGGAAATTTGTTAGGAATTTCAATGTTTACCTGTCAAAGTCGTTGAGTGGACTTCTTTTTTTTTTTTTTTTTTTTTTTTTTTTTTTGCTGACGTAGCGGGATCGCATACTACTCGTCATGATAAAAAGAAAACTTCATATGAACATATGACCTAAAGGTCTTAACTTTTGAGATACAGGGTGATAAAGTTTTCGAAAATAAATAGTTTTACATTAATTCCTGTAAAACTATGTATGTATCAAGAGGCATTATTGAGTGTTCCACATTTTTTTTTAATTCCACCAGTGGCGTTCGTACGGAATTTCAGCTACCTACTTTGACAGACGTTTAGGTCACACGTTCATATGAAGTTTTGTTTTTAAAATAGACTAAAAAATCGTTCCCTGAAATATTGACATTCAATTTCCCTGTACATTGGAGAGCGGAGAAAAAAAATTGACCCCCTTAAAGACGCGCTGGAGAGAAATAAAAAAAAATGTATGCAAAAAAGACTTTTTGACTCTTTCGAAAATATGTAGATATATACTTAGTATAATCTCGATAATACACTGAACTATATACGATTTTAGTATAAGTAACGATGAGAATTATCAAAAAATAATAAGCGGTTTAGAAAGGCGTTGGAACATTGAAATTTTGGAAATCGTCGTAATAATTTATTATTTCATTCCTTGTTTGTACATTATTGTTTTCGTAAATATATATTTGTGGAAATAAAAAGATGGTATCAAAGAAGAGTCCCTTACCTCTGTGAGCATGTGTAGGTTAAAGTAAAACAAATAATGAAATATTATTTAATTATACATTTAATTAAAAATAGAATATTTTCGCAGTAACTCCTATTTTTTTATTTTTTGTTCCTTGTCGTAAATGAAAAATAAATTTTAACTATATTCCTCTATAAACAAAATTAAAAAAAAAACAGATACGTCGTAGAAGGGGGTTTGAACCTAGTACCATCCGATTCGAAGCCGAAGACCTAAGCATCACGCCACCGGCGCTCGTATGAAAGGGTATTTTATATACGCGTATATTATGAATAATATATTTTCTAAAATCGAGTTTGGCAGAGGAAAATCAAAAAAATAAGCCGTTTAGAAGGGCGTTGGAATTTTGAAATTTTGACGATCGATATTGTTCACATGGGCAATTCGCTGGAGACGACCTGCAAGGCGACGCTAAATCGGACGCCGCCGCCGCGACGCAAAAAGATTTTAGTTTTAATCGGAAAAAAAAAATTTCCCGAAAATATCCAAGTACTCGCCGAGAAGAATATATTCGGACATAGATAGTTTTGGCGTAGCGTCAACCGTTCGGGAGATAAACGCGAATTTCCGACTAATCTGAAAACATCGGGAAAATTTAGCATCTAATCGCAAGGAAACCTAGCCTAAGGCACAGAAAAATCCTTCAGGCGTCTTTTGACACGCCCCTTTTCGAGTTTAGTCCTTCCGTAAGGTCCCAGGAGGGAGCCCCGTTTACCTCTACAATCACCAATTATTATAAGTAAAAGAGCGGAATATGGCTGTCTTGATTGAATAAAACCCGCTATACAGGCACTTTCCAAAATGAATGTCCATATTTCAGGGAAGGGTTTTTTTTTTTTTTTTTTTGCTGACGTAGCGGGATCGTATATTAGTCGTCATGATAAAAAGAAAACTTCATATGAACATATGACCTAAAGGTCTTAACTTTTGAGATACAGGGTGATAAAGTTTTCGAAAATAAATAGTTTTTTTTTTTTTTTTTGCTGACGTAGCGGGATCGCATACTTCGTCATGATAAAAAGAAAAATATGAACATATGACCTAAAGGTCTTAACTTTTGAGATACAGGGTGATAAAGTTTTCGAAAATAAATAGTTTTACATTAATTCCTGTAAAACTATGTATGTATCAAGAGGCATTATTGAGTGTTCCACATTTTTTTAATTCCACCAGTGGCGTTCGTACGGAATTTCAGCTACCTACTTTGACAGACGTTTAGGTCACACGTTCATATGAAGTTTTGTTTTTAAAATAGACTAAAAAATCGTTCCCTGAAATATTGACATTCAATTTCCCTGTACATTGGAGAGCGGAGAAAAAAAAATTGACCCCCTTAAAGACGCGCTGGAGAGAAATAAAAAAAAATGTATGCAAAAAAGACTTTTTGACTCTTTCGAAAATATGTAGATATATACTTAGTATAATCTCGATAATACACTGAACTATATACGATTTTAGTATAAGTAACGATGAGAATTATCAAAAAATAATAAGCGGTTTAGAAAGGCGTTGGAACATTGAAATTTTGGAAATCGTCGTAATAATTTATTATTTCATTCCTTGTTTGTACATTATTGTTTTCGTAAATATATATTTGTGGAAATAAAAAGATGGTATCAAAGAAGAGTCCCTTACCTCTGTGAGCATGTGTAGGTTAAAGTAAAACAAATAATGAAATATTATTTAATTATACATTTAATTAAAAATAGAATATTTTCGCAGTAACTCCTATTTTTTTATTTTTTGTTCCTTGTCGTAAATGAAAAATAAATTTTAACTATATTCCTCTATAAACAAAATTAAAAAAAAAACAGATACGTCGTAGAAGGGGGTTTGAACCTAGTACCATCCGATTCGAAGCCGAAGACCTAAGCATCACGCCACCGGCGCTCGTATGAAAGGGTATTTTATATACGCGTATATTATGAATAATATATTTTCTAAAATCGAGTTTGGCAGAGGAAAATCAAAAAAATAAGCCGTTTAGAAGGGCGTTGGAATTTTGAAATTTTGACGATCGATATTGTTCACATGGGCAATTCGCTGGAGACGACCTGCAAGGCGACGCTAAATCGGACGCCGCCGCCGCGACGCAAAAAGATTTTAGTTTTAATCGGAAAAAAAAAAAATTTCCCGAAAATATCCAAGTACTCGCCGAGAAGAATATATTCGGACATAGATAGTTTTGGCGTAGCGTCAACCGTTCGGGAGATAAACGCGAATTTCCGACTAATCTGAAAACATCGGGAAAATTTAGCATCTAATCGCAAGGAAACCTAGCCTAAGGCACAGAAAAATCCTTCAGGCGTCTTTTGACACGCCCCTTTTCGAGTTTAGTCCTTCCGTAAGGTCCCAGGAGGGAGCCCCGTTTACCTCTACAATCACCAATTATTATAAGTAAACTAGTTGACCCCACCCAAACTCTTCGAGTTTGGTCTAAGCTGACCCATCCCAAGTATTCGAATTTAGACTGAACTCTTCCGGCCCACCGACCAGCATTTCCGCTAATCTTAACCCGACAGAATATGTCGAGGTGTCCCAGCTAATGAACTACTAAAATGAAAAAAAAAAAAATGTTATACGAATTGAGCAGTATGAAAGCAATGTGCATACTTATTTTATTTTTAATCGATTTTTTTCACGGACTATTTTAATAAATCAATGGCATTCTATGTAGAAACGCTCGTTATTTTACATAACTGTAAAGTATGGTCGCTTCATTAGCAGTTACCCTGTATACTTGCTGAATTATGAATTTAAGTCATCATTCTACAATTTATACATTTTATCAAACAGAGTATTGACAAATGTGTTTATCAATATTTTTAATATCGTTGGGAAGAAATTAAATTTTCCCGGTAGTAATATGAAAAGAACTAATAAACCCTATAACCTTCTAAGTGTAAAAATCCGTCTTGACAGTTCAAATTTTGATCGCAGACGCGCTAACGTCAACGATTTATTATGAGGGCCGCCTAATGATTATTGCTCTAGTTATTAAAGATGGTATTTTGTACGTAGACGTATTTTAACGTATTTAATTTTGAAATATATTTTTTTGGTAATAAGTAAATGACGTCACGTAGTATTTTTTCCATTATATTACGTAATGAGGTTTTGACGATTACAATTTGACTTTTCGCGTTTCGCGTTAGATGTATTTTTTCAACTATTTTTATTAATAATAACGGAATATATTATTTATAGGTAAAATGTGTATCTATTAGTATATTGACAAACGTTTTTAACATGACGTATATACTTATATTTTTGAAGAGATAACATGTGTTCAGAAATACCATAATATTCAAATTGAGCGCTTGATACATTGCACTAAACATGTATACCTCAGATATGCTGCCATCTATTAAGATACAATGAAGTTATTTGGTAAAGTGCAGTTATATCTACGATTATTTAATTAATCTCAATACTATATGTATATATTATCTTAATGACAATCACAAAATGTTTTACCGAAAAATCAACAACTCATGATCTCGATGTAAACGCAGAACAAAAAGTCCGTCTTGACAGTTCAAATTTTGTAGTATTTCTTTACTTATTTTACGTAATGAAGTTATGAACGCTTAAAATTCAATATTTCTTTCAAGTTTTTTATTTAATAATAACGGAATATATTATTTATAGGTGAAATGTGTATCTAATAGAATATTGACAAATGTGTTTATCATGACATATATATCTGTATATTTAGAGAGGCAGCATGTTTTAAGTTATTCCATAATATTCAAATTGCGCGCTTTCTCGCAGTGTAAATAGTTTAAAAGAGAAAAATTTCTAACGGCCTTGTTTAGGTATATTAAAAAGCTGTCGGATTACGTATTACAGTAACAAATACGTCCTTACGGGTAACTGTATAGGTGTTAAGGTACAAATATTAAATAAATCTCGTAATTTTTAGAAGAGAGGAAATTTGTTAGGAATTTCAATGTTTACCTGTCAAAGTCGTTGAGTGGACTTTTTTGAGATACAGGGTTTTTTTTTTTTTTTTTTTTTTTTGCTGACGTAGCGGCATCGCATACTACTCGTCATGATAAAAAGAAAACTTCATATGAACATATGACCTAATGTAGATATATATATAGTATAATCTCGATAATACACTGAACTATATACGATTTTAGTATAAGTAACGATGAGAATTATCAAAAAATAATAAGCGGTTTAGAAAGGCGTTGGAACATTGAAATTTTGGAAATCGTCGTAATAATTTATTATTTCATTTCTTGTTTGTACATTATTGTTTTCGTAAATATATATTTGTGGAATAAAAAAGATGGTATCAAAGAAGACTCCCTTACCTCTGTGAGCATGTGTAGGTTAAAGTAAAAAAAATAATGAAATATTATTTAATTATACATTTAATTAAAAATAGAATATTTTCGCAGTAACTCCTATTTTTTTATTTTTTGTTCCTTGTCGTAAATGAAAAATAAATTTTAACTATATTCCTCTATAAACAAAATAAAAAAAAAACAGATACGTCGTAGAAGGGGTTTGAACCTAGTACCATCCGATTCGAAGACGAATACCTAAGCATCACGCCACCGGCGCTCGTATGAAAGGGTATCTTATATACGCGTATATGAATAATATATTTTCTAAAATCGAGTTTGGCAGAGGAAAATCAAAAAAATAAGCCGTTTAGAAGGGCGTTGGAATTTTGAAATTTTGACGATCGATATTGTTCACATGGGCAATTCGCTGGAGACGACCTGCAAGGCGACGCTAAATCGGACGCCGCCGCCGCGACGCAAAAAGATTTTAGTTTTAATCGGAAAAAAAAAATTTCCCGAAAATATCCAAGTACTCGCCGAGAAGAATATATTCGGACATAGATAGTTTTGGCGTAGCGTCAACCGTTCGGGAGATAAACGCGAATTTCCGACTAATCTGAAAACATCGGGAAAATTTAGCATCTAATCGCAAGGAAACCTAGCCTAAGGCACAGAAAAATCCTTCAGGCGTCTTTTGACACGCCCCTTTTCGAGTTTAGTCCTTCCGTAAGGTCCCAGGAGGGAGCCCCGTTTACCTCTACAATCACCAATTATTATAAGTAAATAGTTGACCCCACCCAAACTCTTCGAGTTTGGTCTAAGCTGACCCATCCCAAGTATTCGAATTTAGACTGAACTCTTCCGGCCCACCGACCAGCATTTCCGCTAATCTTAACCCGACAGAATATGTCGAGGTGTCCCAGCTAATGAACTACTAAAATGAAAAAAAAAAAAATGTTATACGAATTGAGCAGTATGAAAGCAATGTGCATACTTATTTTATTTTTAATCGATTTTTTCACGGACTATTTTAATAAATCAATGGCATTCTATGTAGAAACGCTCGTTATTTTACATAACTGTAAAGTATGGTCGCTTCATTAGCAGTTACCCTGTATACTTGCTGAATTATGAATTTAAGTCATCATTTTGTTTTTATCAATATTTTTAATATCGTTGGGAAGAAATTAAATTTTCCCGGTAGTAATATGAAAAGAACTAATAAACCCTATAACCTTCTAAGTGTAAAAATCCGTCTTGACAGTTCAAATTTTGATCGCAGACGCGCTAACGTCAACAATTTATTATGAGGGCCGCCTAATGATTATTGCTCTAGTTATTAAAGATGGTATTTTGTACGTAGACGTATTTTAATGTATTTAATTTTGAAATATATTTTTTTGGTAATAAGTAAATGACGTCACGTAGTATTTTTTCCATTATATTACGTAATGAGGTTTTGACGATTACAATTTGACTTTTCGCGTTTCGCGTTTGATGTATTTTTTCAACTATTTTTATTAATAATAACGGAATATATTATTTATAGGTAAAATGTGTATCTATTAGTATATTGACAAATGTTTTTAACATGACGTATATACTTATATTTTTGAAGAGATAACATGTGTTCAGAAATACCATAATATTCAAATTGAGCGCTTGATACATTGCACTAAACATGTATACCTCAGATATGCTGCCATCTATTAAGATACAATGAAGTTATTTGGTAAAGTGCAGTTATATCTACGATTATTTAATTTATCTCAATACTATATGTATATATTATCTTAATGACAATCACAAAATGTTTTACCGAAAAATCAACAACTCATGATCTCGATGTAAACGCAGAAACAAAAAGTCCGTCTTGACAGTTCAAATTTTGTAGTATTTCTTTACTTATTTTACGTAATGAAGTTATGAACGCTTAAAATTCAATATTTCTTTCAAGTTTTTTATTTAATAATAACGGAATATATTATTTATAGGTGAAATGTGTATCTAATAGAATATTGACAAATGTGTTTATCATGACATATATATCTGTATATTTAGAGAGGCAGCATGTTTTAAGTTATTCCATAATATTCAAATTGCGCGCTTTCTCGCAGTGTAAATAGTTTAAAAGAAAAAATTTCTAACGGCCTTGATTAGGTATATTAAAAAGCTGTCGGATTACGTATTACAGTAACAAATACGTCCTTACGGGTAACTGTATAGGTGTTAAGGTACAAATATTAAATAAATCTCGTAATTTTTAGAAGAGAGGAAACTTGTTAGGTATTTCAATGTTTACCTGTCAAAGTCGTTGAGTGGACTTCCATTTTTTTTTTTTTTTTTTTTGCTGACGTAGCGGGATCGCATACTACTCGTCATGGTAAAAAGAAAACTTCATATGAACATATGACCTAAAGGTCTTAACTTTTGAGATACAGGGTGATAAAGTTTTCGAAAATAAATAGTTTTACATTAATTCCTGTAAAACTATGTATGTATCAAGAGGCATTATTGAGTGTTCCACATTTTTTTTTAATTCCACCAGTGGCGTTCGTACGGAATTTCAGCTACCTACTTTGACAGACGTTTAGGTCACACGTTCATATGAAGTTTTGTTTTTAAAATAGACTAAAAAATCGTTCCCTAAAATATTGACATTCAATTTCCCCTGTACATTGGAGAGCGGAGAAAAAAAATTGACCCCCTTAAAGACGCGCTGGAGAGATATAAAAAATGTATGCAAAAAAGACTTTTTTGACTCTTTCGAAAATATGTAGATATATATATAGTATAATCTCGATAATACACTGAACTATATACGATTTTAGTATAAGTAACGATGAGAATTATCAAAAAATAATAAGCGGTTTAGAAAGGCGTTGGAACATTGAAATTTTGGAAATCGTCGTAATAATTTATTATTTCATTCCTTGTTTGTACATTATTGTTTTCGTAAATATATATTTGTGGAAATAAAAAGATGGTATCAAAGAATAACTCCCTTACCTCTGTGAGCATGTGTAGGTTAAAGTAAAAAAAAATAATGAAATATTATTTAATTATACATTTAATTAAAAATAGAATATTTTCGCAGTAACTCCTAATTTTTTTATTTTTTGTTCCTTGTCGTAAATGAAAAATAAATTTTAACTATATTCCTCTATAAAAAAAAAAAAAAAAACAGATACGTCGTAGAAGGGGGTTTGAACCTAGTACCATCCGATTCGAAGCCGAACACCTAAGCGTCACGCCACCGTCGCTCGTATGAAAGGGTATCTTATATACGCGTATATAAATAATATATTTTCTAAAATCGAGTTTGGCAGAGGAAAATCAAAAAAATAAGCCGTTTAGAAGGGCGTTGGAATTTTGAAATTTTGACGATCGATATTGTTCACATGGGCAATTCGCTGGAGACGACCTGCAAGGCGACGCTAAATCGGACGCCGCCGCCGCGACGCAAAAAGATTTTAGTTTTAATCGGAAAAAAAAAATTTCCCGAAAATATCCAAGTACTCGCCGAGAAGAATATATTCGGACATAGATAGTTTTGGCGTAGCGTCAACCGTTCGGGAGATAAACGCGAATTTCCGACTAATCTGAAAACATCCGGAAAATTTAGCATCTAATCGCAAGGAAACCTAGCCTAAGGCACAGAAAAATCCTTCAGGCGTCTTTTGACACCCCCTTTTCGAGTTTAGTCCTTCCGTAAGGTCCCAGGAGGGAGCCCCGTTTACCTCTACAATCACCAATTATTATAAGTAAAAGAGCGGAGTATGGCTGTCTTGATTTAATAAAACCCGCTATACAGGCTCTTTCCAAAATGAATGTCCATATTTCAGGGAACGGTTTTTTTTTTTTTTTTTGACTGACGTATATTAGTCGGGATGAACATATGATAAAGGTCTTAGCTTTTGAGATCGTCATGATAAATAAAGCGGGAAAACTTCATGATAAAAAAGAAAACTTCATATGAACATATGACCTAAAGGTCTTAACTTTTGAGATACAGGGTGATAAAGTTTTCGAAAATAAATAGTTTTACATTAATTCCTGTAAAACTATGTATGTATCAAGAGGCATTATTGAGTGTTCCACATTTTTTTTTAATTCCACCAGTGGCGTTCGTACGGAATTTCAGCTACCTACTTTGACAGACGTTTAGGTCACACGTTCATATGAAGTTTTGTTTTTAAAATAGACTAAAAAATCGTTCCCTGAAATATTGACATTCAATTTCCCTGTACATTGGAGAGCGGAGAAAAAAAATTGACCCCCTTAAAGACGCGCTGGAGAGAAATAAAAAAAAATGTATGCAAAAAAGACTTTTTGACTCTTTCGAAAATATGTAGATATATACTTAGTATAATCTCGATAATACACTGAACTATATACGATTTTAGTATAAGTAACGATGAGAATTATCAAAAAATAATAAGCGGTTTAGAAAGGCGTTGGAACATTGAAATTTTGGAAATCGTCGTAATAATTTATTATTTCATTCCTTGTTTGTACATTATTGTTTTCGTAAATATATATTTGTGGAAATAAAAAGATGGTATCAAAGAAGAGTCCCTTACCTCTGTGAGCATGTGTAGGTTAAAGTAAAACAAATAATGAAATATTATTTAATTATACATTTAATTAAAAATAGAATATTTTCGCAGTAACTCCTATTTTTTTATTTTTTGTTCCTTGTCGTAAATGAAAAATAAATTTTAACTATATTCCTCTATAAACAAAATTAAAAAAAAAACAGATACGTCGTAGAAGGGGGTTTGAACCTAGTACCATCCGATTCGAAGCCGAAGACCTAAGCATCACGCCACCGGCGCTCGTATGAAAGGGTATTTTATATACGCGTATATGAATAATATATTTTCTAAAATCGAGTTTGGCAGAGGAAAATCAAAAAAATAAGCCGTTTAGAAGGGCGTTGGAATTTTGAAATTTTGACGATCGATATTGTTCACATGGGCAATTCGCTGGAGACGACCTGCAAGGCGACGCTAAATCGGACGCCGCCGCCGCGACGCAAAAAGATTTTAGTTTTAATCGGAAAAAAAAAATTTCCCGAAAATATCCAAGTACTCGCCGAGAAGAATATATTCGGACATAGATAGTTTTGGCGTAGCGTCAACCGTTCGGGAGATAAACGCGAATTTCCGACTAATCTGAAAACATCGGGAAAATTTAGCATCTAATCGCAAGGAAACCTAGCCTAAGGCACAGAAAAATCCTTCAGGCGTCTTTTGACACGCCCCTTTTCGAGTTTAGTCCTTCCGTAAGGTCCCAGGAGGGAGCCCCGTTTACCTCTACAATCACCAATTATTATAAGTAAACTAGTTGACCCCACCCAAACTCTTCGAGTTTGGTCTAAGCTGACCCATCCCAAGTATTCGAATTTAGACTGAACTCTTCCGGCCCACCGACCAGCATTTCCGCTAATCTTAACCCGACAGAATATGTCGAGGTGTCCCAGCTAATGAACTACTAAAATGAAAAAAAAAAAAAATGTTATACGAATTGAGCAGTATGAAAGCAATGTGCATACTTATTTTATTTTTAATCGATTTTTTTCACGGACTATTTTAATAAATCAATGGCATTCTATGTAGAAACGCTCGTTATTTTACATAACTGTAAAGTATGGTCGCTTCATTAGCAGTTACCCTGTATACTTGCTGAATTATGAATTTAAGTCATCATTATTATCAATATTTTTAATATCGTTGGGAAGAAATTAAATTTTCCCGGTAGTAATATGAAAAGAACTAATAAACCCTATAACCTTCTAAGTGTAAAAATCCGTCTTGACAGTTCAAATTTTGATCGCAGACGCGCTAACGTCAACGATTTATTATGAGGGCCGCCTAATGATTATTGCTCTAGTTATTAAAGATGGTATTTTGTACGTAGACGTATTTTAATGTATTTAATTTTGAAATATATTTTTTTGGTAATAAGTAAATGACGTCACGTAGTATTTTTTCCATTATATTACGTAATGAGGTTTTGACGATTACAATTTGACTTTTCGCGTTTCGCGTTTGATGTATTTTTTCAACTATTTTTATTAATAATAACGGAATATATTATTTATAGGTAAAATGTGTATCTATTAGTATATTGACAAATGTTTTTAACATGACGTATATACTTATATTTTTGAAGAGATAACATGTGTTCAGAAATACCATAATATTCAAATTGAGCGCTTGATAGATTGCACTAAACATGTATACCTCAGATATGCTGCCATCTATTAAGATACAATGAAGTTATTTGGTAAAGTGCAGTTATATCTACGATTATTTAATTAATCTCAATACTATATGTATATATTATCTTAATGACAATCACAAAATGTTTTACCGAAAAATCAACAACTCATGATCTCGATGTAAACGCAGAACAAAAAGTCCGTCTTGACAGTTCAAATTTTGTAGTATTTCTTTACTTATTTTACGTAATGAAGTTATGAACGCTTAAAATTCAATATTTCTTTCAAGTTTTTTATTTAATAATAACGGAATATATTATTTATAGGTGAAATGTGTATCTAATAGAATATTGACAAATGTGTTTATCATGACATATATATCTGTAAATTTAGAGAGGCAGCATGTTTTAAGTTATTCCATAATATTCAAATTGCGCGCTTTCTCGCAGTGTAAATAGTTTAAAAGAAAAATTTCTAACGGCCTTGATTAGGTATATTAAAAAGCTGTCGGATTACGTATTACAGTAACAAATACGTCCTTACGGGTAACTGTATAGGTGTTAAGGTACAAATATTAAATAAATCTCGTAATTTTTAGAAGAGAGGAAACTTGTTAGGTATTTCAATGTTTACCTGTCAAAGTCGTTGAGTGGACTTTTTTTTTTTTTTTTTTTTTTTTGCTGACGTAGCGGCATCGCATACTACTCGTCATGGTAAAAAGAAAACTTCATATGAACATATGACCTAAAGGTCTTAACTTTTGAGATACAGGGTGATAAAGTTTTCGAAAATAAATAGTTTTACATTAATTCCTGTAAAACTATGTATGTATCAAGAGGCATTATTGAGTGTTCCACATTTTTTTTTAATTCCACCAGTGGCGTTCGTACGGAATTTCAGCTACCTACTTTGACAGACGTTTAGGTCACACGTTCATATGAAGTTTTGTTTTTAAAATAGACTAAAAAATCGTTCCCTAAAATATTGACATTCAATTTCCCCTGTACATTGGAGAGCGGAGAAAAAAAATTGACCCCCTTAAAGACGCGCTGGAGAGATATAAAAAAAAATGTATGCAAAAAAGACTTTTTGACTCTTTCGAAAATATGTAGATATATATATAGTATAATCTCGATAATACACTGAACTATATACGATTTTAGTATAAGTAACGATGAGAATTATCAAAAAATAATAAGCGGTTTAGAAAGGCGTTGGAACATTGAAATTTTGGAAATCGTCGTAATAATTTATTATTTCATTCCTTGTTTGTACATTATTGTTTTCGTAAATATATATTTGTGGAAATAAAAAGATGGTATCAAAGAAGCCTCCCTTACCTCTGTGAGCATGTGTAGGTTAAAGTAAAAACAAATAATGAAATATTATTTAATTATACATTTAATTAAAAATAGAATATTTTCGCAGTAACTCGTAATTCTTTTATTTTTTGTTCCTTGTCGTAAATGAAAAATAAATTTTAACTATATTCCTCTATAAACAAAATTAAAAAAAAAAACAGATACGTCGTAGAAGGGGTTTGAACCTAGTACCATCCGATTCGAAGCCGAACACCTAAGCGTCACGCCACCGTCGCTCGTATGAAAGGGTATCTTATATACGCGTATATAAATAATATATTTTCTAAAATCGAGTTTGGCAGAGGAAAATCAAAAAAATAAGCCGTTTAGAAGGGCGTTGGAATTTTGAAATTTTGACGATCGATATTGTTCACATGGGCAATTCGCTGGAGACGACCTGCAAGGCGACGCTAAATCGGACGCCGCCGCCGCGACGCAAAAAGATTTTAGTTTTAATCGGAAAAAAAAATTTCCCGAAAATATCCAAGTACTCGCCGAGAAGAATATATTCGGACATAGATAGTTTTGGCGTAGCGTCAACCGTTCGGGAGATAAACGCGAATTTCCGACTAATCTGAAAACATCCGGAAAATTTAGCATCTAATCGCAAGGAAACCTAGCCTAAGGCACAGAAAAATCCTTCAGGCGTCTTTTGACACCCCCCTTTTCGAGTTTAGTCCTTCCGTAAGGTCCCAGGAGGGAGCCCCGTTTACCTCTACAATCACCAATTATTATAAGTAAATAACTCTCGAATAGTAGAACTGTAGAAATAATCTAACCAATCGCAAAACAGTGTTAAGGGATTACTAGTATCGAAGCGACGGGTAAGAATACGAGCAGCGCTCCCCTCAGTTGATATGCAGTTGCGAAAAGAAATATATCTCTGTTCGATTTTGAAGGTCGCGCTAGGTTTCGTAGTAGATGCAGCGTTATGAATGAGAACATATCTAAATATTATCATACATAATCACATAAATTAATATTTGTACATATGTTCAATTTGCCTATATCTTTACGTACACGCTGAAAATTGTAGATATAAAAGGAAATCAAAATATTTTTCATGAAATACGTTTAAATATTAAAGCGTAAAATTTGGAACTTTATAGAATGTTATCTAATGGTGGAGTCCAAATCTGGTATTAATAAAAATGAGATTAAGAAGCAACCACTGTAAGAAGACAAATACGAGATATAAAACACCGTGCTTGACACAAAACAGTTATCATTTCTCTTATTAGTGACCACTCGGGTTAACAAGATTTTTGTTTGAAACAAACTTATATTGCTAAAATAAGTTCTGATTGGAAAAAAAGTTGCCAATCTCCAGCAGGTTTCGGAGATTTATATTTTTAGGGCGCCACTGTACATGATAATGGGATGTACAGTCCCCACAGCAAATGTTGAGTGAAAGAAGAAATAAAGGACAACACAATTAATAACATTTTAACAATTTTTATTTAACACCTTATTGAAAGAACAATTCATGAATTTCTTCTGAAGTGCTCACAGTTAAGCCAAAATATGCTCCTTGAAGAGGAAGTAATAAAACAAATAACCTTCTGGTGGTGGTTGAGGTAGTGGCCTCGGTTTCTTTTTTCTAGTGGCAGTCCAATCACCGGATCCTCTGCAAAGGCGAATGGCGGCTGTCCTGGCACCTCTTCCCGTGGAACCTGTACACAGAAAAAGAAGCAGTACTTGCTCACAAAACAAAATTCGGGTGACCACACCAATGATGAATTACTTATTTGTTACAAAAATTTTTTAAAACTATTTATTTCTAAGGACTGTTTCTTTTAATGAAAATTTGTACTAGTACTATTAAATATATGAGACTGATGATAAAAAGAAATTATATGAAATTCGAATAACTTCGCAAAAACTTTCTTTTTAAAAGGGAGGAAAATGCTAACTATTTCAAAAAACCTTATAACGAACCAAATGTTCGCTTTAAGTAATGAGAAAACTAACCTGTTAATAGTTATTTCAACTCATATCCTGATTTTTATCCTAGGTAATACATGTATTGGCTCTCTCTCTTGTATTGTATTAATTGAACAAGTGATAACCATCCAACAACTAACACGTGTGTGGACCCTCCTTCACGATAGGAAGAAATTTACCTAAACACCAAAGAAAAATCAGCAAAAGGATCTATAGAGAAACATTTGAATCTCTTAATTAATTAATTCGCTAAGCGAGACTAATTTATCGCAGCTAGGTGCAAACCTATGAGGAAGACATGTGTATAAATTAAAAAACGTTAAATCCCAAAAACACTAGAAAAATATGTTTTTAACACAGAGAAAATGAACTTGCCTAATTCCTACTTAATCAGCAATTAGTACTAAACATCTAAGGAAAGCAAACGGTATAAATTAAAGATTGTACAATCCTTGATTGAACCCACTTTGCTCGCACACACGTAAAGTAAAGTAATTATTTATTTCGAAAGACCATGGAAATGGTATAGAAACAAGTCAAAAGCAGTATCTATAAGGAAAAGATAGTGTACATAGAATTATAATTCTTATTCTAAGTAGCTGATATAATCAATTAAAGGAATATTCCAAAAAAGCACCTAAAGAGTAAAAGCAGGTGTCTGTTAGTATATTTATCATTTTTAATTTAAACTGAGAAGGTGTTAGTTCCTTCATTAGATGAGGTAACTTGTTGTAAATCGTTATAGCTAGTACATATGGTGACCTTTGAAACAATGTTAGTCGTGCGTTGGGAGTAGCCATGTTATCTCTGAATCTAATATTGAAGTCGTGAAGGTCGCTGTTTAATGTATATTGTTGTTTGTTGGTGTGTGCGTATACAACTAATTCATATATACATATAGATGAAAGTGTCATAACACTGTGACTAATAAAAAAATCTCTGCAAGTATCAGTGGGTTTCAAGCCAGCTATACACCTCAAGATCCTCTTCTGACAAATAAAAACATTTTTAGCCATTGTGGAATTTCCCCAAAATTGTATACCGTAGTGAATTCTACTTTCAACGTAGGCGTAATACATACAAAGCATCTGTTGGCACGTCAGGGTAGCTCTCAAACATCTAAATAAATAACAAAAGGTATTTAGTTTTGAAACCAGTTTTTCACAGTGTGATTTCCAGCCAAGTAACTCATCCAACCAAACACCCAACAGTTTGAAAGTGTCTGAATTTAACAGTCGGTCACCGCTTAATTGAAGTTGTAAATAAAAATCAGCAGAAGGACAGTATTGAAAAGGATGGAACCTAATGTATATGCTTTTCAGGGCATTGATGGAAAGCCTATTTGAAGCAAACCAATCTGAGATTAGATTTAATATGTTGTTGCATTTTTTTGCAAGAGTTTGATTATCAGTACCTGTAAGCACTAGAGCAATATCCTCTGCATAAAGGGTAACACAACTATTGTCTGTATTTAGTGGAAGATCATTGATAAATAAAAGAAAAAGTAAAGGCCCCAACACAGAGCCTTGTGGAACCCCTATATTCGTATTTAGTATGGTAGATGAAAAGTCACTGCTATTATTGCTGTTATAATGACGAATGTTAACATATTGTTCCCGATTTGCAACAAAAGACTGTAACCAACTTAAGGCATTACCTCTAATCCCAAGTTTTTCCAATAAGAGTGTGTGGTCGACACAGTCAAAGGCCCTGGTAAGATCTAGAAATATACTGACGGGATAAGTACCGCCTTCAATAGCATCAACCACACTACCCAGAAAGCTGGTAAGAGCTGAAGCTGTAGAGTGGCCTCTCCTGAATCCATGCTGATAGATTGATAAAATATTATATTTATCCAGGAATTCTTCAAGTCTGGACAAGTAGCAGTACTCAAAGATTTTAGAAAAACACGATGTCAACGCAATAAGGCGATAGTTCTCCAAAAGGGCTCTATGCCCTTTCTTATGCAATGGTACTAATTTTGTAATTTTTAGTAAATTAGGGAATTCACCTTCAACAAAAGATTTGTTAATTAAGAAAGATAAGACCGGAATCAGCTGGTCACAAGCAGCTTTAATAATAATTGGTGCCCTACTTACCAGTCTCCCTAAATAACCATTGCAAAAATTAGTGTAGTCAAAAACTAATTGAGGATGTTCTTTACGAAAATCAGCCATGCATTCTGGCATTGAATATTTCCATTCGCCATTTACTTTCACACCTGTACGGAAGTAGTATTTGATAATTTTTGCTTTCTGCTCTCTGTTGAATACCATTGTTTTTTCAATTTAATGTAACGTTCAGAAATGTTTGACACAAACGCTCAGATTGAATATCAAGTAATAAATGTCATTATGTGAAAATTACTAAAAAAGTAACAATCCATTCACATAGCCTACTCGAATTATGATTTTTCTCGATGTGTGCTTACATGTTACTTATGAAGATTTTATTTAACTAGTGACGAAAAACATGGTGACAGCGGTAAATCTGAAGAAATTAGAAAGGATTATTTAAAAAATAAAACAATGGACTCGAGTATACGCACTGAGTTAAGTTTTGAGGGCAACCTTTTGGAGAATTGGAGTTGGCGCTTAATTGCGCCTGATTTAAAATTGACAAAAGCCGTTAATATATATCACGTTATGAAAAGTAGTAGAAGTAAATTAAATATAGATCGTGAGCACTTAGTAGCACATGTAACTATGATCTACTACACTGGTGTCATAATTTGTTATTTTATCAAATAGCTCAGTAAAACACAATGTAAAAATACCACTTCTAATTACGTTGTTGTTAAAACTATGTACATATGACCAGTGATGGCAAATTGGATCCACTTGCCAGCAGCGTTAGCATGCAGTTTTGTATTTAATTTATATCATAAGAAAAAAAAATCCACATTGGATGGTTTAGCGAACTCATAGATCGTTACATATTTATACACGACACGTTTGCATGACCCGATTGCAAACCTGACAACGCTTAAAATATCTCCGGTCATGTATGTACATATGTAATAATAATGTCACCATTACATAGACATAACATACAGTCCTAATTCCACCTTTAGCTGCCATTTATACCAATGTGTTGAATATATATTACATATAACATAACAAGATTTGTATGTAACTGTCATATAACGTCAGTTTCACATGCGACGATTTTCATACAACGCAATGAGCTGTTACTTTCCATGCGAATGAAATTGTTCTGTGTGAAACCGACTTAAGGGGTATTAAATTAAATATGTATACGTAAAATACAGTTTATCACTTAGATTTTGAAAATACACTTAGTCGTAGTAATGATAATTAAATGAAGCTGTTAATTAACTTTTTCTTATTCTATATATTTAGTATAGATCCCACTAGTTTTTATAACACAGCAAAAAGAACATAATTTAAGAATAATTTCGTGCTATCGGTGTGGATGTAATAGTTGATATCCCAAACCTACGGATGAGATCTTTATGTGAACAGTATTGTTCTACAAAATCTAACTTGCCGTCTCTTGGTGAAAAGTATCTTTAGCAATTTGATTTTTTTTTTTTTTTTTTTTTTAATATGTGGTGGGTGCATAGTTGCAGTGACTCCGTAAACTGTATCGCTTGTCTGGCTATCACTGCAACTCTCTTATTATCTATAACCATCTTGTTTGAGGAGTTTTCGTGTTATACTTATAGATATTTCTTATATATAATATATTTGACATTCTATTTCATTGAGTTTCAAAATGAGTGAGAGACAGCGAGTTGAAACTGCTTTTCTGGCAGATTACTTGAAAAGAGTTTACCCTAAATCTACATTTGAGCAACTAATGCAGCTTAAAACATCAGACATTATAGTTACGCCACAATGTCCATTGTTGAAAGATATAAAGCAAACCCAATATCACATAAAAAAAATTTTAAACCGCAATACTGGTAATATAAAACAATATTTTGTCAGTGTTAATATTAGTGTCAGTAAAGACAGTCGACAGCTGAAAAGCAAAGGGCTGTCTATTGTACAGAAATTATATGATATAGGTATTTTAGATGACGTAATTAAGACATCTTATTTTAAATCCACTGCTGTTTTCGGTAATATATCTAGAACTTTAGGTATTAAGAATAATATCCGCAATAGAAAAAGAATTTCTGCGTTAAGCCATCGATACAAACATTTATTTAAGTGTTCACTTAAATCTATCATCAAAATCAACAAAGAAGAAGAGAAACAAACTTCAACACCGTACGATTTTTCTGAAGAAGAAAATGAGCTAAGTCACATAAATTTAAGTAATACATCATTTAATGAAGAATCCAATGTCAATGCAACATCACTTTCACCGAAGGAAAGTTCGCCTCCACATACAAGTAGTGTATTAGGAAATTTGACAATATGTAAATATGATGAAACTTCCTCTTTCTTAGATTCTAGTAAAAGTATTGAAATACCCGACAGTGTCAACAGTTTGTTTCGTCAAAAAGCTGTAAAACGTGTTATACTACCAAAGAACGCGGAAAACAATTTGATGTGTACATTTAATAGAAATGTTAGGTGTACTGTCAAGGAAGGACATTTTTGCTTAACAAAAGAAAAGTGGCTCACCATGAAACAAGAAAGAACTTTAAAGAAAGGCACTTATACATATATTTTGAAGGAAAAAATTGCAAATATTAATAACGTTTGAGTTATTAATTTCAAAAGCGTTCGTATGCAAAAATATACATGTGTTGTTTACGCATACTGTGCACATCAGGGATGCAAAACATTCAGAATAACCATAAACATGAAAGATTTAAATAATATAACAGCATCAGTACATAGTTCGAACATTAATATTAGCCACAAAACAAAATTAACTCGAGATGTGCGGGGTGTAGAAAGGGAATTGTTTAAACAACAACTAAAACGTAAATCAGCTACTGTTTACAAAGACGAACAAATTTTACATTCATCTCGAAAACGTGCATGTTTAGGAAATCTCCAAACCATCAAGTCTGATTGCGTATACCGAAAAATTAAGTCGGAGGCTATGTCGGCAACAGATTATCACAAAGATGATTTTTTAGATTTAGTGTACATGAGAAGGTGTACTTACTAAAAATGGTAACTACATTCAATTTGTTGGGGAACCCTTGTTTGTTGTTTTATATAGTAAAGAGCAGTAGGTCTTATGAAAAAATATGTATCAAAATCTTTCATTCACATTGATGCCACTGTAGTACGATCAACCCCTTATTCTACCAAAAGAATTTTGTATTATGCTGCTGTCTTTAAAACGGAGACAAACAGAGCCGTTCCCTTAACAGAATTTATTACTTCCGAACATGACGCTGTTTCAATTGGTTTATGGTTATCTAAATTTAAATACTTCTGCCTACAACAAGGGGTACAATGGCCTCCTTGCAGTGGTGTTGTTACTGATTTTAGTTTTGCGATAATCAATGCAATAAATCTATATTGGAATGGGATAAGAAACTTAAAAGAATATTTAAAAATTACTTATAATGCACTACAAAATAATAATCACCAAGAAATTTCACAAATAATTCCTATATATATATGCTGCGCGCATTTTTTTAAAATTTATGTGAGCGATGTTAATAAACTAAAGAAGAATAAAAATATAACACATTTTTATAAGAAATGTCTCGCAGCAGCAATTAACATAAACAGCTTTCAACAAATGATTTTATGGTACGAAGCGTTCATGACAGTTTTAATTACAAATCGTAAATGTTATTATTATGAAAAAAGTTTGCAAAACTTGATTAGTATTTGTTCAAATGAAACAATCGAATTTTCGGATAAAGCATATGATATCAACATCGAGAAAAGTGTTCCACCCAAACTTCCTACGTATAAATATAGCCCATTCACACGCTTTTTTGAGGAAATATTAAATAAGATAAAAGACAAATCATTCATTGATGATCCTAAATGTGGTGTGAGTAATGACTATCAATCACTTGAACTAGCGTCATTAGCTTTAAAAAAATATATTCCATACCTTCCGTTGTGGTCATGTATTTTACAACCATTAATTTCACCTAATAAGCCCGGTAGATGTAGTAATGCTATTGTTGAGCGATGGTTCGGGATTATTAAAAACCAAATTTTGAACGGAGAAAAAAGGTTAAAATGCAGCAGATTTATTAAAAAGGTTAGGAGAAAGGTAAATGCGACAATAACTGAGATACGTTTGGGCTTACCTAAAACTCTCAGCAGAAAACGTAAACGAGATCAAAGTTCTTCAAACTTTGATACCGAAGAAGGTTGGTCGAAAAAAGGCAGAAGTCGTATAGGCTATTTTATTCAAGATCCTCATCCATCCGCATTGCAGAATTATCTTCTTCCTGATACCTCGTACTATATGAATGCTGCTTTGAAAGGAATTTCTTTTAAACTTGGTATCTACAAAAACGAGCATAATAAAATCATACTAGGCAGTTCAGATTTTAAAACCTTACACTATTCCGAAACTTCTACCAATTATAGAGAAAGTTGGCTTAGTGATCATGTAATAGACGCATGTGCAATATCTTACCTACGTAACAGAAAAGATGTATGCTACATTGACAGTTTGTCAGGTTATCTTGCTTTCAGTGATGCAGCAGGTAGTTATAAAAATTTTTTTCCCTTGTATACATCATTTAAACAGTACTCTTTCGTTATCATACCTTACAGTTATCACAACAATCACTGGATATTATTACTCTTTCATATACCGATGCGAAAAATTTATATTTTTGATCCAGCGGGAGAAATTCCGCATAGACAAGAGGAACTTTTCAAATTAATTAAAAAGTTTATTTCAGTTAGGGATAGGGTTAATAGTGAGGAAAAACTGAATTCTAGAACATGGAGTTTGGGCAAAATTCCCGCATCAATTCCCACACAAGAAGACTGCTACAACTGTGGAGTTTATGTAATTTATTACATACAAAAGCTGTCATTCGAAAGTAATTTAGAAAACCTTTGGCGGAGCTTTAATCGAGACTTTAATGCGAACATATATCGAAATACATTACAGACATATCTCTTGCAAGGATCAGAAAATATGGCGGAGGTGTGCATTGTTTGTGGCCAACAGGAAACTGGTAGCTCTTGGCTGCTATGCAATATTTGCAACAGGTGGACTCATTTCACTTGTTTGTCAACTCTGATATCGGAAGATGATGCATCTCAGCCAGAATATGAACACCACTGTACTCTTTGCACCCATCAAACGCCATTCTCCAGTACAACTAAATAATGTCCATCAAGAAAATTATACTTTCACTCCGCCTTGATATTACAATTAGCAAAACACTGCTGACTTAACCATTCTTTATCTCTTCCAATTAGTAACCCGGACAGGCAAAACCATGGGGTTAGTCTGTGTTATAGACTAAGGTCTAGTATATCTTAGTTTCATGTGCTAGTTAGTGCACACGACCTATTTCAGCAAGTACAAAATTTTATTTTCTTTATGGTATACATTTCGTTATGTCACCCAAATAAGAATTTTTTTCATCCCCTTAGACGGCCTGACAAAGTATGGCACCTAGTCTATGTCATAGAGTAAGGTCTAGTATATGATAGTTTTATGTGCTAGTTAGTGTACACGACCTATTTGAGCAAGTACAAAATTTGATTTTCTTTATGGTATACATTTCGTTATGTCAGTTGTTACCTGTCGTTCAAACAGTACAGACGTGTTTATATTGCGTGCGCAGACAATAATTCAGTATTATAATAAGCGGTAGGCGGGTATTAGTACTCTGCCGAAATGGCTTCACGTTGTGCGAAATGTGAAATAGACTTAAGAAGTAGAGATAGATATGTACAATGTAACGGTTTTTGTGAGAATTTTTTTCACCAAGGTTGCGCTGGTTTGGATATAGCATTTAAAGTAATTACTGAGAAGAATAACGTTTTTTGGTCTTGTGATACGTGCGGTATTGGGAAAGGATGTTCTCTTAGAAAAGTACTCACAAATTTTGAAAATGCATTCAATCAATTATCCTTGGAAATAAAAAATCAAAATAGCAAATCAGAGACTGATGTGAAACTAACGTATGCGGACAAACTAAAAAAATCGGAACCCGTAATAGTGATTAAGCCGAAAGTGGAAGGTCAGTCAAGTACTACAACAAAAAATGAACTGAGAAGGTTAGTTGACCCAACTGAGATAGAAATATCAGGATTAAAAAGTGTTAGCAATGGAGGAATTGTAATTGAATGCAAAAATACACAGGCAATATCCAAACTAAAAGAGGAGGCGCAATCAAAGTTAGGTGAGAGTTACAACATTAATGAACCACGAAAACGGAGACCGTGTATTAAGATAATAGGAATGAGAGAAAAGCGAAATATCGTGGAAATAGAGGAGAAGTTAAAGGCACAAAACAAGTTACTGAATACTAAAGATTCGTATATAAAAGTTTTACATTTAGCAGAGATGAAAGCAATCCAAAATCGACCCGTTAGATATTTTGCATATGTCGAAGTTGATGCAAAATCGTATAGCAAATTAATGGAGGAGAGGGAAGTAAGAATTGGATGGGATGTCTGTAAAGTATTTGATGGTATTACTGTAACAAGATGTTTTAAATGCTGCGGTTACAACCACAAAGCTAGTATTTGTAAAAAGGAGACGAGGTGTCCAAGATGTGCAGGATCACACTCTATCAGGGAATGTAAAGCTACCGAAAGTAACTTAAAATGTATAAACTGTGAGGAAGCGGTTCGTAAATTGAATTTGAGAATTAAGATAAACCATGCAGCCTGGGACCCTGAATGTTCTGTTTTTAAGCGAAAATTAGAGATAGAAAAAAGTGAAATAGAATAGAAAAGTGAATTAGAATAAATAATGTAGCGTGCAATCAAATTTTGTATGTTAATGCTCAGAGTTTAATTGCCAATTTTGAACTTGTACAAATGGCTATTGAAAACTATAGTCCCGCAATAGTTATGTTATCCGAAACTCATGGCACAGAGGAAATTCTTGAATCTGAAATTTCGATAAAAGGTTACAATATTATTAGATGTAACTCTTGCAGCAGGTATACGGGGGGTGTTATAATGTATGTTAAGTTAGGAGTACGATATACTGAAATTACTAATGTAGCGTTTAGAAATAATGCATGGCTATTAAGTATTAATGTATCTTCTGGTTTTACAAAAGGTTTTTATGGGGTATTGTATCATAGTCCGAATGCAAGCGATGCTGAATTTTTAACATTCTTTGAAACCTGGTGTGATGTAAACTTAGATAATAGAGGTGTCTTTACTATTGTGGGGGACTTCAATATTGACATGTCCAAAGATACATTATATAGTAAAAGATTAAAAAACATCATTGTTGGTAATGGAATGAAACAAATTGTTGATAGTTACACTAGAATAACGAAACATTCTAAAACAATGATTGACCTAGTTTTAACAAATGCAACGAATGCTAATGTTGATATTTGTGATTACGTAGTCAGCGATCATGAAACATTGAAAATAAATTTCACGAATAATTTACGCGTAGAACGTAAACAACAAAAAATTGTAATAGATAGGAGAGGTTATAATAGCTTCGATTACAGAAATAGACTTATGCAATACAATTGGAAAGAGTTTAGTGAACTTGATTTGCAAGCGCGAACTGAACTATTAACGATGAAAATGCAATGTCATTACAATGAAGCTATTAATAGGAAACTAATTAATGTAGGTCATAATAATCCGGGGTATTCAAATGAATTACATATAATCCAACAAGAACGAGATTCCTTGTATAAAATTGCAAAACTTACAAATAATAACAATGACTGGGAAAATTATAAAAGCAGTAAGAATTACTACAATAAACTAATAAAGTTTAACAAAAATAGGTATTTCGAAAATAAAATCAATGCAACCAGGGGTAATTCAAAAGCAATGTGGACAAACCTTAAAGAATTAATTAATAGTAACAATAGTAGAAGGCCTGAAAGTGTTGAGTTTCCTTCTGGAACAGAGTCGCAAAACGTATGTATAGCAGAACAATTTAATAATTACTTCATTGATAGTATCACTGAAATACATAACAGCATTGATGTTGCTCAAGATAATCTGGATTTTAATATGGTTGATACTGGAAACCAAATCCTACTTAACAAATTTGAACCATTGACATTATCTGCATTGAAACGTGTAGTTACTTCTATGCAAAGGAAATCCAGTACTGATGGTATTGATCCCACTATTGTTGGAGATGCTTTGCCTGTTATCGGCGAAACATTGCTGCATATAATTAATGAGTCCTTTACAACGGGGTCGTTCCGAGAATTTGGAAGACATCTACGGTTATTCCTATACCGAAGGTGAAGAATGCTAGGAAGTGTGATAATTTCCGACCTATTAATATGATGCCCTCTATGGAAAAGATCATTGAACAGGCTGCTAAGGAACAACTGGAGGAATTTATCGAAAGAAATAAAATTCTAGCAGACTATCAGTCCGGATTTAGGAAAGGCCATTCATGTGAAACATCATTGAATTTAGTACTTGCAAATTGGAAGGAAGAAATAGAAAATAATAATAAAGTAGTATCAGTTTTTCTTGATCTCAAAAGAGCCTTTGAAACTATTGATCGAAATCGATTAATAAGAAAACTTCACAACTACGGAATACGAGGGGTAGCCCTTAAATGGTTAGAAGACTATTTAACCGGAAGATCGCAAGTAACTAAATACGAAGATGGAATATCAGAACTCAGAGAGATTACTCTGGGGGTCCCGCAGGGTACGATTTTGGGTCCACTATTGTTTATTTTGTATATTAACGACCTGGGTACGGTTTCACAGGATTGCAATATCAACCTTTTTGCGGATGATACACTCGTGAGTGTGTATGATAGTGATTTTGAGAGGGCTGTCAAGAAAATGAATCATGAACTAAAAAATATTTCAAAATGGCTGAAAATAAATAAACTTAAGCTCAATACTTCAAAGACTAAAGCTATGGTAATTGGGACTAGGGTTAGTGATAGGACTAGTGTGATAAATTGTGGTATTTCTATTGATGACGTACCTATCGACTTTGTGAAAGAGATTAAATATTTAAGGGTAGTAATAGATAATAGTCTATCATTCAAGAGTCATGTAGATTTCATAGTTAAGAAAGTAGCTAAGAAAATTAGTTTTTTAGGTAGGATTAGCACTAAGTTGAGTACATGGACAAGAATATTAGTTTATAAGACAATCATTGCCCCCACTTCGAATACTGTGCGTCAATTTTACTACTAATTGGTGAAGGTGAGATGTATAAATTACAAAAATTACAAAATAGGGCAATGAGAATAATTTTAGGATGTAGTAGATATACAAGAGTTACACTTATGTTAGATATGTTGCAGTGGCTTAGTATAAGACAAAGAGTTTATCTTAACAGTTTAGTTTTAATTTATAAAATAGTAAATAATAAACTTCCTGAATACATGAGTAGATTTATTGCATATAATAGTGATATTCATATATATAAAACTAGAAATGTGAATAACTTTAGATTACCGTTAAATAGAAAGTCTTGCTCACAAAATAGTTTGTTTTATAAGGGATTGAAATTGTACAACGAAATGCCAGATAAGGCTAAGCAGGCGGGTAATAACATTAGTATATTTAAGAAATTTGCTAGTATTTATGTTAAGAGTATATGTAAAAATTAAGTTAATGTATAATGTATGTACTATTTGTATGTAAATCATCCTAAGGATGAATAAAGTTTATTATTAAATAAGAATTTTTTTCATCCCCTTAGACGGCCTAACAAAGTATGGCACCTAGTCTATGTTATAGAGTAAGGTCTAGTATATGATAGTTTCATGTGCTAGTTAGTGCACACGACCTATACCTATAAAAAACTATTTTTTTTATTGGATGCATCAATTTGTACCGCATAAAATGTATTTGCGTTATCATTATTAGTAACATTTTTAATGGCCAATTTTAAAGCAGCTGGGGCCAATATGTTGCAAACTGCAGCTTCTGCTTTAATTTTCCCTAAATGTAGATATTTTTTTTAATTTATCATTTCCACTGTAAATGTGTTCTAGCAATTTAACTGAACAATCTAGGCTATTGTAGGAAAAGTAAAGTAGGAATTGTAAAGTTATAGTTACAGTTACTCACTCGCTTTTATTCTCTAACGATATTGTAATAGAAACAGCTGTGCAAGAAGCAAGTTTAAATGTAACGCAATTACTTTTTATATGTAACGCGCACAGCTATGGTATACAGGGGCTGTTTAGTTAAACGTAGACAAGTGTCTGTAGTATAAGTATATAGGAATACCGTTGAAACAGCGTTTTTCGTGCTTTTTAATAAATAAATACGAAGCAACTGTTTAATGAGTTTTACTAACAAGCAACAAAGTAATACAATAATTTTACATTTAAAACTGTCAACCAACTATATTTTTAACAACATGAAATTAGGTACATACACATATTACAGTACACAAAGAATAAATAAATGCTAATAAAAAATGCTTCGGTCCACATATCTTTTTCCAGTTTGGATTCTAATAGCATACAACGTACCTTTTCTGTTATTGTTCGGTTCATTCATTCCGCCAAACTATTTTGTTGTGCTGTGCTGTATACCTAATTGTACAGTCTCTTTCAAAAGTAATGTCTCCCCCAGCCGTCGGGTTTATATCTATAATACCTTCCACTTAGCGTATTGTATTCATCGGATATCTTCGGCTAACAAAGAGGCCACAGGGGACACAATGCAGATCAAACGTGTATATAACGTGCATAATTATAATTTTCAATCTCAAGCAGGTAAATACACATATTTACCTGCTAGCGGTAGAATATAGGACTTTATTAAACCCTAGTTTTATACCTGTGATGGTCAGTTTTCTACATTATTTCAGAAGCGTATACTCTTAGTTATTGTTAGTCTTCCAGACTTTTATTGGAGACAATTTTCAATGTATATTATAACAACATAATTATTTGAATATTATAATAATAGAGGAGAAGGTGGTAATATGGAACCCTACTTTGTTTTTCCTCCATAAAATTTTTAATTTTTGTAATGTCGGCAAAAAGTAAGCATTAGCAGGTTTCTTGTTTAATAGTTTATTATACTGAACAAGGAAATTAATATTGGATATATAATTTCAAAGAAAATTGTAAATTTCGCAAAAAGTGTAATTTTCGAGTGGAGGAAAACATGTTGATAATATGGAGCCTCTGAAAATTTGACATATATTTAATAAAAACCTAAGTATAATACAAGAGTTGATGAAACAAGAAGTAAGTAATGTTCAATACTTGAAAACGGCAAGAAAATTCATCGGCAAAAGTCGCAAACGTAGTTGTCCTTTTCACAGTCTGCACAATCATAATGGGCCCACTTTTCACACACAATGCACTTCACCCAAAGTTCACCTCGATTATCCTCGGAAAACTTCCTTTCACAGAAAATACAGCTTGCATCATCTTCTGAGCAGGGTTTATAGCCAAAGAGGACCTCTGGATCGCTAGACAAGTCAGAATGCCTGCTGCAATCATTTTCTTCAAATGAGTCTGAGTCTTCTTTATTTTTTGGTTTGCTTTTCTTTGGTCTGCCTTTCTTTAGATTGTTTCGGCTCTGTGATTTATTCGTCGACCTAGTATTACCGCGAGAAGTGCTAGGTGTAGGAGTCTGCTCTTGGTCGAGACGAGAATCCAAAGTCGTAACCTTTCTTGTCTTTACAAATTCCTCCAGTTCGTTTTTGTACGGTGAGCTAGTGATTACTGTCGCAGAAGAGGATTTTCGACCTTTGTTGGATGTCTTCCTTTTTGGTTGGGGAACTGGACTGATATCAACAGGCAAAATTAATTTCTGTCTTGTAGATTTTGAAGTCGCGGAAGAACTGCAACCGGCCTCTTCAAGGTTTTCTTCACTAATGGCAGCAGCAGAAGTCGAAATTTCTCCACCTGCACTAGTCGACTGTATTTCTTGTTGTTCAGCTGCGATGAAATCAACATCACTGAAAATATTTCTGTTGCAAGGGAATATTCCGGTCGCTATTGATGCTGTTTGAGATTGCACATACGCTTCATTAAGCAGTTCCGCAATATCATATGGTCCTAGGCGACGATTATTATGACGCATCCAAACACGAATAGCTTCACTGTAGTGGGTTTTTAATGCCCCCATAAAAGTTTTATCCAATGGCTGGAGTTTATGTGTTGAATGCGGCGGTAGACATATAATCGTAATATGATTTTCCCGGGCTAGATCTATAATATTGATATTTCGTGTGTGCGAATAGTGCCCATCTAACAATAACAGCACTGGGGATTCTGCAGATGGTTTTGCATGTTTTATAAAGTGTCTGAACCAGTCTAAAAATAGGTGGCTTTGCACCCAACCCGAAGGATGACATTTCCCTATTGAACCGAGGGGTGCATTTCTCATTAGATTATCAGACATGTTTTTGCGGGGGAATATTAGCATTGTTGGTATGAAGCTACCACCAGCACTCATGCAACATATTACTGTCACTGTTGATCCTCTTTCAGCTGCAGTCAGCGCCCCAATTTGCCTTTTACCTTTCATGCCAATTATTTGAGGAATTTTTGTTTGTACGATCGACAAGCCAGTCTCGTCAACATTGAACACGCGATTGGCCGTGAATTTATGCTTTATTATTTACTATATTCACCCTCAAGAATAGCGAAAAACTTATTAATGGATTCTCTGTTAAAACCATTTGCTCTTGAAATTGAAGTACCCGTAGGCTTGCGAATGGAGAGCTTGTCCTGGTTACGCCACAAAAAGTGGTCTAGCCATGCACGTCCAGCTTCTTCCTTCTCGCCGAATGGATGTTTTAAATTATTACGTTCAGCTAACTGAAAGGCCATGACTTTCACATCTCTACGAGTAAGTCCATGGTATTTACTTTCCATCAACAATAAATATTCAACTAACTGATCTTCAAGGTAAGGTGGCAGAACAGGCTTTCTTCCTAAATTCTTTTTAACGAGTTCTTCCGGAGAATATTCTGTTTGATGGACGAAACGTTGCAGCGTTGTTTTTGGCACACCATAATGTTTCATTGCTTTTTTAGTCCCATTTTTTTTTCACGTACGGCAACAATTGCATTAGTCATAGCCTCTTGGTCCCAAGTTTTCCGGCGGGATGTTCGTGCTTGAGACTTTCCTTTCGGGGATAATTCGGTCCGCGGCATAATGGCGACGCTAATAGAATTAACATGTGTTTGAAATTATAAATACAACATATGTAGGTACCTATGTAATATGGACCCCCTGCATATAATATGGAACCCGGTTCCGTAATAACAACACTAACTGGGGTCCATATTAACAACACCACACGACTTTTAAAATTGTTAGGTTAAATTTTTAAAGTAACAGGCATTGATATTTTAATGCGAAAACAATATAACCAAACCCTATACTGATCTACTAAAATACTCAGAATTTACTTACATTTGGATGGACCAGAATTCTGGAACAAAATTGTTCACCAATAAAACTTTTAAAAAACGACGATCAACATAATGACAAATTGGCGCGAAATTAGCGACACGCAAAGATACTGTAAACGTTTTACGGCGTCTGTAAGTGATTCTTAGCGTAGTTTTAATCAGTACATACAGATGTCACCGATAGTTCCAAAATAAGCTAGGGGTTCCATATAATAAGCAGGTTCCATATTACCACCTTCTCCTCTACTCATTTTATTGAGAAATACACGTTTATTGATAGACAAATCTCACAAGAAATCCGTCCCAACAAGGATCTTTTTATAGTAAAAACAAATAACATATATTGCAAATCCATTATAACCCCTTTAAAAGAGTCGTTTCGAAAAGTCTGTAACATTTGTAAAAGAAAATTATATGCTTATGTTTAAATGAAATTGAAATTCTGTAATTAGTGGTTGATGATAATGTAATTTTATTCATTAATTTCACATTTCAAATGAACTATTATTTTGGAGATATAATGTGTATGTCAATTAAATTGCAGTACATTTGAAATGTGAAATTAACGACTACAATTACTTTAACATAACCACTAATTACACAATTTCAATTTCATTTAAAAATAAGAAAATAATGTCCTTTTTCAAAATTTACATTGTTTAATTTATATCTTGTTCATTTATTTCATATTCATTACAACGGTTTAATTACAAATCACATCATTTTAAATTGCCTTCTTGGTAGTTACCTACTTTAATTATTTTGTAGGTACCTATCTTAGTTTTCATCACTTATGTTTTCCTAGAATATATCTCCTCCTACTGTCATCAATATTCTACAAATTGCAGTGTATTTTTATATTTAGTTCAGTATCAATTCATCAGTTTTATAGTATCAATTCATCCAGACTGTCAACTCAAAATAGACGAAAAAATACGCGAAGATGCCTAGACGACTAGACCAAAGAGATTCTGTTGTAGAAGTTAGAGGAAAAATAGTGGCAATGTGGGAAAATGGCAGAACAAAGCGAGAAAAAACGCAGGAGGTAGATTTATCTGTAAGTGTATATTGAATTTTTTAATTTCTTTAATCAAAAACAATTTTATCATCGTTGCATAACAAGAAGAAATGGTATTAATTGAAAAACTATTAAGCGATGATGGAGGAAATCATTGTAAATGTATTGATAAAACTTAAACTAATGCAATGCGGCTTATACAGGTCAGAGAAATTCAACGGTGGATTTCTCGATATCGTGGGATGAATGCCGAGGCCAGACCACTAAAAAATTTGCCTAGGACAGGGAGAAGACGTCGCTTAACAGAGGAAACAACAAACGAGATTACAGAATGTATAAATGCTAATCCGTTTTCGACAGCAACATAAATTAAAGAAGAGCTGAATTTGCAATATGTTTCAAATTCTACTATTATGAGAGCTCTACATACGAACGCTGTACATAGTCGAAAACCTGCCAGAAAACCGGAATTAACTGCAGAGAATGCTATGAGTAGATTGAATTTTGCACGGGAAAACATAAATAGAAATTGGAGTAACATTATTTTTTGTGACGAAAAGGTATTTTCGTCCTCCGATGATACAGCGTTCTTTGGCGGCGAAGAGGAACACGGTATCAAGTTGAAAATATACAACCAATACGAAGAAGTGGTAGGATTACTGGCGGATTTTGGGGATAGATGTGCGCCGCCGGACCTGGAGAAATTGTGCCGATAGAAGGAAGACTTAACGGCGACGAATATAGAGACATATTAGACGAAGTTTTTTGCCTACCGCCCGCATTTTCTTCCCGGAGGGACCAATTTACCTAGTCCAGGATAACTGTCCCATCCACAATTCTAGGCCAGTCCGAAACTGGCTAGAGGAAAATCCAATGGTGTCGGTAATTCCGTGGCCGAGTAGGTCACCGGACCTAAATCCTATAGAAAATGTGTGGGGTTTGCTGGTGCAACATTTTGAAAATGTAGGAAACATTAGAACTCTTGCAAACCTTCAAGATGCGTGTGGGACAATCTACGAGTTGCGAATTGTGTTAGTTTTGTTTGTTCAGAAAAAAATTTTTGTGTTATACTTTTTTACATTTTTAGTTTAATTATTTTAAACTTTGTTTAGAATGTATTTTTATTTATTGCAATCTTAATTTATTTTTTTATCCGAAATTCATTGCGAATTGTATTAGTTTTGTTTAGATTGTAAGTGCCATGTATTTATTTTTATTTTGTGATATTCTTAATTATATATATTTTTTAATTTATATTTTAAATTTTGTTTAGAATGTATTTTTATTTATTGGAATTTGAATTAATTTTTTTACCGAAATTCATTTTTTTATCTATACACTTTCAATGTGACCAAAATTGATGCGTTCTATACTTTTGTATTGATGAATAAACGATATATTATTATTGTTATCATTGTGATTTGCTTTATTGGTCCTATTACCTTTATCTTGACGCAACAGATTTTCTAAATGTGATTTGTATGTCATGCTTCCATAAGGTATTTTAAACGAAATTTTAATTAATATTTGATCATAAATTTAGGAACATGTAATAAATGTATTATAGTAATTGCGATATACCGAAAAGTGAAAAAACTATGATATAAAATAATTTCTGAAAAAAGCAATACATAACTTCTTTGTTTTTTTGTTTCATCATTATAACTCCAGGTAATTGTATTTATTTTCAAATATTGAATTTTGAATATAGGATAGCTAAATTTTCTATTGACGTTCGCAACATCACTAAATCATCACGTTAGATTAAAGACGCACCATAGTGAAGTATTAACGTATAGATTTATTAAATCCTTAAAAGCAATAGGCAACCCTAAAGCCTAGTATAATGCATCAATATCAAGCCTTTAAATTTTAATACGCACGTTCAACTCATACATCGTTGCGTGCTCCCACAATTGCTATAACCGAGGTCGCCCGACGACTACAGTACGTCGCTTGGAAGGTATTATTGATATGAACCCGACGGCTGGGGAAGACATTATTTTTGAAAGAGACTGTACATTCCATTTGAATTCCTTTGTTCACAAAAAAATTGTTTAACATCATTTGTGAGATATTGACGTCCATTGTCACATCGAAACCTACTAATTCACTTGTCGAAATGAGCTGTTACTATTACCTCGTACATTTTAAAATATTTAAAAACTTCTCCTTTATTCTTCAATAGGTAGACAACTGAAAAATGTGTAAAGTATCGTCTATAAACACCAAGACATATCGATTTCCGTTCAAGTGGGCGTTTTGCTTTTATATGTACTTTTTTGTGTGGTAAGCAGCACTGATTCCCTTCTATGCAAGTCGAACAAATTTTATCTTCCAGATCTTTTAAATTATAGCTTACCCCCTTAGCCACTTCCTGTAATTGTCTCATATTTCCAATACTCATGTGACCTAACCGCCTATGCCACAGCTTTGCCTTGTTGTCATTAACATAGCAAGCATGAACAGTAGTTGTCGAAAGTTGTAACTCATACAACTTGCCGTTTCTTAGAGCGGTAGCTAAAATCTTTGCCCCCTTCATTAATTGTCCTTTGCCATTCTCAAAAACTATTTTTAGGCCATTCATTTCAAGTTTACGTACAGATAATAGGTTTAACTCAAGGACTGGAACAAATAAAACATCTTTAATCATAATAGGTGTTTCAGACTCACCAACAGTTCTTATTTTTATATCTCTCATCTTTTTTTGTCTGTAGAAACTGTCCGGACTTGGCACTCTTTATGTTTATTTTATTTTCTAATAACCGTATATTTTCCAAATATTGATCATTTTGTATCAAATGCTCAGATGCTCCTGAATCCAAAACCAATTTATACTTTGAGTTCCAACACTTCCATTCATTGCTGCAAAACAATAACATTCTTCTTCTTCACTTGGCTTAGACACTGTTGCCTTTGCTTCAGCATTGGAATTCTTAAAATTATTCCTCTTTTGAGGTTTCCGACACTCAGATCTCATATGACCAACTATACCACAATTGTAATACTTAAATTTAAACTTTTCTACATTACTTCTAGGTGTATTTCGTTTGGTTGACGTTACAAATGCAATATTCTGTTGATTTTCATTTTTCATTTTTTACTTAAAATAACTTTTTTTCGATTCTTTTTCCAACAGTCGATTTTTCGCAAATGCTAAGGTCAATTTCTCTGCTGACAGTGTTTCAAGTGCTGTAACAATAGTATCGTACTCACTTGGCATTGTCAATAACAAATGACACTACGTTTAATTCTTCTAACTTAGCACCTATAGAACGTAATTCTCTGATCAATGTGTCAAATTTAAGGAAATGCGCTTCCATTGACTGACTACAAATTTTATGGTTAGGAGAGATTTTCTGATTAGTAACTGCCTGGCTATTCCTCTGCGTTCAAAGGTTTCGAGTAATGTTGACCACATTTCGAATGCACTTTCCGCATCTTTCACATATTCTAGATGCGTATCAGCTATTCTTTGCACAATTTGCAGTCTACATTTCCTATCTTTCTTCTTTAATGTTTGCAACCAGCTGCTTTACTTGCCTTAACGTCAGCTGTATCTGTTGCTAAAAACTCTACTTTTGTGTGTAAGGTTCATCAATTAGTTTTAATAACTCCATAGGATCTTAACAATAAACATCGGTATCACCTTACACCACAACTTTGATTAATTATTCGGGACACGTGTTTCGAAAACGCATGGGTTTTCATCATCAACCGAATACCGAATGAATAAATAAAATTAAAAAACATCATATCATTATAAACATCCCCCTATTTCTTGTATAAACAAGCAACGCATGCGAACTCTACTTAACCGGACTAATCGTTAGCACATGTTGCGAAGGACATCCTATTTGTTTAAATTTTTAAACAAAACCGACCTTCCAAGAATCGATGATTCTCTATTCATGAGATTATTTTCGTGTTTATACATAAAAATACTCTCATAGGCGTCGAGTTCCCTTGGCTTATCGACGGCTTTTAATAATTTGACACTGTCTGTTTCAATATGATGTCCCTTTTCAATTAAATGTTGTGCTACTGCGGACTTTTCCTTTCTTCCGTATCGAAAGTGAGCTAGATGTTCTTTGTATCTAGTCTCTATTGACCGTTTTGTTTGCCCGATATAAATTTGATCACAGTTTTTACATGCAATTTTATAAATTCCCGACTTCTGTCCCATCTCAGGTTTGTCTTTCGGGTTGCCTAAAAGATTTTTTAACGTACTATTGGTCTTATAACAAACATTTAAATTAAACTGTTGAAAAACGCGGTTCAATCCTTTGGTTATAGGGTGGAACGGTAACTTAATGAATTTCTTTTCCCGGTTATTCGATGGGACTAAAGTAGTGGAATTTCTGACGTGATTCTTATATTGGGCTTTTTTAAGCGTGCATTCAACATCTGCAGAAGAGAAACCATTATAGACCGCTATTCTCTTAATAAATTCTAATTCCTTCTGAAATCTCACTTTATTTAGCGGGAATTTAACCAATCTATTAATTAAAAAATTTATCGCAGACATTTTCTGTTGATCACAATGATTTGAATCTGCTAGAATGAATCTATTCGTATTTGTTTTCTTTTCTGTAGATGTCAATTTCCAATCTATTATGTTCATTCCTAATAACTAGAGTATAACAACGAAGAATTAGATTTGTTAAATAAAGGCTTGAAATTTGGCATTCGGGACCGAAAAGTTCCAATGGAGAAAGTCATTGCGTCCATAGAAACGAATATTAGAGGTATGGATTATACAACTAAGGAATACATAAGGAATGCATGCAAAACCAAAATTACACACAAAATTACGTGTCAAATTATTAAAAGCCGTCGATAAGCCAAGGGAACTCGACGCCTACGAGAGTATTTTTATGTATAAACACGAAAATAATCTCATGAATAGAGAACCATCGATTCTTGGAAGGTCGGTTTTGTTTACGAATTTAAACAGATAGGATGTCCCTTCGCAACATGTGCTAACGATTAGTCCGGTTAAGTAGAGTTCGCATGCGTTGCTTGTTTATACAAGAAGTAGGGGGATGTTTATAATGATGGTTTTTTAATTTTATTTATTCATTCGGTATTCGGTTGATGATGAAAACCCATGCGTTTTCGAAACACGTGTCCCGAATAATTAATCAAAGTTGTGGTGTGAGGTGATACCGATGATTATTGTTATTACGAGCCCACAGTCCTTGAAATCACTCTGACACTCCCATAGGATCTTCATTGGAAATTTCCAATTATTAAAATTACTTCCATCAAATAACGGAATTTTTGTTCGTTCTTCCAGAGTTCCTGCCATTTCCATATAACCAATAATCATTAAACGATTCAACATGCAACCGATATTTTACGTTTTCACTTCAATTAAGTACTTTATTTCTGGGATAACTGGGCACATAATTTGTTGAAACAGAGTTTTTCGTGCTTTTTAATAAATAAATACGAAAAAAATGTTAACAGACTTTTACTAACAAGCAACAGAGTAAATATAATAGTTTTACATTTAAAACTGTCATATTTTTAACATCATGAAATTAGGTACTTACATACATATATAACAGTATTCTCAACACAAAACGGTATTCAAATTGTTAAGAAAGCAAGTTCCGACAAATACGATTTTACTAATAAATCTCTAAATAGTCAATTCTTTGAACGCGCTCACTGTATGTGTTAAAGATACTAATTATTAAGGTGAATTTTCTAATTTATTCGAAGGTTATTGAATTACAGAATTGATACCTATACCTATAACTCTTCGCACTACTAAACATTACATGTTTAGTAAGTAGGCGATACTACTTTCCCAGCAAATAATATAGTGACACCTGCTGAAGATTCCTCTCCCAGTTTTGCAGTTAAGAAAAATATAAAAGGATGGTCTGCAGTGAACGTAGAGATTATCGGTTCCGGGGCAGGTCTTACCAATATACCTAATCCTAAAAAGAAGAATATAATAAATTTTATGTAACATATAAAGGTTTTATGATACAGACCTTCAGTTACTACAGCCGCTTCGGCACCTTCCTCATTCACTTCTATAAACGCTTTTTGAATTAATTTGTCAAATATAAAATTATCTGGGTATTCGACCATATTTCCAAAATTCGCATTATCGCCAAATATTACTCCGAGGCCAAGCTATATAAAAAAAATTAATAATGTTAACTACGAAATGACTTATACAACTCGCAGTTAAAAAAATTTTTTGTAACTACATGACAATGTCAATACCATGTAACGGGTGAACGATAATAAATAAAAACCGTCATCGTTTTACAAGGGTGGGTCAATATATTCCTTACCTTTTGAAATTCCCGCCTCTTAACTGAAGGGGCGACACTGCTGACAGATATCTGTCAGTTGACTCCTATTAAAATTTGAACAAGCTGTGTCATTTAGTTTGTGTTTTACAACCATTGATAGCAGACTACCGCGTGATTTGAGGAGAAAATGAAAAAAAAAGTGAAATGCGTGTGATCATAAAGCATTACTTTTTGCGAAAAAAAAACCATCACTCAAACCAAGGCTAAGCCTGATAAGTATTATAGGAACTCAGCTCCATCAATTTCAATGATAAAAAAGTGGTCTACTGAATTTCGTTGTGGCCGTACAAGCACGGAAGATGTCGAACGGTTTAGACGCCCAGTTGAGGTCTCTATACCCGAAACAATTAAAAAAATTCGCGATATGGTGTTGGCCGATCGGAGACTGAAAGAGCGAGAGATTGTGGAAGCCATAGGTATATCACATGGCCCAGTGGTTTCAATTGTGAATGATCACTTGCGTATGAGAAAGCTTTCCGCAAGATGGGTGCCGCGTTTGCTCACAGTCGACTATAACCGCAATCGTGAAACAACTTCGGAGAAGTGTTTGGCACCACTACACACCAGAGACAAAACAGTGCGTTTCTCGGGGTAAATCGGCGGCAAATAAGGCCAAGGTGGGTTTGTCAGCCAATAAAGTCATGGTGACCGTTTTTTTTGGATGTACGCGGTATAATCCGCATTGACTACCTTCAAAAGGGTAAAACAATTAATTGCGAATATTATGCCAACGTATTGGGTCGATTTAATGAGGATTTGAAAAAGAACTACCGCATTTGGTCATTTTGGTTCTTTTCCACCAGGACAACGCAAGGGTTTAAACATGTGCAGTTTCCAGGGCAAAAATCCATGAATTAGGCTACGAATTGCGCCTTCATCCGCCCTATTCTCCGAATTTAGCCCCATTGTTTCCAAACCTCAAGAAATGGATCGGCGGAAAGAGATTGACTGCAACAAATACCTATTTTGATAACCTCGACAAATCTTATTTTTTGGAAGAGATAAAAAAATGGAGAAACGTTGGACAAAGTGTGTAGAGCTCAAAGGAGACTATGTTGAAAACTAAAATGATTTTTATCCAAAAATCGGTGTTTTATTCAAAAAGTCACGGACATGTTGACCCGTCCTATATAAAGAATTATACAAAATAAACTAACGTTTCTTAATGGATCCTCCAATGGAATGGTACTTTCGATTTTAAATTTTGGTAGTGTTACCTCTACATCTCTCTGCCATGTACCCAAATTGTTCAAATCAGTATTGGATATTTTCTTTTCTAAATCATTAATTCCCATTTTAGAATTAGGTAAGAATATGATCATACTAAAACGCTGGTTTTTGTAATTCATCTTCAATATTTTAGCGTCTAATTCTCCGTTCTCCGCATAATCGAAATTTGCTGTCTGTCTCATCATCGGATGAGAAATAGTTTGATCTTCGGATACATAGAATGTTTGTGAACGAGTGGCGTCCTTCTTAAAACGCCACAACCAAGTACCTTTGAAGTATATTGCGTTTAAAAGAATCCCTCGCTTAGAGTTAGCAAAATCATCAGGATCGACAAGCTTATCAATTTTATTATTGGTCTTCTTCTTTACCCAATCATTAATTTCATTAGCAGCCGCATTGCTTTGTCTAAAATCTATACTCTCAATATCAGCATCAAAATAAGTTTGAGCAGTTGATCGGAAATCCGCGATTAATCGATACTTCTTCTGTAAATATATTTTATTCGCGATGCTTATGGTGATATTTTTGGCTGAATTTAAATCATCCAAACTGCGTTTGTATGCAAGTGCTGTCTCATTACTATCCGGTACATCCAGAGATTTCTGAAGGCTAGCATACGTGTCTCCAGCAGCCGCTTTGTAAGCCAGAGACAGAATAGCATGTGCACTGAACGGTGAAAATATTAAATTACGATCCGCTGCAATATTCTTGTAAAGGTTATTAGAGAAAGTATTGATAGCCGATGACAGATCATCTGCGCTGATTGTTGTAATTGTTGATATAACGAGGAAAGTTGTACAAGCTGAAAAAAAAGTAAAATTGTACTCTTGTCTGTAGCAAATATATTATTTGCTTCAAAATTCAATCATAAAAAATATTTTATCCATGCAAACTTTGCCACCCTCTCTCACTTCCTTAGAGGTCGAATTTATAAACACGTGTTTCATTTATTGTGTCAAAGAAAATGAATACCAAATTCTAAGAAAATATGGCTATAACAAATACTTTTTCTTTGTAAAATCTTTACCACTCCCTATTATCTCATTAGGGGTTGAATTTGAAAATCCATCGAGACACGTATTTCATTAACTTTGATACAACACAGTATAATAGTATCAAGTTTCAAGCAATTTTGATAATATAAGCACTATTTAGATACGCCTCCTTACAGGCGGAATTTTGACAAATCGCTTTTCAAATAACGCCTATACTAAAAAAAAAAAGAGTTTTGTGAAACGACTAGCGAAAATAAAATATACGGACTAATAGATGAGCTATAGCCTACAATTCACGACGATATTCTTAAATTTTGATTTTGTAAGATACATATGTCCCTTTCCTTACTGCATATACTTGATTGAGACCGATCATTAGAAAGATTAGGCTTTCTAACGATAATAAATTTCTGCAAAGTTACATATGCACATTAGATAATTGAATCTCTACAACCTCAATTTCAGAATTATGGCTTAAAAATGGCGACAGTATAAATCTAAGCATCATGACGCAAATTCAAAAAAGTCATAAAATCTCTAAAACGACTACGTTTGGGTAGAGAAAATTAATATGATGTCAAGTGTAACCTATAGTTTTCACAATGTAACGTTACCACAATTATAGCAAAAATAATTATGTATATGCAAAAAAAATACTCAAAATTGACGTCCATGATTTATCACAAAATTTCAGAAGTCCAAGTTTTTAACACTCTTTATACTATAAATTCGAAGAAAACGCTAAATTTAATGTCACCAGTACAAAAGACATGTCTCAACTGGCACATCAAGACCTTCCTCCGCGTCTTACGTTAAGCGAGATAATTTTTTTCTCATCAGCTGATTGCTGTTGCCATTTGGCAACACTAGGCGCTAATGGGTCACATTAGGGTAAACCTGTGGAGAAGTTCTTGTCAACGACAAAGAAATAGAATATGAAGTTTATCATAGAGCTTTTGTCAGCATTATGGGCAAGAAGCAATTCTCTAAAATCATTCCAAGATACTACATATTACTTATCGTATAGAGTAACTGTTAAGGATCATATTTATGTAATTTCTTGTTTTTTGTATATTGTTCATCTATAACGATTTTAAGACAGAGTTTTTGAATTTTCCGCCATTCAAATAGAAAGAGACTGATTATATAGTCAACCTTCCTTTAAAATAATATTATAACATATTTCTAGATTAAATTTTACACAGATATTAAAATTTTATACCACCAATTTATTTCCAAATTGCTTTAAAATGTACAATAGTCTTTTGTTTAATTACGGTCTTTCAAATATATTTTTGTATATGTAAACTGGTCACTGGTTTACATTTTTTTTCCAATAGTCATGTCGCATGTGCAATAGTGTTAACCAATGAATATTGTAGTTTACTTGCGTTATTAAAAAATAACGTTTTTAGAATAGTATAATGGCCGTATTCACAAAAAATCATGTAACGAATGATTACGTAACAGTCCGTTTAATTTTAACGACTGTTAAACAAAATATCGTATTCATAGATTTTACAACAGAGCTTTAACGCCTCGTTATTTATTACGACCATCTAGGGTATTCCAATGAGTTTTCTTTGGTGAAAATCAAACTTCACCGCAATGTGAAACATTTCCGATTAATTAAACTTTCAAATTGACGCAAAATTGACGTTTGTATTTAAAAGAATCAACTACATTTTTCTTTGTTAATAATAATAATGCTTACTGGAAAGCAGCCAAAAGGAAGAAATTTCTCCGAAAGAGGAATTGCTTTATTATTAAACGTTATCGAAGGATATATCAAAATAATCGAAAACAAGAAAACTGCTTGCAAAGAAAAAACGTGTATTTGAGAAAAGATAATGTGTGCAATAATTAAGAAACTTTTATGTCAATTTTAAAAGAAGCACTAGAAAAGAACTGGCTGATGATGAAGTAAATAATAAAGTATATATGTATATACATATGTATAATGTACATAAAGGCTTACTTTCATCGTTTTATCGGCAAATTTAATCTTACCTAAGAAAAACCTACAAAAAAATTTCAGGGGAAAATGGAGAACGCTATCCCCAACAAATAGCAATCTGCAAAATGTTTATTTTCAAACTGTATGCGTAATGAAGAATCATAAAATACAGTACTGTCGCGTACAGAGCCTGGCGATCGTGCTGCAATATGCATGAATTTTAAATGTGCGCCACATATACACTGTACATTATAAGAGAACCATCCTTTTCGATTTCTGTAGAGTTCAGCTTGTTCTCCAAGTGACTGCATTCTTATATGAGTACAGTCTATTGCTCCAACTTATTTTGAAATTTTCGTATATTATTCCTTGTTTTTGGCATTTGTATAAATTGTGGTCGTATTTCTGCAATTACTTGGGACACTTGGGCAACTATTCTACTTACAGTAGGTTGATTTACGTTTAGATGCATACAATCGCAATTTAAATTTAATTCATAACTGACACAGCTTTATTTCTGTTTGTACCTTTTTCCAGGTCGGGACCAATCATATTAATATCATATTATTCTGTTACTGTTAATTTATTAAAACTATACCTCATTTTAAATTCGACGTCATCAAATAACTCAGACGGGTTCCGCCGATCTCTATACTTCAATCTAGGCATTGCGTCTAGAATATCCTCAACAAATTCGATATCTGAATTTTTAGAAGATGACATACCTCGAAGTGTCAAATTTCAAACTACATAAATATGATAATTGACGTTTTTAATTGACATTTTACTTTTTATCGTTAAACATTTTAATCCCTCGAAAAGTTGGTGTTATAGTTACGATGGATTTAACGAATCTTTTTACGATGCAATTGTTTGTGAATACAAAATTAACGTATTTAATGCTCCGTTACGTATTACGTTCCGTTATTAGTTATTACTGGCTTTTGTGAATACAGGCATAAGTGTATCTTTCATAAAACTAAGGTTAAAATGTCATTCTAGAGCTAGAAAAAATAGTTACTTCATTTAATATGCTTATATTCCAAGTTTAATAATTCGTGTTGAGAGTTAACTTGTATAAGTAATGCGTTTAAGGTGAAACTTTGTAAATATATAGATTGTTAATAGTGTAACGACGAGTTTTATTTTACAAAGTGCTACGCAGACAATTCCTTCAAAACAGGAGGAGTTCAAACAGTAACATAAAGAGTAATTTATAATAACCACACGTATAATGTAAATCTATACATAGTTGGGATTTATAGAGGACAATTGCTACATCGGAAATGGATACGGCAAATTGAATTAAATTTGTGAAAGGAACAAGTAAATTATTTGAATATGAATGACGTAGTAAGTAATTTTAAGTCAAAATTTCCTAATGTATTTTTGTTTCGCATAGATAAAATTGAGGTCATACAAGCATCCTTGTACTTTACTACTACTTTCTAGACCGATTTTCATGAAACCGTGTACTGTACCTTTTGCGTTGATTCTAAGGGTTCTCAGGCCGTGAAAGCCTTTGATATCATTTACAAATTTTCAAAATTATAAGATTTCAAGAACATCGAAAAGTCCTAATGAACTAATTCCATTGATAACTATGTATTTCCGGTCGAAATATTTGTTAGAATCCCCATTTTATTTATGTGATATCTGTGAATCCAGAATCACATTTAGGCTAACCTCTATATTAGTTAGCAAGTCTGGTAAAGTTTCTGGTCCTGTTTAGGTCGCGAGTTTTTCTTATTTATATTTCTATTATTTAATTACCGATATATAATTTGGTACAATCTTACCTTGTAATTTGTGAAACGTCATCTTGCTTAGATGTATGTTGAAACAAAACACACAAACGTATATTTTATGCTGGAGATTGTTTTGCTTAATTAAGTATGCAACAATTATATCTATCTATAACTTACTTTTTATTACAAATAACAATTGAACTTTTATCGCATACAATTGTTATAGAACCATGATTTAGTATCGAAATCGAATTGTTTAATTAATTTTCTCTTCGCTTATTATTACTTTTTATACTACCGGATTCGTAAATTGGTTGTTGTTGCTATGTTTATGGAAATTAGATGAACTCTTCTTCTCTTAACTTAACTGTCATAAATTTAGACACCATCTACTTATTTAAGAGCAGGTTGCGAGAGCAGATAACGGATATGAAATGTTTTGGGTGGTGCAAAGCTTCAGGGCATGTCAATATTCACACATACAATACATTAAAATTGCACGGATGTATGCATTATCCATGTAACAGGGATAAATGTAGAGTTCTTCAAGGCCAGAAGAACATAAGTAAACTGCGTTTCTTTGTTGACAGTACAAATAAAAGCCTCAGGTAGATCCTACTGCACAACGGAACGTTTTCAGTTCAATCTCGATTGGAAATTCCGATTAATTAAAGGAAACATGTAACGACATTGAGAAAGTTATAAAGTATACAAATCATAACTAGGTGATCTGTATGGATATCAGTATGGTGATCTTTTTACTTGGCCTTCAAAGATGATATGCAAAATGTTTTTGTGCCTCTAATATAGTCGAGCTAGCAACCAACACTTGATTCAGAAAAATTGCCCTCTCAGAATATCTGTAAATGTTGGAAAAAAGTATTATAACCCAACCTTTAGGCGACAGAGAATTAGTAATTTTTCTACCTCTTCGCATCAAATTTGGTCTTATGAAGCAATATGTTAAAACTCTAGATATGCAAGGTTTCCAGTACATATGTAAAAAGTTTCCACGACTAAGTTAGGAAAAAATTAAAACGGAGGTATTTAATGGAACTTTCATGAGAGATCGAAATTTCATCAACTCAACTATGGACGAAGTTAAGAGAAGAACCTGGACTTCATTCATAATGGTAGCGAACAATTTACTTGGAAACAAACAAATTTCCATCTGAATATTCCTTGTTGTCGATACACGCTTGTCAGTATTTTGTAATAGCTAAATAAGCTGTTCCAGCTTCCACCTCATTAGTGCTGACATTTGTGGATTTATCTTATGTTCGACTTCCTTCGTTTCAATTCATTATTGAGACCTGGTCTTCGTCATATTTGATATTGAATATAATATCGCCTCTGTTTATATTTCATTAGATAATATTTAGGAGATGTACCAAAATCGCGTCAATGCTGATGGAACTAGCATTGTATCTACATGGAATGCATTTTTACGTATTTTTATTTCAATAAAGTTTAGTCACTGCCTGTACCTACTAACGTTTTTAGTGGATAACCCTTCACTTCAGTTTGCTTTTCAAATTTCGATTTGTTATGGCCAAGTTTGACAGCATTTGCATTTGTTGTTTGAGCATTTGTAGTCGCTGGTCATACTTCGGAAGATATTTCACACTGACATTGAAACTCATCTACCAATTATGATCTAAAACGAAAGTAGTTCTAAATAACATGACTGGTTCTGTGAAATCCTTTCTTTTATTTTATTTACAAATAACTCTCGAATAGTAGAACTGTAGAAATACTCTAACCAATCGCAAAACAGTGTTAAGGGATTACTAGTATCGAACCGACGGGTAAGAATACGAGCAGCGCTCCCCTCAGTTGATATGCAGTTGCGAAAAGAAATATATCTCTGTTCGATTTTGAAGGTCGCGCTAGGTTTCGAAGTAGATGCAGCGTTATGAATGAGAACATATCTAAATATTATCATACATCATCACATAAATTAATATTTGTACATATGCTCAATTTGCTTATATCTTTACGTACACGCTGAAAATTCCGTAATTACTAAAGAATATAAACACAAGTAGATATAAAAGGAAATCAAAATATTTTTCATGAAATACGTTTAAATATTAAAGCGTAAAATTTGGAACTTTATAGAATGTTATCTAATGGTGGAGTCAAAATCTGGTATTAATAAAAATGAGATTAAGAAGCAACCACTGTAAGAAGACAAATACGAGATATAAAACACCGTGCTTGACACAAAACAGTTATCATTTCTCTTATTTGTGACCACTCGGGTTAACAAGATTTTTGTTTGAAACAAACTGATATTGATAAAATAAGTTCTGATTGGAAAAAAGTTGCCAATCTCAAGCAGGTTTCGGAGATATATATTTTTAGGGCGCCACTGTACATGATAATGGGATGTACAGTCCCCACATCAAATGTTGAGCGAAAGAAGAAATAAAGGACAACACAATTAATAACATTTTAACAATTTTTATTTAACACCTTATTGAAAGAACAATTCATGAATTTCTTCTGAAGTGCTCACAGTTAAGCCAAAATATGCTCCTTGAAGAGGAAGTAATAAAACAAATAACCTTCTGGTGGTGGTTGAGGTAGTGGCCTCGGTTTCTTTTTTCTAGTGGCAGTCCAATCACCGGATCCTCTGCAAAGGCGAATGGCGGCTGTCCTGGCACCTCTTCCCGTGGAATCTGTACACAGAAAAAGAAGCAGTACTTGCTCACAAAACAAAATTCTGGTGACCACACCAATGATGAATTACTTATTTGTTACAAAAAATTTTTAAAACTATTTATTTCTAAGGGCTGTTTCTTTTAATGAAAATTTGTACTAGTACTATTAAATATATGAGACTGATGATAAAAAGAAATTATATGAAATTCGAATAACTTCGCAAAAACTTTCTTTTTAAAAGGGAGGAAAATGCTAACTATTTCAAAAAACCTTATAACGAACCAAATGTTCGTTTTAAGTAATGAGAAAACTAACCTGTTAATAGTTATTTCAACTCATATCCTGATTTTTACCCTAGGTAATACATGTATTGGCTCTCTCTCTTGTATTGTATTAATTGAACAAGTGATAACCATCCAACAACTAACACGTGTGTGGACCCTCCTTTACGGTAGGAAGAAATTTACCTAAACACCAAAGAAAAATCAGCAAAAGGATCTATAGAGAAACATTTGAATCTCTTGATTAATTAATTCGCTAAGCGAGACCACAGAATAAACAGAAAGGACAAAAGCCTTAAAATTGCTATCATGGTTTTTATGCGCATGACTGACAGACGCCATTTCTAAAATATGTCCAAATATTTCTGGAATGTTGTTTACATGTTTATTGTTTGTTTGAAGGTGTTTGGAGGTTAGTTTTTAGTTGCGAGTTTCGTGATTTTGTGATGTGTACGTTTTACCTACTTGGTTTATGTATGTTGGCAACTATTCTAATTATAGTAAGTAAAGCATAATTAAATATTACAGTTAAAATAAAATTTGTTGTTAGATTCTTGTTTAAAACCTTAAATATCTATTTTTACATATAATGATCTAATACTTTATGTACATTTCGAACATATCTAACCTAGATGCTTGAAATGAAATTCAAACTTTTCCGCCAACATTCTTGGACATATTTTCAAAATGGCATCAATAGCCTCAAGGTCACTCAGAATCGTCATTCAAACATCAAAGGTTCCGACAAACTTGTCCTTTCTGTTTATTCTGTGGCGAGACTCATTTATCGCAGCCAGGTGCAAACCTATGAGGAAGACATGTGCATAAATTAAAAAAACGTTAAATCCCAAAAACACTAGAAAAATATGTTTTTAACACAGAGAAAATGAACTTGTCTAATTCCTACTTAATCAGCAATTAGTACTAAACATCTAAGCAAAGCAAACGGTATAAATTAAAGATTGTACAATCCTTGATTGAACTCACTTTGCTCGCACACACGTAAAGTAAAGTAAAGTAATTCTTTATTTCGAAAGACCATGGAAATGGTATAGAAACAAGTCAAAAGCAGTATCTATAAGGAAAAGATAGTGTACATAGAATTATAATGAGTGACAAGAAAATTCTTATTCTAAGTAGCTGATGTAATCAATTAAAGGAATATTCCAAAAAAGCACCTAAAGAGTAAAAGCAAGTGTCTGTTAGTATACTTCTCATTTTTAATTTAAACTGAGAAGGTGTTAGTTCCTTCATTTGATGAGGTAACTTGTTGTAAATCTTTATAGCTAGTACATATGGTGACCTTTGAAACAATATTAGTCGTGCGTTGGGAGTAGCCATGTTATCTCTGAATCTAGTATTGTAGTTGTGAAGGTCGCTGTTTAATGTATATTGTTGTTTGTTGGTGTGTGCGTATACAACTAATTCATATATATATATATATATATAGATGAAAGTGTCATAACACTGTGACTAATAAAAAAATCTCTGCAAATAAAAGAAAAAGTAAAGGCCCCAACACAGAGCCTTGTGGAACCCCTATATTCGTATTTAGTATGGTAGATGAAAAGTCACTACTATTATTGCTGTTATAATGACGAATGTTAACATATTGTTCCCGATTTGCAACAAAAGACTGTAACCAACTTAAGGCATTACCTCTAATCCCAAGTTTTTCCAATAAGAGTGTGTGGTCGACACAGACAAAGGCCCTGGTAAGATCTAGAAATATACCGACGGGATAAGTACCGCCGTCAATAGCATCAACCACACTACCCAGAAAGCTGGCAAGAGCTGAAGCTGTAGAGTGGCCTCTTCTGAATCCATGCTGATAGATTGATAAAATATTATATTTATCCAGGAATTCTTCAAGTCTGGACAAGTAGCAGTACTCAAAGATTTTAGAAAAACACGATGTCAACGCAATAAGGCGATAGTTCTCCAAAAGGGCTCTATGCCCTTTCTTATGCAATGGTACTAATTTTGTAATTTTTAGTAAATTAGGGAATTCACCTTCAACAAAAGATTTGTTAATTAAGAAAGATAAGACCGGAATCAGCTGGTCACAAGCAGCTTTAATAATAATTGGTGCCCTACTTACCAGTCTCCCTAAATAACCATTGCAAAAATTAGTGTAGTCAAAAACTATGCATTCTGGCATTGAATATTGCCACTCGTCATTTACTTTCACACCTGTACGGAAGTAGTATTTGATAATTTTTGCTTTCTACTCTCTGTTGAATACCATTGTTTTTTCAATTTAATGTAACGTTCAGAAATGTTTGACACAAACGCTCAGATTGAATATCAAGTAATAAATGTCATTATGTGAAAATGACTAAAAAAGTAACAATCCATTCACATAGCCTACTCGAATTATGATTTTTCTGGATGTGTGCTTACATGTTACTTATGAAGATTTTATTTAACTAGTGAAGCAAACATGGTGACAGCGGTAAACCTGAAGAAATTAGAAAGGATTATTTAAAAAATAAAACAATGGACTCGAGGATACGCACTGAGTTAAGTTTTGAGGGCAACCTTTTGGAGAATTGGAGTTGGCGCTTAATTGCGCCTGATTTAAAATTGACAAAAGCCGTTAATATATATCACATTATGAAAAGTAGTAGAAGTAAATTAAATGAAAGTAGCAGAAGTGGTACTGAAACTGTAAGATATGTCAAAGCGACAAGAAAGTAAACAAAGAGCGTCAGATCAAAGAAAAATTAGAATAAATTATTGTAAAGCTACTAAACAAAATAAACAGTCAATTAGGAAAGCGTTCCACAATAAGCAATGTTATCGATGTAGTTAATCAGACAGTTATCTAAATCAGCAGTTGAAATTTGTGAATAATGATTTTTCATTAATGCGCGTTTTGAGGTTCTTCGGTTTTGGGTGAAAGAAATGCTACTTAAAAGAGTTCGAAATAAAGGGAGAAAAGTTTGTCAGATACAAAGCGTAATTCACGTCGGAAATATCTGATTCTTTCACGGATGCGTGATGCACTCGCTCGTCTTAAGGTGTTATTAGATAGTGATGAGAAAATTTGAGAAACTTCTTTTGAGAATAATTTAATGATCGTAGTAGCGAGATAAAAATGTTATGGAGCACAGTATAGATAGTTTGAGACCTAGTTAAATATTCTTCAATATCATTTATATTTTGAATAAATTCCATTTTGTGACCACAACAGAAAATCCACGCATAGATCTCAGGGACTGTATATTACCTTATATTCATGTCAACGAATAACTGAGCGACGTTTATAATCCAGTGTTATTTCTTGATATGCTTTAAAACTATGTCACAGAATATCAAACTACCACAATTTGCACTCCTTGTCGGCGCTTTTGTTTTTTGTAAGACAGATTCAGTGACCTTCAGGCTATTCACGCAACTTTGTGTGGAAAAAACGCAGGGTCGAATTGAGAAAAAATTGTATACGTTGACAGGGGGGTATTGACTGAAAACTAGAAGCCGTTAAAATAAGTATATGTTGATATAAAATATGTAGATATAAAATATGAAATATGTATGTATTAAATACAAGTCCAATACTACGAACAAATATTTACAGAACAAACGTGAATCTCGACACAAATGTCAATAACACCTGATAGTTAGTAAACAATGAACAACGCTCGAATCTCGAGTACTAAACATCAACTATCGTGAAGTATTTTTCTTCCAGAGAAGATGGCGGATTACGCTGCGCACTAAAAATGCGCGTACTTTTCCCGCCAAGGGGAGTGCAAATTCTGGTAGTTTGATATTCTGTGACTATGTTAAGGCGATGTAATAACCTTGTCAAAGCATAAAATATTGCTTCAAATTTATCTATTAGATTCCGTCGGAAGTCTAACTTGACTAGATATGTCATAAAAGTAACTAATATTTGACATAAAGAGTGTACCTAAATGATTGTACGTGACGTGTCAGGTGCCTTTTAGGAAATTTAACGTTCTAGAGTTTGAGACATGTCTAAAATCACTGAATTTAACAGAAATTAATCAATCAATATTAGAGCGACTAAAAGAAGCCATTAAAGAGAAAAGACGGGGAAAATTGACGAAAGGTGTGCTGCTTTTGCACGGCAACGCGCCCGTCCACAAGAGCCGCGTTGCGTTAGCTGCCCTGCATAAGGTGGGCTTCGAAATTGTGAATCACCCACCCTACAGCCCAGACCTGGCCCCGAGTGATTATTACCTGTTTCCGAAAATGAAAAAAAGAGCTGCGGGGTAAAAAATTTACTGCCGATGATGAAGTCAAGGAGGCAGTTTCGGCGTATTTTGCAGATAAAGAGAAATCATTTTTTTATGAGGGTATAAATAAAATATAAATATATAAAAACGCTCCCTCGTATATAATAAGGAATGCAATTGAAATTACGAACAGATATACGCTTTATATTTGTTAGGCGGTCTAACAATACGCTGTGGTCGATTTACACTTAAGTTCTTTGTTTCCTCCACTTTACTAGTCTTAGATGTTCCTGTGTTATTAGCTTTAACATAATTTTTACTAACTGTTTCAGCATTTCTTACTGGATCTTTATTTTCTACCGCATCTTGAGAAAGTAACTCATTGTAAATGTTATTGTTAGGTACACTTTAATTCACTTCCTCTTCATTCTTCTTTGTTTTCCTCTCTTCTTTCGTCTTTGTGTCCTTCTCTTATTTCTTCTTTGTGTTCTTCTCCTCTTTCTTTATTTTCTTCTTTGCTGGCTTTATTTTCTTGCGCTATGTTTGGATTTATAAATACGCTGTCTCTTCTACATATGTGAAGTACCATCTACATTAACCAAGTAAGATCTATCTGTTAATTGTTGTTGAATCTCTGCTGCTGTCCACACTTTGCCTGGTCTTCGTCTGTTAACATAAATCCATAAAACTTAACAGATTTCTTACATAAATTCAACTTACAATTAGATTTATTTAATTTGCTGTTGTTTTGTCTGACTCGCTCTAATAAAACCTTTAAATTTTTATTATGATCTATTAAAGCATTTTCGGTAGTATCACCTGAACCATAAATTAAAATATCGTCGGCCATTACCTCTATTTCTTTCAAGTCATGAGTTATTAATTCGCGCATTCTCATTTTGAAATAATTCCCGATTAGAGGCTAACCCAAAAGGTAATCGTGTCCATCTGTATCTACCAAACGTCCAAAACTGTCCAAAAACATGTGAGTTTACTACTAGACTCGGTCAATTTTAATTGCCAGAAACCTTTAGTCGTGTCAACTGTTGCGAATATTTTAGCCTTACCTAATTCCGGCAAAATTAGTATGGCTTTCTTCTGTCGCTATGATTCTGTCTTTTTCTAACTTCTCTAGCTCTTGCTTTAATTCCTTTCTTAAACATATTGGCATTCTTCTAGCTGTTTGAATTTTTACATCTCCATTCAGTTCTAGTTCAACTTCACCTGGTAAATTCTTATAACCTTCAAAAATATCTTGATATTCTTTTATTATCTTGTTAGCTTCATCGTAATATCATTGGCTTGAATTTCTTGGTACTTTATTAGAGAGTTTAATCAAACCTAGTTTTGAGCAAGCATTTGCTGACAATAATGGACCATGTTTTGTACTAACTACTTAGAAACTAATTTTGTATTGTTTACCTTTATGTTTAGATAATAGTTTCTCAACAACTTCAATTTGAGAACCTTCAAAACTATGTAATCTTTCCAATGTAGGATTCAATCTTGGTTTTGCTTCATTTGTTGCATGGCATAAATAATCATATCCAATTACACAAACATCAGCTCCCGTATTTAGATCGCATTTCACAATTTTCCATTCTTTGTCAAAAAACAATTTTAAATCTGCCTATAGTTTACTGTTTAAGTTTTTGTTTGCATTAACATTATAAATATAACAATCTTCATCCTCCACTTCGTCACTTGTATCATTTGCATTTTTTTGAATTATTTCTTTAACTTTCTTATGCATTGGTGTCCTATTTCTTTCTAGTTTACCTTTTTTATAACGACATTGTTCAAAATGACCTTTTTTACTACAGTTTTTACATAGGTATATGCTTAAATGCAGGGCATATATTTCTACTAAATCTATGTGCTCTATTGCAAAATTTACAATTTATAGAGATGTATACATGTATTAATTCCCACAGATATTCCCATAGTTAAGTATTTGCTAGATCTTGTCAGACCGGCGCCAATGTATTTTGGGTACTTTGTATTGTAATCATGTACGTCAAAATTGGATTCATGTAAATTGAAGACTAGTATTTGCAGAAAACAGCTGTAATCTATGTAGATGCAATTATAGGAGCTAATGAACATGAAACGTAAGACATCTCAACAACAAAGAAACATAACGTGTGCTTGACAATATCAAGTGATGAGTAATTTTGTAGTTAGAAGGTCATAATAAATACTTTATTTGTACTAATGTTTCCTTTACCTTCTGCACATACTCTCAAGACAGTAAATTTTTTTGCAAAAGTTTGTTTAACAAATATTGACATTGGTCAAAAATTGAGCGGTGCGCCTATGTAATTTTCAAGTTGCCAATACTCCAAACAGAAAATCATGCATGACGTCTCGTACACACATTTACGTACATTTTTTATGTCTTCATAATTTTATGTCGGTTGGCTAGATGATTTATCTAATCTTTATGATAATCTAGTCAAGGATCGTCTTCAAATAATTTTAGCAAATACAAATTCAACTTAAATACGAACACACGTTTAGTTATGCGGGTGCTATATGTACATATAAGGTGTGTATATCTTTTGAATTTTACAATTATTTCATGCTTTTGATGTTCTTTGCGATTACCAAAATTCAATGCATATTTTTTGGGATTATAAATATCGACGTTTTAGTTATTAATTATTAATGTAGTTGGAGTATTTATTTTAAATAAGTCGTTTACACAGTTAATGTTGATTCGTAAAAAAATGTCAAACAGAAAACGCATGATTTTATAGCTACTCGATTATGGGATCTGTATCAAGAATGGTGGAAAGGGTTCATGCTAATCAGTCAAAGTCTGTATACATAGTACCCGATTTAACAGCTCTGTTAAACCTTTCGGTACATGTTATATTATATCTATATATGTATGTATAAGGCTTAACAGAGATGTTAAGCGCGTACTGTGGATACAGACTTCGACTGAATAATAGTTAGTAAACGGTGTAGTGTTTATCAATTTCTTCCACTGAAGAAGTCTTATTAACGAAAACGTGATATTATATGTTCTGGAATAATTTGGTATTTAATTAATTTGCTGTTTGATTGACCTACAAGTGGAAATACTTCAGCAATTGAAAGATAAATATATCAAGGTCATTACATAGATAGCTATATTGCTACCACGCCACTTTGATCTTTGACCCCGCGAAGGAATTTACTTGTGCAAATTATCTCATTAGTATGGAGGTTGTTCTTGGAAAAAAACAAGTTGCGACTCGCGTTGCAACATTAATTTTGAGTAGAAATGTATGATTTATAAATTTGTCATTTTGAAAGTAGATATTATACAATGTTACAATACATAAGTGATTACTCACGTAATATTTTCACTTTAAGAATGTATTAAAGGCTCATTCAAAGACGGACATTTCACTGTTAGTTTTTTAAAGAAAATTTTTCTGAGTAAAAGATGTCTAGAATGAAGTCTCTATAGCAAGAAAATATTTTCTTATATACAGAGTGTTCAATTTTGTCTGTACGACAGGTTACTTTGTTTATTTAAATGGAACACCCTATATATTATTGTATTTTTGAATTCTTTGATGTAATATAAGGTAATTTTAATTAACATACTCTGTCCTAAAACCCAACAGCTTTCGAGATATTCCGTTTCGAAAGGGAAAAAAATGCATTATAGAGAGTACTTAAAAAATGAATCTAGTCTTTCCTAATAATCGTTTTGAAACAAATCGTGGGCATTATTATAATGATACTTCAAGCATTATTTTCCATACTAAACATTCATATTATATTATACTGGGTGTTTAATAATCGAACTCTAAATTAAATACCTTCAAACGACTACAACTCGTTTATTTCAAATGGAACACCCTGTATATTTTTATGCTAACTATTGCAGATTTTTCCTCTCTTTCGATTCCGTATAACATTCCCTATACCTAAAGTTTATACATTTGGAGTTCTAAGTAATTTTGTACAGCCCTGTATATGTAAAGTCGTACACGCGGATTGCCAAAAAATATGAATTTTATTCAAGATTAAAATATCTTTATATTTGACAATATTGAAAATTGTGATAAGGAAAAGTTGATCAGAACTAAAAACTACGTATATGCAATAACATCCATTTACATTAAAAAAATATATTTTTCTTTTTTGTCTATGCACTCACGTACAAATGATTTGTTGATAGATGTTTGATAATGAGTTTTAAAACACGTTAGAATGTATCACACATAAAAATGTTAGCGTTATTAACTTGTGAAGAGAAAATAGAAATTTTTTTGGTTGTGGAAGAAAATTATAAAACACATAGAGAAGCAGGTGTTATTTTGAATAGTAGACATCCCGATAAAAATATTAATCATACAACTGTTACAAAAATAGTAAATAAATTTGAGAGTAGGTACTGGAAGTATTCAAAATAATTTTAATGGAAAACGCCAATAGCTGGTTGCTGCTGAGAATACGCAGTTTGAAGTAATGCTGTCTGTGGTCGAAAATCCAAAACTGTCATTGGCCAAAGGAAATCGTTGTTACAACAGAATTTAAGTAAAGATATAGTGGCAAGAATGTTAAAACTAAATTAATACAATACATCAGTTAAACCAAAAATCATTCACACATTGAAAGAAAGGAATTATGATAGGCGCTTTGATTTTTGCTGTCCAATCCAAGAAGAGTTAGAAGAGGACCCTTTTTTTACGAGGCATTTATTTTTATGATGAAGCAACGTTTTCATCAAATGGAACGGTCTTGTGACAACATTGTCGCTGGTTTTTTATTTTACAATAAATTCTCATGACCAATATTCATGTAAGACGGACGTGCGGTATGGCATTTACAAGAACAGATTAATAAGACCATTTTTTTCAACAAGCTATGAAAGTCGAACTTTATTTCCCTATAGTTTTTACAATCTCACATTAATGACTTCATGGACGAACTACCTTTACAAGAACGTTAATGTATGTAGTTCCAACAAGACAGTGCTACATACAGTACATTGAATGTTAGGGAATTTCTTGAACATGGAAAAGTTAGTCCAACCATTTGGAGAAGATAATTTTAGAAATATGCCAGAAAATTTCTCCACAAATGATAAAGAATATACTACGTGAATTTGCTAATAAAATGATTAAATGTATTGAACGAGAGGGTGGATATGTTGAGGCATTAATGAAATGAGTGAAAATTAAATTTCCATTTATTTCTAGTAGTAATATTGTTAATTACACAACTTAGTATTTGTATGTATTTTATTTGCAAAATAAATGCACATGCATTAATTACGTGTTTAAATGGAAAAATTGGTAGGAAACATTTAGTAAACGAATCATGTGTTTCATAATTACAAGGGATAAATGTTCATTCAAAATTAAAAGATTAAGGAAAAATAACCAAATCTAATTTTTCAATGTAAATGGATGTTATTGTATATTTGAACGTAGTTTTTAGTTCTGATCAACTTTTCCTTCTAAAAATTTTTAATATTGTCAAATATTAAAAATATTTAAAAAAAGTCATATTTTTTGACAAACCGCGTATGTGACTTAAAAAAATTAATATCTGATGATTGTATTTTATATTTCAGAACATGCAGAACTTTTGATGAATAACTTTTTATCCTAAAATTAATAATAAAAAAATTTTCCATATGGTACCAACTTATTGAGACATACTGTATATATGTACATGCGATTAAAATTATTATAAATAAAACGTGTTTCATTAATAATGTAGTAAATAGATGAGAATCTGAAAGACTGATTAGTTGTAAGATACTCTTCTATGTTGTTTGCATAGTATCGGTTCTAAAACTTGTTATATTGTTTGAATTCGATGATAAAATCGCACATGATCCGCAATATGTATCCAATTTGATTGATATATTTGATCCTACAGAATGTATATAATATACTCAATACTGTAGTCATAATAACATCTTTGATATCTAATCAATTGCTTCAACTATACGCGAATACGTGAGACGTGTTTATGTATGGCTCTCTGAATTATTGCTTTTTGTAATGGTTAATGACCATCATTTTTGAATTAACTTATATCGTACTGTAGGTTTTTTCTTTTTCTGTGTTACTACCGTAGTGAACTAAGAAGATTCATCACGGTTTTGCTGTAAATTGCAAGTAAGTGATTCCTCTTACATACATGCCTATCGCATCGTAACGTGCTTTTTTCCGTGTGTCAGTTTTTGTTTAGTAGTTTTTTTTTTATACCAACACTTGTTTTTGCTTTTCTATATTTGATATACAGTTTCGTTAAAATATTTTATCCTTTCTCTCACCCCCTGTTTCATATATTTTGCCTTACCGTTGCCTACTTTTACCGATTTTGTGTATTGAAAGTCGCTGTGACGGGCACCTCGGCGTGAAGCGTGTGTTCCTTTTTTCTCTTCCCTACCTCTACTTACATTTTTTTTTGTTTTCTTTTCTTTGTATTACTTCATCAATGAGTACTTGCAGTAATTGTAATTATACCATAAAACCATCGGCACCATCCATACGTTGTGATGGTTGCCAGAATACTATCCACACTAATTGCATCGGCCTCTCTGAATCCGATGTGGTTATGACTAGGGCTAAATCACGCTGTATCAAAGTTGTCTGTAACTCTTGTAGTGGAAATATGAATCAGTTTAAGGACCTGAAATCCCTCTTAACATCGCTAAGAGGGGAATTCTGTAAGACTATTAGGGAATTTAAGCTGGAAATAGATGAGAAATTTGCCACCTTCAAACGGGAAATAAATGAGAAGCTGGGTCAAGGTGGCGGGGAGAGCTTGAGTATCGATGACATAATGGATGATATGCATCAACGTCAGTACAGACAACAAAATGTAGTAATATTCGGGATCCCTGAACAGCCTACCACCCTGGATGCGGACGCAGTTCATGCGGCTGATACGATTGAAGCTCAACTTCTTCTTAAGACCTGTGCCTCCGCTTTAAATACTTCCACAGCTCAGTCTGTTCGCTTGGGACGCCGTAATGCCTCCTCTACAACTTCTAGACCTGTTAGGGTCACCTTGGCTAGCGTTAGTGATGTTCATTCTATTATTAAAAACGCTTCCAAGTTGAAAAATACGGCGAAGTATTCGAAACTTTCAGTATCCTTCGACAGGACTCCAAGACAGATTAGAGCCTATAAAGAATTAAAAAAGAGCTCAATCAACATAAAGCAGCTGGCGAAAATTGTCAATTTAAACTAAATAATACACTCAAGTACAACCTTAATCTCTACTATCAGAATGTTCGCGGTCTGAAATCTAAAACTACTACGTTCTATAATTCTATACTTTCTTCTAATTTTGATGTTTACTGCATATCTGAAACTTGGTTGACCGAAGATGTGTTGAATTCTGAACTCCTGCCCAACGATTTTGCTGTCTTCAGAGGTGATAGAAACCTGCGCGCTCACGGGGTTACAAGAGGTGGCGGCGTTCTCCTGGCAGTTAAGTGTGATTTTCATTGCACTGTATTAGATTTAAGTACCTTAAGAGCTTCGGTATCCCTGGTGGACATTGTTGGATGTAAAATAAGTTTACCAAACGATTTTCAACTGCTAGTCTTTGTTGTTTATGTGCCTCCTCCTTGTCCAGTGACGACCTTCAGCAGTTCTTGTCTCTATTTGAAACATACAACTGGATTTCACATAGTGATATTGTAATCGTGGGTGATTTTAATGTACCGTTATATAACATTAACTTAAGTGATTCTAAATGTAGTGTTGTTAATAACTTCCTACAATTTAATAATTTTTCACAAATTAATACGTGGTCTAATCACAATAATCGCTTGTTGGATTTAGTCGTTACTAATTTATCTTGTACTGTGGAAAGAGACGAAATGCTGACAAAAGCAAATTTCCCATTAATGTATGATATGCTTTTACACGCTGATTGGTCACCTGTTTTCAATGCTGATTGTGTTAACACTTGTTGTAATGCTTTCTATGATATACTGTACGGCATCTTCGAGTGTACTGTCCCTATGTATAATTATAAAAATTCTAGATGTAGTTATCCTCAGTGGTTTGATCAGACGATTAAGATTAATCTCCGTATTAAGCATTATGCACATAAGAACTATAAGAAATTCAAAACTGATTTTTACTATCAAAATATTTAAAATTGCTAGAAGTCACTGTAAGGCTCTTATTAATAGTGCTTTCAAGAATTATATCGCTGACGTCCAGTACTCACTGAAGCGTGATCCCAAAAGATTATGGTCATTTATTCAAAGCAGAAAAGGAAATACTCGTGTACCTGGTCTTATGAAGTATAATTCGCTGGAACTGAACACCCCCTCCCCACAATAATGAATGCTTTTGCTGATTACTTTAACAGTGTTTACACATCACCTAGTAACATTGGCAATGCTCATGACGTAGTAGATACGGATTTACTTTTAAATATTAGTGTTTTTGAAATTGCAGAGAATGACATTATTGCTAATCTGAAATCATGTAAAGATTCTCTCTTGAGCGGTACCGATGGAGTTCCTAGCTTTCTCTTACGTGACTGTGCTATACCATTTGTAAAACCTTTATGCCATCTGTTCAATTTAATTTTACGTTATTCGGAATATCCCATAGCATGGAAAACTTCTCGTATCTGCCCGGTTTTAAAAAAGGGGGATCATACAGATATAACTAATTACAGGCTCATCTCCATCCTTTACAATTTTTCTAAAGATTTTGAATCCATCATTTATGATTATATATTTTCCTCGGTAAGACATCTGCTTTCGCCTAGTCAGCATGGGTTCACTGACAAACGATTAACAGTAACCAACCTATCTTGTTTTACACAATATGTCTCTGAAATCTTAGATATGCACGGGCAGGTAGATGTACTTTACACGGATTTTCGCAAAGCATTTGACCAACTTGACCATGTTATCTTACTGCACAAACTTCAATACTATGGTTTTTCTCCTGCTTTAGTTGATTTGTTTCGTTCATATCTTACTGGTAGACAGCAGTATGTTGAGTACCGGGACAGTCGATCAAATACTTTTTATCCGTCTTCTGGGGTACCTCAAGGGTCTAATCTTGGCCCACTACTTTTCCTCTTATTTATTAACGATATAGTCAAACCTCTGCACTGTGAAGTCCTATTATTTGCGGATGATATGAAGATATTTTCTAAAATTGAGTCATCAAATGACTGTATTCAACTTCAAAACTCTTTATCTCATATTGCGAAATGGTGTCAACAAAACTGTCTGCACCTAAACATAGATAAATGCGAGGCTATGACCTATACGAGAAAACAGAACTGTGTTGAATATATTTACTCTATTGACAATGAAACTCTGCAAAAGTGTAGTTCAATCCGGGATCTGGGGATAGTGTTTGATAGTAAACTTACATTTAATGACCATATTACTAATATTATTGGGGTCGCTTACAAAATGTATGGGTTCATTTATAGAAACTGTAAAGATTTTACCGATGTAGACTGTTTAAGTGTACTATTTAATTGCTTTGTAAGATCACGATTGGAGTATGGTTCACTCATATGGTGTCCTACCTACCTCACATACATTAATAATATCGAGCGAGTCCAGCGGCGCTTCTTGAAATATTTAATGTATATTGCTGATGGCATTTATCCTCCCAGAGGATGTAACTACTGCGCAATGCTCGATAGATTTAACTTCACATCTCTTGAATGTCGGCTAAATATTTCCAATATTAAATTTTTGTTTAATCTTTTAAATAACAAAATTGATTGCCCCTTTCTATTAAGTAAAATTTATTTTAATGTACCTCGCTTATCGTCACGACATTCACATGTATTTTATCTACCTTCTGGTAGGACTAATATTATATTACGATCCCCATTATATTTAATGTGTAATTCTTTCAACAACATTTCTGATGTCTGCGATATTAACTTTAACGGGTCGATGGCCGCAGTGGTTAGGCGGCTGACTATTGTTGTGAGAGGACGATAGGTGCCGGGGTTCAATTCTCAGGAGGGACGGTGACATTTTTTCAGAGAGTTTAATCCCGGATCGACTTGCCATTCGCTGTTGGGAGCAAAGTGATTAACAGCGCGGCATCATAAAAGGCGATATGATGCTGTCACAAAGCCATTTAAACACAACTTACACACACCAAACTACACCGCAAGAGTTGTAGTGATAGCCAGACAAGTAATACAGCTTACGGAGTCACTGCAACTAAGCACCCACCACACGTTAAAAAAAAAAAAAAAAAATACTATTCTTATTTGTAGGTCAATTAAAAACATGATGTATGTTGCAAAAGTAATTTATTAAAAATACATATTAACCCCAACAATTCTGTGCGAGGACTACGGAAAAACCATGTGATAAACCTAGTCATAGGTTTGAATTGATTACAACAGTTCATAATTAAAAAATCAAGAGATATAGTATTATAGGTTACATACAAAGCTTTTAACATATACATGGTGTTCTGTGAATTACTGCGAGTAGCTAATAACATATTAATATTAGAATATAAATCACCATCCATTGTCGTACAAGACTTAATCAAATGATTATAAAATCATACAAATTCAGAGCTGGCTAATACACTAATTTTCTGATTAATTAATTCTTGAAGATAGTAAATTTTATTGTATATCTCTGTTGATAGCACGATTTGCTGTCCTCTACTTTTCAGACGAATAACTTGAATGTCTCTCAGAACTGGCTGCCATCTGCTGGTTGGGACTGCAGTCTTCGGTTTTGCAGAATTCTTCCCATTCTTCTTTCGTAAAGAAGATGCGTGAGTTGACGGATTTGATTTGTACGATTGAAACCCGGCCGCTGAACTCAGTTCTACGGTAGGTCACTTGGAACCGCTTTTGTTGAGGAAATATGAAGATTGACCAATGCGTTGTTTTCATTTGTAGAGCCACTTCAAAAAACTTGTTGAATTGTTAAACTGTAACACAATAGTATATTAGGTATGGAGAACGGTAAGGGATGTTTACCGTTCGAAGACAATTGTTTGAGACGTACGGTACGTTGTCTGAGAACGGTAACCCTTAACGTTCGACATGCTTATAACGTTTTTTGCCCGATTGGAATCTCTATAATAATAATAATTTATATAAACAAATTTGTGAAAATCAGGAAGATTGGAACTGAAACTGTTGGATGGCTGTTCCATGGAGGCGCGGTTTTGCACTAAACAAGTCAAATTGTGTTTTGTGAGCTGTCGTTCATGTTTTGTGGTTCTTTTTAATTCACTTACCGTTCAGCGAACGGTAAGTAAATTACTTACCGTTTTGTAATAGCAGTAATAGCAACTTACCGTCGTGGAAACAGACACGGTAAACTGATAAAAACAACCAATCACGTAAAAAATATATTACATTGTATTCATTATTATTATTATGCGTACATAATTTACAATTTCAGTAGACAAAAATGTTACTAAATACTTACTAATGTGATTAGAATATTAATACAATATATTATTCATTGTGCGCTTCCAGACATCACATTCCTCTGCTGGATTTTTTTGTATATAGATTCATTGCAGTGTTTACAACGTGGTTCCTCAATTTCTATACAGGCAGGTTTTGAATGATTTTCATTTAACAATATATGCTTTGAGGTAACATCGTAGAAGCTCTTATCATTGATAAATTGATATATCACTCTTATGGCAGTTCGTGGACCATCGTATGTTTGGTTGCATAATCTGAAAAAAGTATTTTATCAAGAAATGTTTGTTATGTCTCGCCTTCCTGAATATTCATTTGCGGTTAAAAACGCTAGTAATGGCCAACGAAATACGTCAACGCCCTAAAACACGACCACCTGAAGAATGATTTCCGACTGAACAGGATTATTTACTAACAACATACAAAGAAAACACGTATTTAATTTTTCCTTGTACAGTACTAATCTTGCACCTATGGTCGGAACTCGGCTTAATCATCAAATTGGGATTAGCAAAAAAACTGTTTAAAGACACCACCGGAGATATAGAGTTAACTGGAAACGCCGCCAAAGAAACGGATATGTCAAATGAAATATGACAAATTGGACGAAGCTCATGAAAGTGCAATTAGAAGCATTAAATGTGTTTTATTAGTGTTGGTAAAGATGTTATTCTACATAGTGGACAGTCAACTATCAGACAATCAAAAACAAATTTTAAATTTACCGCGATTTTTGCATTTCACAAACTTATAGCGTTTTCTAATGGGAACACTGGTGTTGCATTTAATTTGCACCAAAGTGCAAAACAAAACTGGGGCAGTGCACGTTCATTAGAACGCACAGTGGTTAGTGGTTGTCACTGTGTTATAACCTTAAAAACAAATTACCACGACATATTTGGTAAATATCTGGACGTACATATTCTTTTACCACAAATCATATCTTTTTACCAAAGGATTATAACAAAGGACGAGTTCGCCGCGATGAATACATATTATATTATTGAAACTGAGTAAGTGATAAAAACATACATATTAGCGAAAACTTCAGATTAAATTCGGTTTAGGGATACACATGTACCTCAGAATGAACAAGAAACTACCGAAGAATCAATTTATGCAACGCAAGTATCAGAATATCAAGAAGAAGAAAGTACAGAGCTGCAAGCCCATCAGTACAGCAATAAGGCCGGTATGAAATATGTTCATATTTTGTTTGAATATATTGAATAATGTAATTTTTCCTATCTTTTATAGAGTGGACTTCTGAAGAAACGAAATACATGCTTCAGCAGTATGAGATGTATGTAAAACAAATAGGTCCTCTAAAAAGATTCAAAAATAAAAAATTGATGTGGATACGTATTGCTGAAGAAATAAACGATTTCTTTAGTTTAAGTCGTTCATGGACGCAAGTTGAAAATAGATATAAGACTGTTTTAAAGAGAAAAAAGGAAGCCATTGAAAACAATAATTGATGATAGCATACAACCAGAAATTTTACGAAGTGGAAAACGCACAAAAGAAAGCAGTTGCAGTTCAAATTGTTCTGCAGATACGTATGATGGTGGTATTAAAGATAAACCTAAGAAACCAAAATTAAGCGTTGCACAAGTATTGGCAGACACAGCAAAAACTAAAGAAGAGAATAAAGATCGTCGACATAGAGAAAAAATGGAACTGTTAAAACAATATTTAAACATAAGAGATTAAAAAATAAATTGTGAAAGACAGTTTTTTTACCAAAGGTTTATATTTTAAGTTCAGAAAAAGTTTTATTTTTAACTACAGTAATGGATGTAATACATTTAGTTCATTCTCTAGTATACATAGAAGAAATTTAATTTATATAAACTATTTTAAAGGTAAAGAAAAAGCATATAATATATTTCTAGAAAATGTATTTATTTTATATATTATGTTTTATTATTGTTAAATCTTAAATATATTCTAAGAGTTTTTTATGCAGTTTCTTTTAGCTTCACCTTCACGCTTTAACTGTGCTTCATTTTCTATTAAAATATCTTCTTCAACATTGTCACAAATATAGTCACCTTCGTAAATGAAATCATTGTTGTCTATACATATGTTGTGTAATACGCAACATGATATTATAAACTTTGTGATTTTATCCACATTGTGCATCTCAATTTTTAGAAGTTGTCTAAACCGGCCTTTTAAAAAAAGACCAAAACAATTTTCAATAATGACTCTGGTAGCACAAAACTTTTTATTGTGCCTTGTTTCTTGAGGACTTAAATTACCAAAATTTTTAAAAGGTGTTAACAAATATTTTCTTAAGGGGTAGGCATTGTCTCCAATTAAATGGAAACGATTACCACATATAATACCAATTTCTTTCTTATATCAGACAACTTCCACACCCTGGCATCATGCACTTTTCAGGTGTACCAGTAAATACATCAATAAATTTTCGTTTATTATCACATATTCCCTGTAATGTTATTGTTGGTATGTCATGCCTGTTTACATATGTATGTTTTAATTTGTGAGCAGGAGTTGAAATAGGTATAGAGGTACCGTCTATGCATCCAATAAGTCCAGGAAAACCCGCCAACTTGTAAAATTCTGATGACAATTTTTCCTTTTCTTCCATTGTTTTAGGAAATCTTATTACTTTTGGTGCTATAAAGATTAAAAATTCCATAACTTTCTCTATTGATCTATAAAGAGTACTTAATCCTATTCCAAATCTCTGAGATACATCTCGGAGACTTCATTTGTTTGCCGCAAACCATATAAATGCAAGTATTTCGACTTCGTGTGAAATTTGTTCTACTCCACCGTGACTTTTAACTTTTGCACCAAAAGGCGATATTTTGTACTGACTAATAATTTCATAGTTCGTATCTCGGTTTATTCGGAAATTTTGTTTGAACTAAAACACACATTGTTACTTCTTATATTCTGTGTATAATTTATGTTCTACACCTGTATATCTGACCACTGCCTAACAACATATATAAATCCAGAAACCTTCACTAATTTCTTTCTCATTGAAATATGTAGATTTGCGTACAATTCTTCATCGCTAGATGATGATGATGATGTTAAAAGATCCATTATTACTTTCCATTTCTTTTCATCCATTTTAAAACAAGCTTACTGGATATATTGATTTTAAATTATATGACGTGATGATTTTTAATAATATGGTCACTTCGTATGTTTTCCTGGTTTAAAATATAACTTGTTTACAGTAACAATAACCTCACTTTTCACTGCACTGAATTCAGCACGACCTCTCAGAGCTCGTCCGAAGATAATTGCCCTGGTGCAACTAAATCTGCACTCATAATGCCAATAGAACACGAAAACTGATACTGAATTTTCCCATTGGAACACAAAGATTGCACCAGTTGTGCACCAGTGTTCCCATTAGAAAACGCTATTATTCTTGTGTGATATGTGCTCCGATTGTAGCGTCATCTGTTCCATTCTTATTTGGAATGGACAAGAAGAGCTTATAAAACGAGTTGTATACTATACTTTTTCTACGACCATCACAACAATGAAAATTAAATTGACAACATTAATTATAACATAAACATGTATGTAACATAATCCTACTAAATTAACTTATTTAGGTAAATACACATTAACAGTTACATTAGAAAAATTACTACAGTTATTGAGAGAAACCATTGACGTTCCCAAATTTTTTCCATCAATCTGGGCAGCAAATTATCGGTGGCTCTAGTCGCTTGTTCTCTAATTTCTGGGGATGTAGCGGTAAATTCTTCATTTTCTTGTTCAATTGCTTCCATTATCTTGCAAATTACGAATCACTTTTTTTTTAACTTACAAAATGTAATAACTGCTTGGCAAAAAGTCAAAAGTTGACGTTGTGTTCGGTCATCACAAGACTTGTGCACAAGTCGTGACTAAGAAAAATTTCGGCTCGTGATTAATAAGGCGGAAACATCCGAATATGATTCAAACAATGTTTAATGATTTGTCGTATTTAAACTGATATTTAGCGTATCGATTGGCCGTGTAAAATGTGCTGTTTTAGACATGGGAGTAGAATAAATAAATTATATGCATTAACATCATATTTCACTGTGTAAATTTAATAAAAGACAAAAGAAGATATGTTTTTTAGTCACTGAAATATACTTATTAATTGTATTGTAACGTTTACGGGGTTTAAATAAATATTCAGGCGATATTTCGTAAAAACAACGATTTATTTCTAATAACAATAATAACGTAGTAACAAATAAAAAAATATCGATTGACTAACACTAGATTACACAGATTATTTATGTCCACGCACTATTTACTTTTACAATATTTATTTACACTTGTCGATGTTCGGTATTAGACTGTCCCTTGGTGTAGCGTCGACCCCGTTTTATATGTCGTGGTGTCTCCGGAACATTCTATACTCGAATAATCTAGGACTTTTCTAGAGGTTTTCTAGAATTCGAAGTTCTCTCGAATAAGGCATAGGCGTACGGCCGTAACAGTATTAAAAGATACTGCAAAATAAAAAATGATTATTGTTTTTATATTCCTGAACGACGTTTTTAAAATTGCCGCTCGATATTTCGTAATTCTGACTATCAAACTGAGCCGCTTTCGGATGCAGTGTATCAAGCTCTTGGAGTGCTCCGAGAGCGCGGTACTCCGCTTGATTCCGAAACAGAAACCACCCGAACGTAATTTTCTATTTGACAGAAGTGACAGCTGATCCTGCGTAAACAAAACATTGGAGCGTGAAGCACCAAACAATCGGTAGGTGCTTCAGGGGAAAGGGACGAGGCAAACAAGAACAGTTCGGGAGTATCTGGGAGTATCACACTCTAGACACCCGAACACGCGAAAGCGGCTCTGAAAATCCTCGCAGAAATGTCAAAACACTAGGGAAACATAACCTAGAAATAGCACTTTTTAGATCATTTTTCTTGTCTTAAAGTAGATTTTCGAAAGAGCGAGCGAGTGAGCGACGAGCTCATTCAACCAATCAGAGACGGTTATACGGTTATACTTTCGGCGCGACGAAATCGCACGCGACTGATTTGAATTGCCTGCGAAACGATTCAGACGTAATTTCGCACGCGACAATGAGGATGCCGCACTTTATTTAAATTTTAAAGTTGGGATAGTAGTAAAGTATGAGTTGTTTAGTTTGTATTAAATCTATGTTTGTTTGCTTTAATTATTTCATACATTTTACGAGATTACAGATCACACTAGATGTATTATATAAACGAACAACTAAATACGCAAGATTTTTTGGTTGAAATTTATAAAATATAAAATTCTAGAGGTAAATACTAATATAAATACGCCAACCAACGTAAACATAACACCGGAAAAATAAAAATGGTTGATAATCGTATCCCCTTCACCTATCTGATTCAAAAGTATAAAAAATCTCTACCTCCTAAGGTGGTGCTTGATCGGCAAGGGTGGAACAACAAATATCAGTTTGTATCAAACGGATCCCACTATACAAACTGGTATTTATAGTAAATGGAAGACAGCTAATAACTCAACAAAATCTTCACTTTGAGAGTGATTTCAAGGACTGTGGGCTCGTAATAACAATAAAAAAAACGATTCGGTATTCGGTTGATGATGAAAACCCATGCGTTTTCGAAACACGTGTCCCGAATAATTAATCAAAGTTGTGGTGTGTGGTGATACCGATGTTTATTGTTTTCACTTTGAGATATTTTTCGATTATAATATTCTGTGACCAACTAGAGATGCTAACACGTCTAGGAATAAAATAAAAATATATCAACCACAATCACCGGGTTTTTCAATTTTACCTGAATTTTACAACCATATACATTTGCATTTTTGCTCTACGATAACAACCGTACGAACATGTATTTGCAATTAGGTTAGAAGCAAGCAGTTAGGAGGGTATTGAAATGTCACGAAATGTAAACAGTATATATCTACAAACGCCCAACTCAATTACTTCTTCACAGATGTTGAAAAACGTAATGACTAAATGTGTGGGTACAGTCTTATCGCGTCTTCGAAAACATATCCACGCGAACGAAAATTTGTCGTTCGCTTGCTCGCTCGCTCTTTCGAAAACCTTTAGACCGATCTCCGCACAAAATGGGGAGGGGGCGTTTTGAACTTAGTAAAACGTGTATCTACTTTCCATTAAACTGCATACGAATTGCAATTCAGTGATCGACATACGGAAGTCTTACCCAAACAGAAGATACGTTTTAAAAATACACACGCACAATTTTTGAGCTTCGACAAAAATTCCTAACCTTACTTTTAATCCAGTGATGTTTAAAGTTAAAATCCAGAATTCTAATCGAGAACACAGTCGAGAACCATCAAGAACTCCCGTCAAAGCTGTCAACCTACCGTAGTACATCACTGAGTCTTCCTGTACCTATCCAATAGAGTCCCTCTCTGTCGGCACCTTTGATCTTCGGGGACAGAGTTTTTCTTTGCGCATTGGCTTTCGCACATAAGCGGGCGAATATACAGGCGGAGAATAAATGCGCAATGGTCATTTGCGTAGGGAACAAATGCGCAGTGGTTATTTGCGCTCGTATTAATAAAAAGCAGCTGTGTACATTACTAATGCGCACTGGCTTTGACGCATCGTTCAACAGGTAGGGGTAAGAACACGAATTTGTAGCGAGTGACTCTATTGGATATGTACTATACTATGGTGTTACAAAGTTATAATCTGCCCCCGGATTCCAGTACCCGATACGAAGTGGATTCCCCATATTATATCGTAAAATGGAATTCAGAACTGCTATCGTATTCCGGCGCTTCGTTTACAGTGTTGCCACCGCATGCTTATTTTCGTAAATATTATGGAATTCCGGATGCACGGTACGAAGTGAATCCACCATATTTAATCGAAGAAACGGGATTCCGAACACAAAAAAGTCGTAGTCGTTTCGTAATTATTGACACTTTGTCCTCGAAACCAAAAGGGGTGTCGAGATCTATTTCTATCCTTCTTTGATTATGTTTCTTACCAATATTCCTACTTTTTTTACTTATTTGATACTCAACTGCGGCGTGTATTTTGTAATACAAGAGAACGGTTATTCCTTTTTTATGCGCACGTCTGCGTAAGATTTTAGTTAAACTAAAGTATTATTATTATAGTGTTTGAAAACAATTTCTATACGTTAAAGGCAACGGTAATTAATATACGTTTACCTACATTTTGACTTATGGGTTTTTTCTAGTTCATTTTTTTAAATATGTTTCCCGTTTTTCGAGGAGCTGTTCGTCGCCGTCAGCAAAATTTAATGCTGCTGAGAAGGCGCATAGAAAATCGAGCACGTAATAATGCTTTTCATTTAAGTGAAGATAGATTTACAGTTATTTAGGTTACCAAAACAGGTAGCTAGAGAGCTAATAGATACATTAAGACACGATATACATGTGTCCAATTTGCAAAGAAGCATCAGTATCGAATGCCTAGGCTATTTAATTTATTTGCTAATTCGTCCCATAACCTTTTCTGTTCTATTCTACCGTTGGGCCCACTAAATTGCCCTTTTAATAAATTTGGATACTTTTCCATATACTCTAAAACGACATCCGAGTGCTCGTTCGCGAATTTCGACATGTACGATAAAAACAATAACAATAATTTATTCACCATTTGTTCAGTATTGCCAATAGCATATCGTGAAATCTGAGAAATTTTCCCAATGTGTACGAGCTTTTGAATCTTTTTATTAGTAATCACCGAAAATGCACGAAGTTTTGGGTAATACGATACGGTTGTTGTTCGGAATCGCAAATCACAATACGACATCGAAACGATCGTCGTCTCGAAACCGAGTTCGTATCGTAATCTCGGAATCCGAGGGCTGTGCCGAACCGAAAGGTTAGTTCAGAAATAAAGATCATCCTCGTGTTATTGAGTTCCTCCTGTAGTTTGAATTATTTGATTTTTGATTACTGATTTATTTATATAGTGTATACATTTGTAAAAAGGGCGAGTTCTGATTCCCGATACACTGATTAATGAGTTGCCTAAGTGTAGCTAATTATTGGATTTATTTATTTGTTCTTAGCGACATCGTGTAATCACAGACCATATTAATAGCTAAATAATTTGTCCTCCTCTTTAAAAGTTTCACTTTGTATAATCTACTAATTTGGTTATTTAACAAAATTACATCAATCTTATCTGGTGTTTTATTTTTTTTAATAATAAGACAATTTTGACTTACCTGCAAACCCAATGAACGACCCAACTCAATTCCATATCTGAAGATCATCGTAGTATAGTATATTCACTCATAAATTTACGTTTAATGCACCACTACTGTCACTATACAACAATGTCTGATCATTCAGAATTTTTGATAGTACATTTGATAATATGAACCAAAAATAGTTCAAGTTTTTATTCAATGGAATGAAGGTAGAAGTAGATTGTTTCAACACAAAGGATGTTTTATTATTGTTACAACAAGGAGCATTAGAAATACGTAAAAAAGTACATTAGACACGATAGCCTACTTGCAAGAAATTTAACAAAAACTAAACAAGCCGTGCAAACATTGCATTCTATATCAGAATCTTTCACTGTGCTGATTTCGTTCTATAATCTAGATTAAATTCTGGGCGTATTATAATAAAGATCAAATAATATCCTAGTACATATTTTGAAATATAACTAAAATGATTTTTTTGGTAATCGGAATATCAAAGCAATATGTATTTGTTTTAAAGCATTGATTATTCTTGCAGATTAAGGAACTTAAGCATGAAGCGTTTTTAAAAGACTATGGCTGAACGTGGTCAGGGGTTCAAATACCAATTCAGTGTTACCGCATATTTAGCATCATTGCTGTCAAAGAATGAATATGTAACAAACTATCACATTTTCTATGAACGTGACGAAGTGGCCCCATTCGATGATATAGTGGTGGCGGTAAACTATAACCAATCAGAAGATGTTCACCTATATCTCATCCAAGCAAAATCCGGAAAAGATAAACTGGACGCGGGCAAATATTTAAAGGGATATAGGAAAATTATGAACGATAAACCTTGGAAATTTCTGAAAAATATTGGCAAAATTAACGAAAATAATATTCATTTATGGTATATTATTTCAAAAAATGTACCCCACGACAGCGTTCCTCTTAAAGAAGATACAATTACTATAGATCTAGAAATAAAGAGGCGAATATGCGATGATAACAAATTTGTCGTTCATAAGGATGTTTATGAATTATTTACAACAGATGAAGAAATTACAAGCAAATATCAACACTTCTTCGATACTTTTTATATATTCCTAGAATATCCAGACACGAAAACTCTTATTAATAGGCTAAGAGGTATGTGGGCATTAAATGATCCTGCACAGATAATAGAATATCTTGACAAATATTTTACCAAAAGCAAGGGTGCATTGAGAAAGACAGCTTTTGAACATGAATTACTAAAAATTCGTCTGTCTAATTACATTGTGACGCCAACAAAGGTAATTCCAATCAAGAATGAGTTGGCTGCTGCATGGAACGAACTCACTCTCTCCCACAATGTTATCATCCTGAATAATGAATTAGACATTGAAAAGTATCTGTTCGGATGTATGTTGCAAAGGATTAGTAACACAATCACTATCGATCAATGGAACACTTTTGTTGATAGTGAAGGGAAACTCCCTAGTGAGATTAAGAATAAATTTAAGTCGGAACCAATTAAGCCAGAAACTTTAACAGAGTTAATGATCCACTTATGGATATGTAAACAGGTACCTCTTATTCTAAAAACCGAAAGTGCTCTTCCTGTTTTGAAAGATTTTTCTCATCTTCAGCAGAACTACTTAGTAATAGATTCGGATTTAGATAAAAGATATAACGAAATTAAAAGTTACAACATGAACGCTATTAAGGATTTATCTTCAACTAAAACTGATACACTTTTAAAATTTATCTTAGTTTCTATTCAAGGCAGAAAACCGGTATCTTTGTATTCAATCATTAATGGTAATAGTAAGTTAAAGGCGACTCTAACTTGTTCGTGCATTGTAAAATTGATGACACCTAGAGAAGTTTATCTGAAGCATGAATGTTTAGAAAGTAGCAATTATATGTTTTTTATAATCGAAATCCAGATTCCTGAACCTCACAATTATGAAGACTACCAACCAACTGGAGATAATATCTTAGCATACTGCCAAGTTAACGAGAGCGAGGAATATTTCCATCACGTAAGAATGATTTACTTTTTGAAATATTGTTTGTTAGAGTACCTACATTTTAACAAGAAGCTTCCGTTCCAATTTCGCTTTCAAAATTAATATTTTTATTGTCGACGAATTTATATAGCACATACTGGGTTAATGATCCGCACCTATTTGGGAAGCCATTAAGTGTTATGATTTCCTAAGCGGGTATAAATGAAACACACACCATTAAGATTTGACATAAACTGTATAATTTATATTCAAAGTACATGCGTACTATGTGTATAATCTAAGCATATGTACACAACACTAAGGCTCGCGTCGAATGTAGTGATGTGCATAGTAGTTCTTTTCAGTGAATTAGTTCTCGCGAACTATTTCACTTCTGCGAACTAGTTCGTGAACGAACTATTAAGCAAAATCATTCCTTCCCATTCATGCATTCACTCGGTTGCCTCGTTCAGCAGAAACAGAATTGACTCGCAGCGCCCGTATCCGCACGTGTCCTGAAGCATTCTCATAGGCCGCTTCGACGTCGTATTTATTAGTCGGCTAACATCACCTATCACTCGTTCTCGCCATATATGTGTATGTAATTCATGCCTAATCGGCATCAAGCCTTAATAGTTCGGGCGAAGTAGTTCATTTCGAATCTGTGAACTAGTTCTTTTAGTTCAGCTCAAAGAATAGTTCTTTTTAATAGTTCGTTCACGAACTACACATCTCTAGTCGAATGTGTAATTGCTGGTTACTACTGTCGACCTCATCTGACAAGTCAACATAATCGAAGCTATCGATGTTTTATCGAGGCGTACAATAACGTGTGGGTTAAATTCTGGACGCTTACCGAACATGACCCACCCGATATATAAAGTAATGGTTGTACCTATGATTACTATATTACGTTCTTTGTGTGGCAGCCTTATACACGAATACAAATATTGTGACTACTATTATAGTGAAGGGCAAGTGGACATAATCTGAATAGATATTTAATCAAAATAGAGACCTGGACGTGTGCAATCCTGTCGATAAATGTTCATTTCATTGTTTCTTCATTTCGAAAACGACTGAAACTCTCATGGAACTGTTTTAATCGCACACAAACATCTTGCGCTTTTTTGCACTTCGTCCAAGTTGGTAATGTGCCTTCTGTATGCGTATATTCTATGTAAACAAAGAAACTGGTGACGTGCACATTCTGACAAATCAGACATTGGCCGTGTTCAGTTAGCACATTGGTAAGTCACCGGTAAGTACCGAATAGTGAAGTACCGCACTGAATATCAACATTCCAATGATATAATACCTACAATTTAGATATTCATTTCACTACTTCACTATTCGGTACTTACCGGTAAGTTACCGATGCGCTAACTGAACACGGCCATTGTTACTGGTTACAGGACATTATATTCGGATTATAAGTTATTTTACAGTCAAAATTATTACTAAACGGTTGATTCTTGTTTTTGCTACACTTAGAAAGAAATAATTACCTATAACTGCTAGCTAACTATTTCGGGTCTGACACATTAACATTAAAATGTTCTATTTTTCGTGTTTCTTGGTTCAGTAATTCAGATTTATACTTTGAATAAAACAATCCTTTAATCCTCGATTTTTTTGTTTGGATTAGTATTTTATTATAAGTTTGCTTTTATTGTTTTAAGTATGCTTTCCAAACAGATATATGAATAGAAAATGTTACAATTATATTTTCGAAGAATAAAATGTAACTATGTAAAACAAATAAGCTAAGCAACCTTACTTCAGTAAGTTGACATACGAGCATTTTAGCTATGGAGGCTAATTTAATCGTTATAACTTATTCACCTTACATTTTATGTATAAGAACACCTAGTACAGATTAAAAGAGAATCTTCTGTAGAATCAGAATATCTATTAAAATGTATACCTTTCCATTAAAAAAAATCTATTTTCCGAAGATTGAACTTATGTATAAGCAACTCAGTTTTTAAACAGCTGTATAATGTTACAGAGAAAAACTTCAAATGTGTGTGTAACTAGACAATATCAGCTGTGCGTATGCAAAATTTCAATCGTCTCTTTTACTTCTACGTGACGTAATATCACTATAAAGTAAGATCGGTATCTGTCACCTTGTTTCTTTAATTGCAATTAACTCAGAAGGAATGGTATTTAGGTATAGACTATAATACATGAAATATGCGTAAACTTTATCATAGAAGCTAAATTTATAATTAAATTTATAGCATGCTATTTAAAAAATCAAAGTTGATGTCCATTTCCGGTTAAGAGCTATTTATTCAAAATTTTATTTTCCAGTGATAGTTCATATTTAACCATATCCAACTGCTTGTTTTAAAATTCCGTTCCGTTTGTATAATACTTTTAATAGGCCATTCTCACCAATCAGACTGTATACCATGAGTGCCTATTATAGGCATTTCTTTGGTTTTTTTATATTGGCATATGTCGACGTTTTCTTTTTCAAAATTCGATTCAACAGAACCAGAGTTATAAGTGCTGCGTAAAAACAAAGTTTTCCCTCCCCTTTTTATTGACGACATTTCATTACAATAACACATATAACAATTAATTATTAATTAATATGACGTCAAAAAGATCCGACATCAGCTCCATGGATTGACCGGCAGCTGCTTTTATTCTCGGGTCAAAAAAAGAACTAAAAAATTAATTGTGAAACTAAAACTAAAAGAAAACCTAGCCTAAATTCGTGTCTAGATTTTTTTATATGTGCAAAAAATGTATGTAGAAATAGAAGAAAACAAAAGAAAATACAAAAAAAAAATTCAGTGTAAAATATGTGGAATTTTGAAAAAATTTCAATTTTCATATTTGTGATAGACCTTAAGTTAGTAAATTTTGTATAAAATAAGAATGTGTTCAGTTACGCACTCTAGCGGTCATCCTAGAATTCTCTCGCTTTAGTCAGTGTTATTTTTTCCCGAAGCTGTACTGTAAACCGTTTCTGAGATATGGCCGACTGCCATTCTTAGTTGATCACCCGGTACATTTGCTTTTTCACACAATATAGTCCTCATATATCTCGATTTTCAGATCACTCTACTGAGCTAGCCCATTAAGATAGTTAAACTCAATCACACAACGTTTGTCATCTTTTTTTTAATTTCTAAAAATTTTCTGTTTAGGTAACCATGGATCCTAAATTCAAAAGCTATAAAGTAGTTCGTCTGCAGATGAAAGGTAACAAATTAACGCTACTCGGGAATGGAAACCGCGATGGAATAAAGCCCGACATGAGTAGAAATGAAGCGGAAACATATCCGAAGCATACACCTGATAAAGAATACCGTGGTCTCGAATACTATTTCATCGATCAAAATGGAGAAAGTGTGTATAATATGGGTGTAACTGAGCCAGTACCGGTTATTGGTGAGGTAATTGACACTAGCTGCTCTCGATACGTACCTAGACGTTTGCGCAAGGGTATTACAGTTCAAAAAGATGACACTTCAACTATAGAGTACTCAGGTGCTTTATTTTCGGAAGAGGATTTTTTTCAAGAAATGCGTAGTAAAATTGTTGTCGTAACCGGAGAACCTGGTATTGGAAAGACAACTTTGCTCAAATATCTATATGAAAACTGTCAGTCACAATATTACGTCGTGTTCCGAGATTTTGCTCGTTACCAGGTTTATATACGGCAGAAAAATCAAAATTTATTTAAAAATCCTTTAGAGTTTCTGTGCAATAACAAAGAGCTGTTACCTTATCAGCAGTTTTTGAAGGTATTTTGTAACGATGGAAAACGAATTATTTTAATATTGGATTCATTTGATGAAATAATAGAAACGTATAAAATGCAGGCATTGAGATTGATAAAGCAGCTTAATGATGAAGAATGTTTAGAAAAGATTATAGTGGGGTCGCGATTAATAAGCGTAGCTTTATTATCTGACGAATTGAAAGTTGAGATCGCAAAAATAGAAGGTCTGAATAACGAACATAATAACCATTACATTGATAATTGGGGTTTAGATAATAAACATTTACAAAATATGCCACCAGAATTTTTAGCCAGCCCATTATATTTAAATATCTTAAGAACAATTTCAGAAAATCAGAGAAGTCTCGAAATTGTAAATAGATGGACTTTATACGAAAGCATTGTAAATTTGAAAATTGAGCGTTACTGTCTACGAATCACTCCATATTGTTTGGATGATAGCGAAAAAGACAATATTCTGATATACCATTGGCAATTAGCTTTGAAAGTATTATTTGGTAATAATCAAGTAACGCAAAAAGTGGCTAATAGACAACGCAAATTTTCTAATTATCTGAGGTTAGGTTTAATTACATCTTATGACGATAACGAGGATCCAATATTCATTCACCGAACGTTTGCAGAATATTTTTTCACGCAGTGGTTAATCGAAAATGCTCATGAAGAGGATGCAAGATTTATTTACCGAAAAATGTTAAGATATGAAGGGCAAATGGGGTTTGAAAGAGGAATCAGTCTGCTAGATATACATTGCGAACAATTTCCCATGTACAAAGCAGTTTTAAATCAAGATTTAATACAGTTAGAGCATTTATGTATGAGCAATAAAGGTTATCTTACAGAAGTGGATGCTATTGGTAGAATGGCTATTCATATTGCTGCCATCTATTGTAAAATTTATCCTGACGAAGGAAATAGATACAGGATATTAAATACTATCCTTCAACACATGCGTAAAGAAGAATATGATATCTACGCACGTGATACAATACTGAACTGGAACTGGATCGCTTACCTTCCATACGAGAAACTTAACCAAACCTCTATTGAAATACAAGAGGCGTATTGGCATTATCACGCATTAAGCGTAGACGATTTGCGTGCTCATCCTTTGCCTAAAGACTTTAACACTGATTTTAGTGACAGTTACAATTTCGCTGTATCATACTCCTCGATTTCTGTTATTCGGGATTTACTTTTCTTGAAATATCGCAAAACTGAGGATTTTAAGAAGTTTCACATTGCATGCATTGAGAAAATCGCAGAATATCCGAAACACTTCAAATTACCTGAAGAAAACCTGACAACTTTACATCTGGCATGTATTTATTCTAATATGAGTATTGTAAAAGCATGTATTGACAGAGGCGATAATATCAATGAAGTTGACGCGTATAATTGCACACCATTACATTATAGCGTCTGCGATGATCGGAATACTAAAATTGTAGAGTTACTGATCGATAAAGGTGCAAATGCACACGCGAAGGGAGGTAAGGAGTTCACTAGTGCCGCTCTTCATTTGAGTGTAACAGCTGGGGCTAAAAAAATTACGAAAATGTTATTAAAAACGTTAGATATAAACTTTAAAGATAAAAATGGCTTTACACCCTTCCATCTTGCAACAAAATTTAATAAAGTAGCAATGATGGAAATGCTATTCGAGAACAATGCAGACGTCAACACTGCCAACCATAATTTGGATGCTCCTCTCCATACTGCGGTTCAAAATGAATGCAAAGACGCAGTTCGAATATTACTAGAATACAAAGCTGATATTAACACCATTAATAACAGCGGGAAAACACCACTCTATGTCGCAATAGAATTAAATACCGTAGGGATCGCTGAAATGTTACTGAAACAGAGAGCTGATGTTAATAAGGTAACAGTTAGGTTTAAAACACCTCTTTGTCACGCTATAGTCAGTGGAAGTAAGACGAAAGATATGGTTGAATTGCTCTTGAAGTATTTTGCTGATGTCCATTTAGAAAGTCCAGACGGAAAGACAGCTCTTTATTTGGCTGCACTTAGAGGAAATGTAGAGGTCGTTGAAATGCTCTTACGAAACGGAACCAACATTAACCAGGTAAATAAGCATGGTTTCACCAGTCTTGACGTCGCAATAGTGTCTGGTCAATACAATACAGTCCAGATCTTATTAAAGAATCAAGCCGACGTGAATTTTCGAGATAAAGATTGCTCAACTCCTTTGTACAAAGCTGTAGGCGCAATGAATAAAGAGATGGTAGAAATTTTGTTGAAAAACGGAGCATATTTACATTGTGTAAATAAATTCGGTTTTACGCCTTTAATAACTGCCGTTGAAGAAGGATTTGCAACGGCAGTTGAAATATTATTGAGAAACGGTGCGGATGTAAATTTTAAAACTGAATCGGATATAACTCCCCTTTACGTGGCTGCTTTAACCAGAAATATCGATATAATTGCGCTATTACTCGAATACGGAGCTGATGTTGATATTATAACAAAAGGTGGTGAAATATTATCCAAAGCCATCGAGAGAAAAAATTATAACATTATCGCATGGTTGGTAAAGAAGTACATGCTTCGTCCTTCTGAACCACTTCATTCCTTAACTGTACTAGAGCAAGCTATACACATTGATAAACAGATTGAAATACCAAAGGATGCCGTCTTAGAAACTGCGCTTTGCATTGCGTTAGAAGAAGAAAATCCAATGTCAAGAAGCGTTATGAACATTTACGCTCAGTCTAAAATACAACTACCTTCCAAAAATTATATTAAGTCTGAAGAAGTGTTTCGATCAGCATATCTTTATTTTGGCTTAAAACGAAGAAATAAGGATTTAAGTAAAATATTGGTAGAGAATTTTATTAAGGAAAATGTTGACGATATAGCTCGCGGCAATCCTCTTTGTTTTGCTGCCAAGGAAGATAGTTTTATGTCTGTGATGATGTTACGCAACGGAGCGGATCCAAATGCCCAAGATGTAGATGGTAGAACACCTCTACTGATTTTCATAGATAGAAACCGTAATATTAACACATTATTGATATTTAAACCGGATGCAAATTTAGCAGACCGCAATGGCACCACTCCTCTTCTTGCAGCTATACGCAAACATTCAATACAAAATATAAAACTTTTATTACAGAATGGTGCTGATGTAAATTATGTAGAAAATGGCGTTACACCTCTTGTATGCGCAGCTAGTGAATCACATTTACCAATCCTTCAGATGTTGCTAGATAACAATGCAGAAGTTAATTTTGTAGACCAGTGTGGTTTGACAGCTCTTTATGTGGCTGCATTAAATGGTGATGAACGAATACTCAAACTACTGCTTCAATATGGTGCTACTACAGATATTATCATCGACGGTAATATATTACTTCGTAATGCTATTGAAATTGGCAATAGACTCGCTGTAAAGCTGCTTTTAAACTTATCCAGGGGAAATGGAGCCTCCTCAAATATCACTAGCGAAGATATCGTTAAGAAAGTGTTTAAAAATAAAGCAAACGTAAATGTAGCACTTCATTTAGCGATAAATGCAGGGGATATTGAAATGGTAAAATTAGTTTTGGCGTATGATCCTAAACTAAACGAAAGAGATGGAAACGGTTCTACTGCACTTCATATAGCTGTGAATCTAAACAGAATCGACATTGTCGAAATGCTATTGAAGTTTCACGTTGACGTTCAACAGAAAAACAACGACGATTTGACACCTTTAGATTATGCTATCAATAACGGAAACTACGAAATTATGGAAATGCTATGTAAATATGCTGGTTTTATTTTATCTAATATAAAAGCACAATTTTTACGTTGTAATGATACTCGGTAACATACGGATATATACATATATGAAATAGGCAAACTGGTAATGAAATATGCGATGGAAATTTACATAATCAGACACCATTGGATATATGTAATTATTAACGTACGACTGAAAATAGGCAGATAAAACAAATTAGCTTAATCGTAAATATAATTTAATGTTCAAATGAGTATTAAAAAAATAAAACCTAATTTCATTGAAATGTACATATATACAGCCACATACAGGTAACTCTGTTATAACACAGCAGATAGGTTCGTATAAAATGCCTTAACCATGCTATATGAGATCAAAAAAAATTTTTTTTCAATAAGAATATTATCATATATAATATGTAATATACAGTGTGGTAACCACTTATGGAATAATAGTAATTATATACCAGAAGTTTCAACCTTCTTGGATCATTCTCAAAACTAAAGTCTTTAGTTGACCCAAGAAGATTGAAACTGCAGTAATTTTAAATAAAGTGGTTTAAGAAAGTAAGGTATTTATTTTAAATTCTGTAATTCGTTCCTACTTAACTTTTTTTGTTTTTTTCAAGTTTTATAATTAAATGTTATCTTATTAACACTTTGTGTTTACTATTTTATGTCATTTTCCCATTTAAACAACTTGTAATTCTAAAATTAATTTCATACGGGTCAATCATAGTCATACAGATTAATCCTAGCTAATACTTTTTTTTCACTCACGTTTTTTTCACTCACTTTACGTCAGATAATGATAATTTTAGCGATTTAGGTATAGAATTGTATTTTCCCAGCTAAGCGGCAGTTTTCGTCTAATATTGCTATTCAACTAATCAGAATTAAACCCGTTTTTACTTAAAATCATGTTTTCGACTTATAGAAACGCAAATAACTCCAAAACTATCGCATTTAGCTATAGGGAATGTGTAATAAATAATAAAGATCGTGAAGAGAGGAGTTTACTCCAATAATGAAATACAGGGTCTTCCATTTGAAATAGGTAAAAAAATAAACATTCCGAGTTATGACTCGCCCTGTATATAAATATTGAATACGTCGATAAATAAATAATTTCTGATGAAAGGAGATCACCTTAGAAATGTTTCTAGCGCAAATGAATTATTTTATGTGGAAGCCGTAGTAGGTAGGAGGCGCCAACTTTGTTATTAAATTAATGCAAAACTTCCCATATCTTCTAAAGTAAACTGAATAACATAGCAAAACCCTATATTATAATAAAGGTAAGACCTAGAAGAATCGTAAACAGCAAAAATATACAGGGTGTTCCATTTAAAATAAAGTAAGTTTAGTTTACCCTGTGTTTATTTGACACCCTGTATAGTTGAATATATACAGGGTGAGTCACGACTATTCCCTCGGTGTCTTGTGTCTAAACGCTAAAAGATTTGAGTTTAAAATTTTAGTCAAATATGTAGGACGATAAGGAGCACATTTTAAAATTATTTGTAAGTATACAGGGTGATTCAAAAAAGTACAGCATATCAAAGTTAGGTTCCATTTAACTTAAAAGAGTTATTGATGATTGAAAACATATAAAATATAAATTGTTTTGCTTAATGTCATGTAGCCAATATCAAAATGCTCTACTAGTTTATTGAAAGCACGCTTTGTCAAAATAACTTCTTACAAATGTAAATCGTCCAAGTCATACAGTTTTCCTGTTTTTAATTTTTTTGCGAAAGTCGACTTTTTCATAAAAATCCAATTTTCTCAAAATTGGCGGCAGGGAACTATTAACAAAGTTATCCTAATTTATGACGTAGAATCCAAAAATGGTATACAATATTGGGTGTTCCATTAAAAATAACCTAACTTTGATATGCTGTACTTTTTTGAATCATCCTGTATACGTGAAAATAATTTTAAAATGTGCTCCTTATCGTCCCACATATTTGACTAAAATTTGAAACTCATATCTTTTAGCGTTTAGACACAGGAGACCGAGGGAATAGTCGTGACTCACCCTGTATAATACAGGAGTAAGTGGACTCGCACTAATGCTCCACCCTGTATAATAAGCCGTTCCGATAAATGTTTAATTTAAGATATCCACAGAAAACATGTTAGTCTGTAAAAACAAATGAATAAACATTTAATGTCAAATTGAGATTTTATTCATGTCTTGTGACAATACCAAAAAAATTGTCAGACAATAGTGGTACTCCTCCAGAAATCCGCAAGGAAGCAAATCAAATAGAGTATCAAAAATTACTGCCCGAAAAATCAAAAATTTTTTACATAAAAGTATATAACATTTTTAAAGATTGGTGTAGGGGAGGGTAGTACTAAGTGAGACGATTTTCAGTTTTGGCTTTATATTGTGTTTATTTATTTATCGATGATCATATTTTTCTGGATATAGATTATATATACCTTAAGTTATTCAATAAAGCTTAAAAAATTCATACAATTTGAGTCCATTTTTGTAAAAAATTTATTTTTATTTTTATTGTCGAGTGTCTCAGTTAGTACCAGGATCGTACAAAGTGAGACAGCTACTGATTCTAACTGAGACATGGAGGAATATTTTTTGATATCTGTAGTTATTCCATTTATCACTAAGGGTTTGAGTAAATTCGGTATAAAGTTAAACCAATAAGTAAACAGAACAGAATAAAATTTTATTTTATGTAAAAATAAAGCAAAAGGTAACATTTCTTTTTAATTAGATATTAAATAAAAATTAACGCAAATTCGGAAAGTTAAATTTGAAAGAAAACTTCATAATTTGATTTTGTCGACTTGTGCTTCCTTGCAGAGGCTCAGGTAAAATACACGAAACGTCTTCCAGTGATACCAAGGCAATATCTGGTATATTCGGGAAGTAAAAGCTATTATTCATTTTAGTGCTCTTTCGGAGAAAACTTATTTCAAATTCATTTTCTGATATAATCTTAATAACTTTAGCCACATAAAATATATTTTTGGGAAACCTGACTACTATAAAACAATCCTCTTTTATGTCATCTCTATTAATTGTCTCTGTCTCAATATCAGAAAAGTCGTCCTCACTTTCTGATTGTACAGAATAGACATTTGAGTCCTCTTCGCTTGTATCAGTCTCAATGGATTTACCTTTATTTTCATTTTTTTTTCTTTTTAATTTAGGTTCATTTGAATTGACTTTTTGTAGTGCCTTTATTCTTTGTTTTGTTTGATTATTTATTTTTTTCAGGGCCTGTTTTTCCAACAACCTTTGTTTTTCGGGCGTGTCAGTTATAACAGTGCTTCTGGCCTTTTCACGTGGTTTTCTGTTGATTTTTCTTGGTAAGGCCTTTGGTAAACCCCTTAGCTCTTCTGGTGTAATAAAATCTATTTTCCTGTTCTCTTTTGGAGGTGTAGTGTGATTAGGTATATTCTCTGTTTCAGTTGTGTTCTCTATTGGAAATGTGACATGAATGGCTATATTCTCTTGGACATGTTCTTCATGCAGGATTTCACTGAATTGAGCTTCAACATTTGGCTTCTCTGCACGGTCTGTATTCGAATCAACTTCTTGCAGAGCCCTAGAGGTATTTGGTTGTTCACTGCTGTTAGCTCTGGATGTCGAAATATTAATGCTTGGGTCAACATGGGGGCTTGGACGATCTGTAACTGATGATGGTAAATAATCGTTCTCCGTAAATACATCGGGATCAATAGGATGAATACCAGTCTTAGGAAAGCCAGCTAAAATATTATTAGGAGTAAATGCTTTCTCGAAAGCTTCTGTAATTCTTCCTGCAATATCGTATATCGTAAGGGGTATACCTGGATGTTGAAGCAGCCACTTGTCACAAGCAGAATTAAAATAAGATTTGAAGGGCCCAAATACAGCAACATCTAAGGGTTGTAGTTTGTTACTACAATGCGGAGGTATTGTTAATATCTGAACTCCATTATCCCTGCCTTTGTCTACGACTTCAACAGAAATATGGCTTTCGTGATTATCGTATATTAATACTGTTGGATTTTCTTTTGAAGAATGAGAAAGAGTAATGAAGTGATCAAGAACTTTAATAAATAGGTCAGTATTCATCCATCCAGTGGGAGTTGCAAGACCCAAAGCACCAGGAAGGCAATCTTTCATCATATGTGGTTTAAAATTTTTCCGTGGAAAAACAAGTACCGGAGGCAAAAAAGTTCCTGTTGCTGAAATAATAGCACAGGTTGTCACCAACTGACCCCGTTCGCCACTCGTACTCTTATATACTTGTTTCACTCCTTTTTGAGCCAATATTTTTTTAGGGTTTTGTACTGTAGTTGTACCTGTCTCATCTAGGCAAAATATGCGAGTGCCATCTGCAAAATGCGGAGAACGATGAAGAATTTTCGTTAAATTATCGAAAAATATCTTGACATTGTATTTGTTAAAAGAAGTTAATCGCGAGAGGCTGCAAGCTTCTGGTTTTCTTAAAGAAATATTATTACGTTTAATAAACGCTCTACACCAGTCGTCACCACCAGCTTTGTCCCTTTTCCAGGAATCTGGCATTGGCAAATTGTTGGTTACTGCAACATCATAAGCAATTTTCCTAACATCAGATGTAGTTAAACCGTACGCCATTCTGCTGCAAGTGGTACAATAATTTGCAATTAAAATTTCCTCTTCAGTTTTGAAAACTAGTCTGTGTTGATAATTTGGTGACATTCTAGTATCGATATTTTCTTTTGTCTTTTTTACATATCTACCTAAAGTTTGAAATTTTATATTGTATCTTTCTGCAGCTATTCTAATTGAATAATTTTCTTCCAGAACTAATTTAACTGCAGCCTTCATAGCTTCAGCAGATGTTTTGCCAATACGTCTTTCCTTTTGTTTTCTAGGCATCTAAAATACATTTTTACTACATTAAAAATCATTAACACCAAAATTATATAAGCATGCAGTACCTAGGTACTAAGTGCGACACGTCTCAGTTAGTACCTAACGACGTGTCTCGGTTAGTACTCAGAACATGTGACAGTAAATGTATAAAAATTTCGTTTGAAACATAAACCAGAACACCAACCGCTATATATAAGGTTATGTTATACCTCAATATGTACTATGCCACGTAGAAAAATATTTTATAACAATACATATTACGTGTATCGAATTATTTATCATGTAGTAAAGAAAACTTTCTTACCTTAAAATTATTTATATTGACAATTTTTCCTTCAATCTTTGTTCAGAAACTTTAACGTTTCGCTAACACTTGAATAAATAATTTACCACATGCTCACAATGAAAGAAGCACACAAGTGAAAAAATTCCCTAGTTATTACCAGTGTCTCACTTAGGCAAGTGTCTCAGTTAGTACCTTCCTCCCCTAAATTAAAAAAAGTAAAAAAAGTTTCTGAAAACGTGCTCTTGGTATATTTCCAAGACCAAGCGTAAAAAGAAAAGCGTCTAGTTTATGGGCTAAAATCTCAATGTTAAAGCAAACTTTAAGATTAAAAGAAAATATTGACATATCAAAATATTACAACGTAATTGCCTTTTTAAAGCGAAAAAATGATTCGTATATGCCAAAAAAAGCTGCAGTGTTTGAAGAACATCATATCAGACAGTTTATTACTGATGCACCGGATGCACCGAAGTTTTTCTTCCGATTAAAGTAATTATTTTCATTTGACCATATTTCCAAAATCAGGAAATTAGCTACATTTATATTTTTAGGTTATTCTTATAATAGGTATTGCTGGAGTCTGTCGAACGGACGAACTCTGCAACATGAAAGTGGCTGATGTCGTTCTGCGACAAGACATAATTGTAATAAACATTCCCCATACAAAAAACAAATCTTGTAGAAAATTTGTTATTGTCGAACCTATGCGGATTGATGTGGTGACAAGATACATGTTGATAAGACCTTCGCCAGACATTCCAAGACTTTTTATGGACTTTAGATCTGGAAAACCTACAAGACAAAATATAGGACATAATACCATTAGTACCTCAGCAATTAAAATAGCTACATACTTGAAACTGCCGGATGCAAACAACTACACTGGCCATTCATTCAGGAGGACGTCAACTACAATTTTAGTAGATAACGGGGGTGATATCCTATCACTTAAACGCCATGGAGGGTGGAAAAGTTCCACAATAGCCGAAGGATATGTAGAGGACTCTATCACTGACAAGAAAAGAATTGCAAGTATGGTTCAGGGAACAACACTTAATTATGAACTTGGTTTACCACCTAGCACTAGTATTTTTGAGGTGACGCCATCAACATCAACTTCAGTATCAAAATCAAACACCGAACTCAATATACCGGTAGAAAACTTTACTTCTAATACTGGTATGTCAGGAATTAACATGACCTGCCATAATTGCACTATTAATTATTATTTTAATAAGCAGTGTTAACCAAATGACGTATTTCTTGAATTGCGGATTTCATTCGTGCATCTGCACGACATCTATGGTTTTATATTTCTATTCTATACATTTTTACTGAATAAATCATAATTTTATTATTGTCAATTGTTTTTATTATTTACTAGTAGGAGATAATTTTTATTATTGACTACTAGCAGAGAAATTCATCTTTATATTAATAAAAGTATTTGAAAAGCGAATTTTATTTTATTATTTTCTGAATATAGACCCTTTACACTGACAAATTAAACTGTATTTTTATATTTACTACTTGATAATGTCCAAGTGCACATATTTCTAGTTTTTATTGTTGTATTTAAGTTTTTTATATCAGAAAACATATTTTAGTTTAATAAATACGATCTGCAAGTTTTGATTTCCTATTTAGTGCAACAAAAAAATTCACAACAAAAAGATGCTAAAACATATTGTCTTAAAATATGCCATGTGTTACTTTATATACTTGTGTCTTCAATTATAATTTATATAATTATTATAGAGTATGTCACCGGATCGACTTTACAAGAGGGAAAAAGTTTTTATTTTTGATTTCTCAGAAAATTCCACTCTTGATGATTTACTCTGCTTGTTTTCAAACCCCAAAACACAAATTACTTTTTATTTAACTCGAACGGTTCTCGAGATAATATCATTTTCTTACTAGAAAATATACAAATTAGATTCAAGTTTTATTTAATAAATATAACAAATAATGGTAAAATAAAATAAAATTCTCAAAAACCTAAACTATTCATTTTCTATTCAAATAATGCTTCTCCTTTCTCTGCACAGCTTTTAGTGCGAGCTCTAAATTCAAAACTGCGTCTTATTTCGAAGATTGATATCCTATTTTTTAATTGTTCTTTATCATTGCCTAGTGGCTCACTGTACACAATTTGTTTTAAACGATCCCACAGATAAAAGTCCATTATTGTAAGATTAGGTGGCCATAAAATGAGACCATCTCTTCCTATCCAGTTATCATGGAACTTTGTATTGAGCCACTGGCATAATGAGGAGGGCATCCATCGTGCTGGTAAAACATTTCAATTCGGTAGTTTAACGACAATTCATCCAGTTCATTAGTTAAAAAATTTTGCAACATTTCCAAATATGAGTTACGGTTTAAGTTTTGATCAAAAAAATATAGGCCAAAAATGCCATGGTACGAAACCGTACACCACACATTAACTTTTTTTAAATATTATCTGCGACAAGTGATTCTAAAGTTTGGATTCGTCTCACTCCAGTACCGGCAATGTTGAGACGAAACGACTCCCTTAGTTGAAGAGGTTGATTCATCGGAGAACATAATTCGTTTATGGAAATTTGAATTTTCCAAAACTCTGTAGCCCATTTCTAAAAAAATCCATACTTCATCACCATTTTCTAAAGTTTGCCTAGATTACGGTTTAAATGGTAAAATTTCGTTCTCCTTAAATATTTTTTGTAAATGTGATTTACTTATCCCTGTTATTATTGCCCCCCTTCTTAAAGACAACTGACTATAATGACGTGTAACACTCATAACGGATGTTCTCTCAGTATCCCTGCGGACAGCTCTCAGACATACGAAAACCCTCCATATTATAATTGCGTTAAAATTTATAATAAACTACCCGTTGAGATGAGGGAGACATTAGCCAAAAATAAATTTAAAACGGCCGTCAAGGACTATTTTGTTTGTGGTGGCTATTATTCTGTCAACGAATTTTTACAATGATGTGCATATATTATGTTGTGTAAGTAAACAAGAGATTTAATGTAATACTATACCTTGTTCCCCACTTTTAGCGAATTTCTGTATTACTATATTTTTATCGTGAAGACTATTTGTAGATATTATGTATTTGTACAAAATGAAAAGGGTGTTACGTATTATTATTATTATGCTAATGATCAACAACTTTACAGTTTTTTTTTCTGGTTCCTAGATACAAATATGGGAACTTGATTCCTTTTTTTATGGTGAAGTTTGAACGCTGAAGTAATTACATGCATTTAACATAATAAAATGTACATAACACCCATTGAAACGTTCTCTTTGACAATGTTCGTTTGTGTAACGATGTATTAGGGTCTTCTCTAATCAGTCACTAATAGTAATCACCCAACATGTTCGCATCCCATCTTTCCTGGTACCGCTTTTGCAACGTTAAAAGGTCTTGATCGAAACGCTTGGCATGCTCGTCATTCACAGCTTCCATGTTAGGAAAAAATCCAAATGAGAATGTAAATAATACATCTTTAATGACATATTTCATTTTAAAGGTAAGCTGTCAACATTTCGTCCACGAGATTCTTGAAATTTTCCGCTTTGATGTTGCCCAAGAAGCCGATTACTACAGATTTGAAACAATGCCATGCCACCTTTTGTTTCGCGCACAGAACCGCATAGAAGCCTTTGTCATTCATTAATTGTCGAATTTGAGGACCCACAAAGATGCCTTCTTTTATCTTGGCTTCGCTGACTTTTGGAAATTTGTTTTTTATGTACTGAAAAGCACTGCCATACGTTTTACAAAATCCTTTGTCAGCCCTAACTTTATATGCATAGGGGAGAAATAAATATTTTTCTATCAACAAGGCTTTAATGCAAAATATTTTTTTCTACAAAAACCATCATGTCTACTCGGCCAACTTTTCACAACGTAATGCTGCAATTTAGCAATTGTATTTTGTGAATCCCAGTTGCATTCATAGTAACAAAGCTATAACTTTTAGATTTCCACATATTTTCTACTCATATCGTTTACAATCTATATACACTCGTTAATAGTCCTTTCATAAGATTTCCTTAGGTCGACTGAATATGTCACGAGAACTGAGGGCAATACTTTGCCATTATACAATAAATTTACATGCATCAATAAATTGTGGCCATTCTTCGGATTTGTGTTTACGTCCAGAGGCTTCCACCAAACCGCCAGCATCACTGCAGTAGGTAAGATTGTCGTCCATAGAATAAAATTCAGAAAATTTCTTCTCGCGGTTACGGAAATAACTACTTTTGGTACTGCGGTCTAATAAATTCCAACTTTGCAATCTGGAGCCAAGTAACTCGGCTTTGGCTTCATAAAACAATACTGACACTGCAGAGGCTGGTATATAAATGATCTAATTTATGGAAAATTGAAATAATATAGGTATTACAAATATCATACCTCTTAGTGACATGTTAATAGCTTTCTGAAATAGTCGCAGAATGTAATTACATTATTACCAAACATTCTTATCGCAAACAGGTAATTGTTGCATCATGATTATTACAGTCACTACACTATCTAGTGAAACTTCAAACGCGAATATTTAAAAAATATATACGTGATAGAAAAAATCTGAATCTTGATTAACGTACTTTTCAAAATAGTAAATTAAAATTTTTTATTTTATTTTTTTAGGATTATCTATTACATGAATTTTACTAGTTCTTGTAACATTTGCGGTTATAACAAGCATTCGACCGTATTCGACCTTTATACTCTATTATCTATAAAGAACATTATGGTATCAGGTTCTCTATAGATTTAATAACTATTAAACTATCAAGAAATAAACATTTATCTGTGCCTTCTGCATTTAAGAATCAACGCTAAGACAAAACTTACAAGTCATAATAACGTTATAAGTTATCATAGTCATTAAAGTAGTTACTCAATAGCAAATTGTTTCTCATTCGATATCTGTACACATTCCACAAACATAAAGTAGTAAGTGGACGGTTCATGCATAACAAATTTTATCGGTAAAGATGAACAAATTTTATGGTTTTCTAACAGATGGCGCACAACTATCTTTAAATGTGGAGTTACGACATATGTGGTTTGATTGTGAAGTCGGCGATATGTAAATATGCAAAAGCATACAGATAAGTATATATTTTTAAATGTATGCCTATCGGCTGCAAATCTTGCAATACGCATCATTGGAAAAACCTTGATTCTATTTTTATCATGTTAGTAGATACCTATGTACTTCCTGCTACCAAATTTTCGTGTACAATGTTACTTTTACAGTAACGTTTAATTTTATACATACATAGAATATGTGATTATAGTGCTGTATTGCATGAAATTAATTTTGGTGAGTACTTTGTCGTATTAGTTGCACTTAATTTTGTGTAAGCTTAAATTTTATTGTCTACAATGAAATTTGTGTTCAAACCATTCGTGCTGACGGTCGTTTACTATATACTGCGATTTCAAATAATAACGTAACATGACATTTATGCAACCAGTTTTACAGGTTGGTAATATTTTGAATAAAAATCCCTAACTTGAAATTAATGTTTGAAAAATTTATCATCATGTTTATAATAATAATAATAATAAAATTTATTTTCAATGAACCAACAACATACATTATAAGTAATGAGAAGCTGGGGCACGAAAACAAGTCAGAAAAAGGGACGAAATTTATTAAACGTTAAACATTACACATCTTATTATAATACTCATCTAAATTATATGGCTCTGCATCACATAGCCATTTATATAGTCTTTGTTTCATGATATCATAGCTGACAGCAGTTATTTGTAAAGGTAAACTATTAAATAATTTTAAACACGAGTAGTAAACTCCCCTTTGATAAGATGTAAGTTTATGACGTGGAAGTAGAAACTTTTGTCCATGCCTTGTAGGGTAGAGCCCTGTTTTTAAGCTACTTTCAAAAAAGCTATGATGCTTCCATGTAAATTTTATGCACTCGTAAATATAAAGTGCTGTGATAGTTAATAGACTTTCCCTTCGGAAAATTCCCCTACAACTATCTCTACTTTTCATTTTATAGATTATCCGAATTGCCTGTTTTTAACTTCGAAAGATAAGTTTTAAATTTCTAGTGTGTCCCTCCCCAGAATATAATGCCATATCTTAGTAGACTGTAAAAGTTAGAAAAATAGAACAATTTAGATAATTCGCTGGTAGCATTTTTGGAGAGGACTCTTAATCCGTAGTTTATTTTACTAAGGTTTTTGCTCAAGTTAACCGCATGCTGTGAGAACATCATATTGCTATCAATTGTTACACCTAGAAATGATGTACAGTCAACTATATCATATTTTTTGTTATCTAGCATTAGGTATTCCGGTGCTTCAATTGGAGAACTTCTAAACAATATACATTTAGTTTTATTGACGTTAAGTAATAAGTTATTCTCAGAAAGCCATTTTTGTACTTGTTGCATCGCAACCTCGCTATATGAAGCAATATCCGCGAAAGTATTCCCTTTAATAAGTAGCGTTGTATCGTCTGCGTAATTTATCGTAAGGCAATTTTTGTTAGTGATATTTAAATCATTGATGAATATAATGAATAATAAAGGACCTAAAATACTACCTTGTGGGATACCCATTAATATATTTAACTTTTCAGATCTAATATTTTCCCCTGAGATTGGATCCCTTATACATACAAATTGCTTACGATCTGCCAAGTATGACCTTATCCATGATAAAGCCCTATCACGAATTCCATAGCGATGTAGTTTTTTGAGTAAGATCGAATGATCTATCGTGTCAAACGCTTTGGATAAATCAAGAAATATTCCAAAGGCAATGCCATCGGTATCTATAGCCGACAACAGCTGTTGCATATATTGGAATATTGCCGTATCCACACTTTTATTCTTTAAGAACCCATGTTGAGTTGTTTTGAATAGTTTATGGTTTACAAAGAAGTTATAAATACGCAGATAAACAATTTTTTCAAAAATTTTCGAAAAGGAGGCCAATAAAGATATCGGTCTGTAATTTTCCACTAAATTAGGATCTCCTTTTTTAAATAATGGCTTTACTGCAGCATGCTTTAATTTATCAGGGAATACTCCCTTCTCTAAAGAAACATTTATTATATGGCAGAGTGGTTCTAGTATGATATCGGCAGTTTTTTTTACAATAGCAGTAGGAACCTCATCATACCCAGCACTATGTTTGTTCCTAATGCCCGCAATCACCATTTTTAATTCATTTAAGGTAACCTTATGAAATATTTGGATTGACTTAGAATTATGTAATATATTGCAAACGTACTCTTGTTTTTTGGTACTATGCTGCGCTAAAGCATTGGATGCTGATTCAATGAAGTAATGATTAAGTTCAGTGGCTTGTTGTGATAAGTCAGAAAAAGATGGTAAGATAACATTGGTACTTTTCCCAAGAATTTCGCGTATTATATTGCAAGATGTTTTTGATTTGTTATCAGAAATTTCTATTTTACTTTTCCACGTTTTGCTTTTTTCAGACTGTAATACTTTATGATAATCTTTCCTAGCTTCTAAAAATTTATATTGTAATTCTGGGTATCTCGTTACTAGCATTTGAAGAAGGATAACCCTTTCTTTAGCAGATTCTACTTCCGCGGAATGTAATTTTTGTCTGTGAGTTTCTTTCTTAACTACTTTCAAAGGGAAGTTTTTACAAAAGTGCAACAAAAAAGTATCTAAAAACGCATTATATTTGTAATTCACGTCATCTAAGGTGTAAACCTCCGCAAAAGTTTCTGTATTTAAATCAGCACAAAAATTATTAACGTGTTCATCTGTAAAGATCCGAACCTGAAGTTTTGGTACAGTGTTGTTACTCTGCGTATCGATACTTACATACTGAGCTGTATGGTCCTGTGTTGATTACCCTGGAGTAAATTTTATCCGTTTGATATGTAATAAAGTTATCTAGACATGATTTACATGTAGTACTTAACCTAGTGTAGCTAGCTATAAACAAACTTTTATAACAGTATAAATTTCCTTTGCGAATAAAACCAGATATTTCATTAATAATAAAAGGGAGAATTTTATTATGATTTTTATTATACACAATTTATTAAGTAAAATCAGACATTTTATTAATACAAATAAAAGATTTTACGTCTAGCAGATAAAATTACATTATATTATTATGAATGTTATAGTACAGATTTAATTAGAATGTCATTTATCATAGTAATTTTAATATTCATAGTAAGTGTTGTCCATCTTGTTGCAAACAACAATTTACTCTCCCTTTTAAATTGTCGAATACCCGACGGAATTCTACCGGAGTAATATTATTTATTTCACGCATGACAGCTGTTTCCAGTTCTTCTAGTATATGTAGATTAGTCTGATATACTTTATTTTTGAGAGTCCCAAACAAATAAAAGTTTAACGGTGTTAAATCAGATGAACGAGGTCGAAATAAATTTGTACCGATTACGCTATCATCATGAAATTCATTTAAATATTGTTGTGTTTTCCTAGCCGTATGAGCAGGAGCATTGTCTTGCTGACACCAACCATTCTGTATTTCATCATTGTGGAATTGATCAAAAAATTCAGTTAGTACTGCAAGATATCTTGCGGCTGTGATCGTATCATTAAATAAAATAGGACCCACACTCCTACTCTTGATATTGCTACCCATATTCCTATTTTAATAGGATGCAATGAAGTTCTTCGCAATTCAGTAGCCCATGTCCTATCATTTTGGGAATTAATATAACTACTTACGTGGAACCATGCCTCATCATTAAAGAATGTTATGTTAAGGATGCAATTCTTGTGCAACCGTAACTTTATATGGGTACATCTGGATATTTTTGTGAAGAGCTTCATGGCATGTCCCTTTTGAATGACCTAGAAGTGATGATTGTCTAAGGAATATACAATTAGACATTTTCTAATAAATACCAGTTTGTTAATAATAATAATAATTTTGCAATCGATTTGTGAGGACTACGTTCCATTCTCTGTCGATTATTATCCACACCATTTTCAGTTAATTTAGTCGGCCTCCCTGTAGGTTTTGCTTTACAAACTCTCTGCTTTACAATTTCTTTCCTCAAATCTGCGTATTAGAACATGTCTGCGATGTCGAAATGCATCATAACCAATTCAAAGTTTGGAAAACGCTGTGTAAATCGATTTATACAACTTTCAAGAGAATATTGGCAATTGTCCTCAACATTCCGAATTCCACCCCAGACAACACACTAAATCCCAGCAATATCCGTAGGATATCTTTGATGGATATCCAATGGATATCCTGGATATCCACTGAATGTAGTATGAATATCCAAATGTCCGTCTATATCCAGGATATAGAAGATATCCTGTGGATATTCAGTAAAATATCTAATGGATATCTTTGGAGAGGTTCGTAGATAACCAGTGGATATCTCTTATAAATATTTAACATATCCGATGGACATCCCTTTCATACAATTATGGATATCCAAAATGACATACAGGGTGTCCCATTTAAGTGGAATATATGTTTCATTAAATACCTATTTTGAAGGGTCACCTTGGACGACGACGGTCTGCCTACTGCCAAACTATGCTATAGCTGTTAAAACACAACAATCAATAACCGTTTCTGCCAAAACACAGTTTTTGCAAGTACCAAGTATATTTATTAGTGCACAGTATTAAATTGGAATTTAATTTAAACAAGTATGTACCTACATTATTCTATGGTCTATATCGTTTAGATTTTACAGTTAACTAGTACACACCAATAAGCTTACTGTAAAATAAAATATAAAAAAATATCTTGCCTGAAAAGACACTTAAGCATCATTGAGTATGTGAAGTATCTACTTTTTTAACCGAGTTTAATACATGAGTATCGAACATCAGTAGCTTAGAAATAAATCTTATTTTTTATTGTTGTGACATAAAATATAGTTAGGTAAAATAACAGAATATTATGAGAAAGACTATATAAGTATATTTAAAAAAGTATACAGTAGGTAGTATTTACATTATTTCCGTTTCAACTCAACTTTTCTTCCTGAAAAAAAAGACGCTCATTTAGATAGTTCAGTATTCCATAACACATTAATTTGTGATAAAGTAAAGTTAGTAAGACAGAGATAAAACTTTGAGAAAGCTACTCCAGGGGTGCATCACTGTGGCATGTACATTTTCAAAGTTAACAGAGTTCTTACGATGATATGTACTTACAGTTTTGTCAAAAAGTGAAACTATGTTTTAAATCAAGACACTTAAAACAAAAATGAGGTTTAAATAAAGCATTTTGCGCAGAGTGCCATGCACTTATACCTGGAGAGTCAATTTGTTTGTATTTTTTTTTGGTAAGGCTAAAATTGACAGCACTAAAAAAATATAACTCACTTATAACGACTGTTATTCAGTCTGGCAGACGCATGTCGTAGCCAATTCTTGATACAGTCCATAACCAGTGGGGGATCCAAGGAGGGGGCACGGGGGCATCCCCCCCTCCATTCCCCCTCCCCAAATGAGCTGACTGTATAGTAGATAAAACATACTATTTCTAAAAGAAAAATATTTTTAAATATCGCACAACAAATTTGGGATTAAACTTTAATTTCTAAGTTCTTGCGTACGCCTATATTTTAGTTAGTTAAATACTTCAAAAACCACCTCCGTGGGTTTTAAATTTCAAAAATTTTTCCCGGACACCCCTCTACCCGGGGCGGTATTCCATACCCCCTGGTTTTGCCCCCTCCTCTCCCCCCCACCATGTTTTTCTGGATCCGCCGCTGTCCATGACGCCCTGATTTGTAACTTTTGTAGATGTATTTGGATATACTTTCATGCTTCTGTAACAAATAAACCATTAACCGCTTCTAAAAGAGCTAGCAATCGAAGACAAGACCGGGTATAGGAACGATCCGCCTATGGGCGAGGCCATGTTCAAAGAAGTTCTTGTTAGAATCCGGCTGGATGTCATCTTGGCCGGTGCACGATCGTCAATAAAATACAGTAGTCGCCGCTTAATGTAATCACGGATAATGTTATCATTCGCTTATTGTTATCACTTTTAGCAAGTCCCGGCCCTTTATATGTATACCTTATAGAAGGATTATCGCTTATTATAATCAAATTTCGGTTAGTGTTATCGCTGTTTCACAATATACGTAATGTACATATATACATACATATGTCTGTATGTACAAAACACCGCGACAAAACACCGCGTTTATTTCGATTCTTAGAAGATTTGGAACGTTACAGTTTATGCATTCGATTCTTAGAAAATTTTAGACGTTAGTTTTTAAAATCGATTCTTAGAAAGTTTTGTACGTTACATTAAATTTATCCCTCCTACATTAGTGCATTTGTTTGCAGGTGGGTATCAGTTGAGATTGAATTCGCTCGGTTAAAGGAACGCTAAGGCGATTAATAAAATTGAAATAACGTTTTTGTTTTACAAACATAGTGCTGATAATGTCAGAAAAAAAGAAAGGATTTGTCACTAAAAGAAAAATGTGTTATTCTGGAAAGATATGAAAAATTACCAAAAATGAGCCAGCGCGATGCAGCAGTGCAATTAAAAATTTCACAACCACTTCTCTGCAAAATTCTAAAAAATCGTGATACTATAGTGAATGCTAGAAGCCAAAATGAAAATGTAAATTCTAAACGAAGACGCGGCGGAAAAGACAATCAAGTGGAGTCAGCACTGAAGTTATGGTTTTCCAATGTACGGGACCAAGATGCTCGGTTAGATGGTCCTTTAATGCGACAGAAGGCAGAAGAGCTTGCCAAGAAAATGGGAGGAGATGACTTTGTAGCAACTGAAGGATGGTTCCATCGTTGGAAGAAACGGGAAAATATAGTGTACAAACGTACACACGGAGAGGTAAAGGATGTTGGTTTTGGAGCTGCTGACAATTGGCTTAAAAATGAATGGCCCAAAATTATCTCTAAATTTTCTTCACAAGATGTGTACAATGCAGATGAAACTGGTTTATATTATCGTGCTTTACCAGAACACACTTACATTTTGAAAAACCAAAGCGCACAAGGATGTAAAATTTCAAAAGAGCGCATAACAGTGTTATGTTGTACTAGTATGGCTGGTTGCAAAGAGAAACTTTTGGTAATCGGCAAAAATAAAAATCCCCGATGTTTTAAAAACGTTAATGCATTACCCGTTGATTACTATTCGAATTCCAATGCATGGATGACAAGCGTAATCTTCAACGAATGGCTGATGAAGTGGGATTCTAAACTGCAACGTAAAATTGTTTTGCTCGTCGATAACTGTCCTGCACATAACGTAAATTTATCGCTTAAGCACATTCAAGTTGTTTTTTTGCCTGCTAATACTACTGCAATTTTACAACCATATGACCAGGGAATAATTCGAACATTAAAAGCATACTACCGTCGAGAGATGCGTAGTAGAATTTTGGAAAACATGGAGGACATCGGTCAAAAAGAAATTCCAAAAGTAAGTGCAAATGATTTGGCGAAGAAGACCAGTCTTTTGGACGCTCTGCATCTTTTAACAATGTCCTGGAACCATGTATCCAAAAGTACTGTCCAGAATTGTTTTAGACGTGGGGGATTCCTGAATGAACCCATAGAAAACGAAGAACCATTCGATGTTCAGTTGCAGCCGAATGACCTGACAGAAATAGAATTTACAGAATGGATAGCAATTGATGAAGCAATTGAAGTGGCTGAGAAGTTAACCGATGAAGACGTTTGTAAAATGACTACTTCCGAATTACTAATAGAGGAACCAGATGAAGGTGCAAGTGAAAATAGTATGGAAATGGACAAACCACCATCAAATGAAGAAATAAGGCGAGCATTGGACATTTTACGAAGGGGAGTGCAGAGCAGATCAGGAGAATTTGAAAAGCATTATGAATATGAACATTTTATTAATAATCTTATCCGACAAAATCTAAGGCAAACAACTATAGCCGAATTTATGTAGTTTGTACGTAGCTATGTAATGTATTTACAATTAAAAGCTATTTTGCAATTTATTGAAATAGAGGAAATGTATTTATTAAAGTACATACATACATGCATATGTATGTAAATAAAAATGTATACATATTATACGTCCCATTTTTTTTTATTCGCATACTGTTATCAGTCGGTTATTGTTATCAAAGCAGTCCGGTCCCAAACTGATCACATTAAGCGGCGTCCACTGTAATTACAACGAACTAAAAATTAATCGCTTATTTAGACTCAATAGTGGTCGTTCTCACGTTCATCAAGATTAAAGTTGCTCGATGTCATAGAATTTGCGTCGCTCGTACCAAAAAGTTGATGGCCAGGCAACTTTTTGTCGTTTAACAAAAGTTGATCAACTTTAATTGCAAGCGTGATCTCATGAAACGACTGTCATTCAATTCGGAAACGATTTCAAGTTGACCGATACAAATCATCTCGTGAGAATCCAGAACTTAACACTTTTCCATTTTTTACGCAAATAACAAAGCGTCGCTGGCTCATAATGCAGTTCTAAAGGCCGTTAAAAAAACGATTACTAAATTAATACAATCATTACAGCACTGTTCTAGTTCTCAATGTGTGTACCTGTATACGCACCTGTTATTTTGTATAAAATATCTATCGTACCCTTAATTAATTTAACCTTACTTATTCAATACTTGTTGCAACCTGTTAAACAAGGCAGATGTAATAAGATTGCCTCATCTAGCAAAAAACATTTCTAATGATTAATTAAAATTCCATATATTACCAGTACAGTATGTAAAATAGTATACAAAATGAGTAGGTATAAATATATGCTATTTAGTTTTCAAAACTTACTTACCTCCTTTAAAGTTATCACAATCTTCTAAATATTCAAACTATAAAATAAAATAATGAATAGATATAGGTATTATAAATAAAACGAAAGCCACCAATACACAATGCACTATCACCTGTTCGGTAAATTAGCAACAACGCTGCTACGATATCAAGATGGCCGGTGTCGGCGGTTAACATCTGTGACCCTGTGAGAGAAGAAAATAACTGCACATGCGTTCGCACACGTTTGGTGTAGTATATCCATATATCTGCAGGATATTGAAGAAACTTTATTCATTTCCTTAAATATTTCTGAACTATACCTACTATTAGTTATCATATGGCCTAATATTTAAGTACTTTAAGAATTTGTATTTAATTTACATATTTGCCGATGTTTAGTTACATATCCATAAATTACATTTTATGGATATCCATCATGGTTTGCGTTCGTCCGATTGACTATAATATATTCAAAGGATATCCACACAATTTAAACTTTTTCTTAATTTTAAATATTTAAACAGTACTATTTGCCATTCTGCTGTAATTTTTAAATAATTTGTGACTTAATTAGCATTATTTATCGATATTTACATATCCATAAATTACATCTAATGGATAGAGTATGGATATTCACCATGGACTGGACATTCAGTGGATATTGGGATGTCTACCAGATATCCAAGAGATTTGGTGTGTTGTCTGGGACTCCTGTAATGTGTCATTAAAATCATAGCATTATGTTCTGTAGTGTGATTGATAATAACCTAAAAAAAAAATTTTCTACTCCCATACTTAAATTGTACTATTAGATATGCTGAACCTGTACTTTAATGATGTCCATTGCGATACAGATTTTCATTATGATACAAGTTTACTTAAATCCAATAGGAATACAGATTTTTCATTACGACACAAGTTTATATCCAATAAGAATGCGACATTCCAATATTCAATATGGCCGTGACTACATGTCTGACAGATATATAAAGATTAATTAAACTTGACAGTTCTCTAGATCTATTTAAATATAGTAAAAATTAAAGAAATACGTATGATATTTATGGGGATGAAGAAAAGATAGTATATGCAACTCGCATTTAATGGCTATTTTTTCTTGAATTAATTTCAATATTTACCTTTTACACAATGAAATAACTTACAATAGTTGTTAAAAAAAAACAACTGATTTGTTTATACTATGGAAGTGAATCATTAATAAAAACGCAAAATACAATCAAAGATAAATATATTTGTCACATGCAATAACAGTGACAGTTCTAGTTCTAATAGTATAAAACAAACAACTATCATCTCTGCAATGGTACACACCACAACAAACACGTATAGCAAATTGGGTTGCATAAGTTCATGTTACGTTATTATTTGAACTCACAGTATTGTATTATTGCCATAAATTTACGAAATATTACGAAATTCCGTCATTTTAAGTTTAATCGATCGATCGATCAACGGGTAGCAATGATAGCCCTGGACGTCAAAAATGCCTTTAACTCAGCCTCGTGGAGCCGAATAATTGGCGAACTGAAGAGAAGAAAGATACCCAAGTACCTCATAAATATTGTGGAAGACTATTGCTGCTCGAGGAAAATCCTGCTTTCCTACAGAGATAGTATGGAGGTAAATGCTGGTGTTCCGCAGGGCTCGGTCCTGGGGCCGACTCTGTGGAACATCCTGTATGACCAAGTGCTGCACCTAGAATTTGAGAATGGAGTCCGCAGTATAGCATATGCTGATGATCTTGCGCTATTGATTGAAGCAGAAGACCAAAGGGAGTTAATGTTCAGAGCCAACAAAGCTCTGGAAACCATTGCGGAGTGGATGGAAAGGAATGACTTGCAGCTAGCACCGGAGAAAACCGAGGCAGTCATCCTTAAAGGCCCTTACAAACGAGCTTGCATTAACTTCGTCGTGCTGGGGAAGGTCATTGTCCCCAACAAACACATGAAATATCTAGGAGTAACGCTGGATCACAATCTAACACAAAATCTACAAAATATATATATGGATCTAACGCATCGAGTTCCGATGAATTTACGGGAAGAGAACGTAAATTATGGCTATATATCGGAAGATGTAAGACTGGTACAGCAGAATTACACGTAAAAAAATATTTGGAAAAGAAATGTCCAGGAAAACAATTTGAAGTTTTTGCACTACCATCAAAGGGTACGAACGTATCTTTTAGAATAGGAGCCGATATTTCTTTAAAAGATCAGCTCTATGACCCACAGTTTTGGCCAGAAAATATACTCGTTAAGAAATATATTTTTTTTCGAAAAACCGCCAACTTTACTGAAAAATAAACAAATGAAAGCAAACACAGTTATTGATAATATAAATATACAGTCTTTATCAAATAAAATTGACGCAGTAGAATTCTACTTAAACGACGTCCAGCCCGATTTTATGCTGGTAACAGAACATTGGCTATCAAAGGCAAAAGTTGATCAGATAAAGTTTAAGGGTTATACTGTTGCTACAGATTTCTGTAGGCAAAGACATATACATGGTGGTGTTCTAATACTCAAGAAATCCAGTTATTCAACCGAAAGGCTAGGCTTTCTGGACAATTATTGCGTGGAGCTAGATATAGAAGTTGTTGGTATTCACTTTAAAGATGAAAATATGATACTAATAGCAGTATATAGGTCACCTTTAGGCAATTTTGCGCAATTCATAGGACATTTAAGTGACGCCATAAATGAAATTTTCACTTTGTACCCAGATGCTGTGTTGACACTGGCAGGTGATTTTAACGTTAATCTACTGGAAATGACAAACCAATCACTCGAATTGGTCACTTTATTTGAATCGTTTGGTATGTACAAAATATTTGATGAACCTTCTAGGATCACTAGAGACACAGCAACATGCATTGATAATTTTTTTCTATCTCGAAAAGATCTGATAGTCCAAACTCAGACAAAAAATATACACCTATCCGATCACTTGTGTCAGGAGCTGGTTATATGCAAAAACCATAGACCTGAAACAGAAAATAGAGCAACAAAGAGAAAGATTAGAATAATAAACGAAAATAATACTTACACGTTCATTCAAAAGATGTCGACATTTGACTGGCAGTCGTTCGTTCTGGTTGCTGATGTACAGCTCGCTTTCGAATACTTCTACAATGTTCTTGTTGATACGTATAATGAGGCCTTTCCGGAAGTAGAGGTACAGGGAGTAGACAAAAATAAACGAAATATTCCATAAAACATGGAGCTAAAGGCTATGAAAAATATGTTAGATAGCATCGCAACTATATATGATGTTACGGGGGATAATGAAACCAAAAAATTGTATGAAGATCTAAAGAAGGAATACAAAGCAAAAATAGTTGAAACAAAACGAAACAAAAATACAGAATACATCATGAAGTCAGATAATAAAAATAAAGCAATTTGGAGTGTTATATCAAACGAAACACAGAGTAGCAAAAAGAAAGAAATGGCAAACACTAAAATAACAGCGGATAATTTTAATACTTACTTTGTATCTGTTGGTAATATTGCCGCACAAACCATCAGAGGTCCACATTTGATGGCAGAACTACTCCTTGCGAATAGTCTAACTGCACATAAACATTGTATATACTTACATCCTACAACAGAAGATGAAGTTAAAGGTATAGTGCAATCATTGAAAAACAAAAGAACGTTGGACATATATTCATTAAATACCGAAATGTTGAAAAAAACTATAGATCACATATCGGATCCACTGACTAACCTTTTTAACGACTGTATAAGCAATGGCGTATTTCCAAAATGTTTGAAGGTTGCCAAGGTAATACCAATATGCAAAGGGAAAAATGGAGACGACGTTGAAAATTATAGACCCATCTCCATTTTACCAGTAATATCAAAAGTCTTTGAAACCATAATTAAGACCAGATTGATGACGTTCCTGGAACAGAGCGGACTACTACAAAATGCGCAACATGGGTACCGTAGGAATAGGTCAACAGTTACAGCGATCACAGAGGTGCTGGAATATATAGCTGATGCGTTTGATGCTGGTGACGAAGTGATGCTTGGTTGCTGTGACCTAAGTAAGGCTTTCGACAGCATGGACCATGCTATTATGATAAAAAAACTGGAGACATATGGTGTCCGTGGTCTGGCAAGTACGTTAATTCAGTCGTATCTTCATGATAGAGTACAGATTGTGGAATGGAACGGAGTCCGGTCTCGAGCTGCTGCTGTTACGTGTGGAGTGCCGCAGGGGTCGATTCTGGGTCCTCTTCTTTTCTTAATATATGTCAACGATCTATCACTCGGCGTTAGGAGTGGAAAAGTGACTCAGTTTGCTGATGATACGTCAATCCTAGTTAGAGGAGCAAACAATGAAGAAAGTATTGAAACTGCCCTACTTGAGGCCGGGGAGTGGTTTGGTGGTAATAGATTAAAATTAAATGACTTAAAAACTAAAAAATTACGGATATCAACAACGATAACCAAAAATGAAGAACAGGAAGTCAAGTTCTTGGGATTAGTTCTTACCTCATCATTGAACTGGAGTAGGCACGTCGACAATTTGAGAGGAACATTAGCTTCGGCAATTTTTTCAATTAGGAGACTACAGCAAACGGCAACATATGAGGCTTCTAGGTCTGCCTACTTCGCCATGTTCGAGAGCAGAGCCACATATGGTATCTTGTTGTGGGGTGCATCATCAGCGATGGAAACTATCTTCAGGCTACAGAAGGAAGCTGTTCGAGCATTAGCAGGGGTACCAAAACGAACAACTTGCAGAAATCTATACCCAGAACATCAAATACTTACCTTACCTTCCTTATTTGTCCTAGCCTGTCTCAAATATGTCCACGAATCCCCGCAAAAATTTATCCAAAATGGAAGTCTCCACACTTATTCCACCAGATCCCAAAACTTATACACGATTCCGTATCACCGAATAAGCAAGAGTCAGCTCACTACAAACCACCTTGCAATAAAACTTTATAATCAACTTCCCGCCGAGACGAAGGGCATGTCCAAACGAAGCTTTCACCGAGCGGTCAAGGAGTTTCTGATGCAGCAAACGTTCTACAGTGTAGAAGACTATTTAACATATAAGTTCTAGTCTTTTCCGTATTTGGTTTTTTTTGGATATACTTGATAACTAGTCACAGCTACAAATGTTTTATTTTTACACTTTTTTTAAACTGTTGTGTACTTTATTTTGTTTATACATGGATGTGATGTGACAATGCAACAACTTGCAAATAAATAAATCTATCTATCTATCTATCTATCTATCTAACGTTCGGCGCGCACGTGAAACGGGTCATAGAAAAAGCAGAGTCAACTCTCGCAGCTATGCTTAAAATCTTGCCCAACATTGGAGACCCCAGCAGCAAAAGAAGGGAGATCCTGTATGGGGTAATTCAATCCCAGGTCCTATACGCCATTCCAGCGTGGAAAACGGTACTGAATAATAAGAAACATAGAGAGGCACTAGAAAAACTACAAAGAAGAACCATACTGAGAGTGATAAGTGCATACAGAACGGTGTCTACCAACGCGGCACAGGTAATTGCAGGCATACCTCCAATCTCCCTTCTCGCGGAGGAACAAAGTAGAATGATCGTTTCCAAAAGTGTTCAACCCATAAGATCTAGAACCCAAGAAAGGGAACTAACAATAAGAAGTTGACAGAAGAAGTGGGAGAAGCTAGAATCGACAGCCACATGGACCAAAATTTTAATTGGAGACATAAGACTATGGGTGACATGTAAATTTAGAAGGGTAGACTACTACGTGACGCAGTTTCTCTCAGGCCACGGAAACTTCAGAAGTTACCTCCATAGATTCAAGCTGACGGAAAGTGACTCATGTGTAGACTGCGGTATGATGGACACGCCCGAGCATGTTGTGTTTGAATGCGATAGATGGACCAGGAGAAGGATAGCCCTAGCAGAAGAGCTACTGTGTATTATCGGTAAACATAATGTAATTGACATAATGCTAAGGAATGAAACCAACTGGAGGCTAGTATGTAACTACATAAGAGATATAATGAGAGCAAGAGAGACAAAATAAAGAGGATAGAATGAGAGATAAGAGACACCTGTGTTCGCCGATGTATGCCAAAAGCAGTTCCAGCGTTCATAGGAGAAGTATGGGGGGGTTTTTAGTGGGTATGCCAAGTCTGGCGAGTCCCACACTATCGGCCAATGACATCCAGGTCCGACGTCCATAAAGGATTTTCCCCCGACAAAAAAAAAAAAAGTTTAATCGATTACAAAAGTTAGTAATATGCCGCTGAATAGTTAATTTAAAATTCTTTGCAACGAGATATAGCTTGATCCCTCTCATTTCGTTTAAAAATCTTAAAGTGGTAGCTGTCACCTAGAAAAGTTGCCAGTTAAATAAAAAACAAAGCTATGAAGCAATGTTTTGCTCTTAAACACTACATAATCTGTATAGGGTTCGACTACAGCGAAGGTGTCCTGAATCGTGCTCCAAAGTTTAACACTAAAAGCACTAGAAATTTTACCTACCTAAAAGCTCCATTGCAGTCAAAATGACCGCTTGTACTTTGTTTAGTAAAACACATTGTGCAAATAACTTTTTATTATAAAGAAAAAGACAATACATACAAAAAATTATAAAGAATTATATTTGATTAATTAACTCATGTACTACATAATATTACACAGATTTTTCTAAACAAACTATACAATAACATTTTGTTTCAATTTTTCCTGTACAAGTGCCGCAAACTGCTTTCTTGCATAGTACACATATTTCCTTGGTTTTATTTTTTTTTGCATCTAGCAACTTGGCATTGTCGACGCTTATTTTGTGTTGTATTCTGTGTGATAGGATAAGCTGGCGCTGCTAGTGATTTTTTTATATGTGATGTAGCTTTCTCTCAGTTCTTCTGCTAGTTTGAATATAAAATCCTGTCGACTAATTTTTTTACCTGTAACTTCTTTGTATAATATCCACGCGTTTATGGCTCCCATGTTGAGAATATTGAAAAAAACTTGAAGTGGCCATCTTCGGGATGCTGATTTTGTCGAATATTGACGAGCCATTTGGTCCAAAACATCAACTCCAAATATTGTTTCATTGTAGAATTTTACCGCCTCAGGCAGCTTTTTTTCTTCATTCTCTATTTCAATATCTGGATGAATGGAACTGAACAGGAATACATTTTTGTTTATTTTGCCTTGATAAAGAGTGAGTGTTATTCTTTCGTATTTATATATTTTGGAGCTGTGTAGATCCTGTCGTGAAACTTTTAGCGAAAGCGGAATTTCTTTGCTTGAACGGTTCAGAGTTCCTACCTTTATTCAAAAACGGTTCCATTAGCTTCAAGACTACATGGTCTCCAAGTAAAAGATTCTGCGACCGTTGATCATCTTTGCCAAGATAAGGAAAACCGTTTATTAAATTAAGTTAGATTTTACATCGGCTGCCAGCCAAAATTTGATGCCAAATTTGTCGGGCTTGTTGGTCATATATTGCGTAAAGCGGCATCTTGCTCTATGGGAAATAATTGCACATTGATTGCTATATTTTTTCCTGCCTTGTAACATAGAATACAATTTTCAATAAACGGATTCCAAATTTCGCAAGAGCAAATTTATCTGTCGCTAATCGTTGAGATCTAGTGTTTCGCATGTCAAAGCGAACAAGTCTCATAATCTCTAAAAATTTATTTCATGATATTGTATCTTGACAAAAATGTGATCCCCATTCACTTGATCAAAGTTTTTTTCCCGAAATTTTTCTAGCTCCGTAAGCGCCTCTGGGATATAACAAAGCAATAAAAGCTTCAATTTCATAGAGAGTAATAGACCATAAGTCATTTTACTTTTTTATGTGCCGAAGCATATTTTCAGTGATAATTAGACGCCATGCACTAGAAACTTTATCTACAGATATGTGTCGCTTGGCATAGGCATAGGCACCTGGCCCTACCCCAGGTGCCTCTCTTAGAATGTTTTGATTACCGAATCTTCCTCAAAACAATGTTTATTTCTTGTACAAAATTGCAATAAAATGTTATATATTTTACCTGCAAATGTTTTATTGGGATCCAGGATCTTCCAAATAGTATCATCGGAGCCAATTTCCTCGACACGTTCTGAGTCAATACCTTGTGTATCCTTATCATGCTCAAGCCTTCTACCACGATTACCACGGCTTCTACTTGTACTACGGCTAATTCCACGAGAAGAACGTATTGGTTGGACACATGATGACGTACTTAATATCAGCAATATCAGTAATTGAACTTTTTCTGGTCAGCGTAGACAAAGGTGATGTAGTTTCCTGTTTCTGGTACATCTACCAGGATCTCAAAAATCGAGCAGCGATTCGGAGGAAACTACATCACCTTTGTCTACGCTGACCAGAAGAAGTTCAATTACTGATATTGCTGATATTAAGTACGTCATCATGTGTCCAACCAATACGTTCTTCTCGTGGTATTAGCCGTAGTACAAGTAGAAGCCGTGGTAATCGTGGATCACGGATTTGTAATCACGGATTTTATGATAGATGTATCACAAAATCCGTGTCTTCATCGGTGCTATTATTATTGGATGGTAATTCACAATCCAACTCATCCTGTGGCAAATGATTCACTTCATCCAAATCACATCGATTATACCTGATAAAAATAACAAATTATTAAAAGCCTTATTTCCACGAAAATTGTTTTATTAATAAAACTGAAAGGCTACAAAAAATAGCACATAAAATACCTGATATTGTTTACATTACATATTTCGCAGAATGCTCTCCGGGTCAATTCTCCGAACTATAAAACACCCTATCATTCGCGGAAAAGGTTAACATACACTGCGCTCAAATTGACGGCATTGGTGCTTCTAGGAAGTAGACGTCGTAACTCATTTATTTTTGAGTTTTCATATTTCAACGTTTTAAAGAATAATCATGATAAATATTTAGAAAAAGTCCTAAAAGCACATTTGTCTAGTAAAATTTTTGTCGGAGGTATCATTATTTAAATTTGAAAAACCGTCAAATTGACCGCTCCGATGCTTCTAGTGTTAAAGTTCAATTTACATATGTATGTAGTGTCTCTTATTTGTTATTCCTAATCAAGTGGTAAACTGTATAGTTCATGGTATTTGGCGACACAAACTTTGCTAATTTTAAGGAACTTTACAGTAACCAGAACTATCGTGAAAGTGCACTATGAGATTTTATGACCGATGGAATTGAAAAAAGAACAATCGCTGACATTTTATCCTCTTACGGATTGACATATGTGTTTGAGGAACCATCTAGAATAACCAATCTAGAATAACTATACGCAAACATGTATAGATCAAATTTGTATTAATACGGATACATTAACATGTAATACACGAACAATACAACCTCATCTGTCTGATCATCTAGCGCAACAAAAAATGAGACAAATTAATGATCATATGACTTGTAACACAAAAAGGGGAGAATGGATCTGTTGCATATATAGCCGCTTTCATACGACCTTCTTGGCCCTATTTGACGATGCATATGAAGAGTTTGAAAGAAACTTTGATCAGCGATGAGAGCAACCTTACGATGAATGGCACAATTCACAGCTGGATAGAAAAAAGGATATACTGGATGCCGTCTTCGTTATCAGTAAAGTCACAAAAGATAAGGACACACATGAGCTGTATAAGAAGCTAAAGCTAGAATATATAAAGATGAGGTAAAATTGGCAAAGAGTAGGGCTATCAATGCCTATATCGGGGGCTCGCAGAACAGCAGTAAAGCAATTTGGAATGTAATAAACGCAGAACTAAACCCAACACAAAAGAGGAGTATACTTAATAATGATTCAATTCTTACGGCTGAGGAATTTAATGCACACATTGCTAATATGGGGTCAGAGATTGCATTAAATATTCCCGGGCCAAGAGGTAATCCAGAACTCGGCTTAAATAAGGACTCCAACCTATTTCTAGCACCGACGAATGAAGGGCAAGTGAAGGCTGTAGTAGGATCCCTTAAACATAAGGTTAGTTCTGATATATATGGAATGAATAATGTATTACTAAAAACTATCATAAACAGCATAGCTCAGCATCTTGTAAATATTTTTAACAACTGTATGACTGATGGTAGGTTTCCTCAGGAACTCAAAACAGCTAAAGTTGTACTTACCTATATATACAAAAAGGGAGATCTGAATCATCTACAAAACTATCGACCGATCTCGGTACTACCCACTATATCAAAAATATTTGAAACTATCATCAAAGACAGGCTAGTGAGCTATTTTGAATTTTTCCAACTCTTCAGTAGTTCACAACATGGATTCCATGGCTGTGTCAGGTTTGATTGATAGGATAACTCAAGCCTTCGATCAGAAACGAGATTTGCAATTGTTGTGCTGCGATTTGTCAAGAGCTTTCGACAGTGTAGAACATGAGATCCTACTATCAAAATTAAATGCATATGGTATACGAGGGACCGCTAACGATCTAATTAGGGATTACCTAAGAAACAGAGAACAGACAGTAACATGGAAAGGACATATGTCGAAGAAAACATACATAAAACACGGTATACCCCAGGGATCGATCCTTGGCCCGATTCTGTTCATCATCTATATAAATGATCTTCGCTTATCTATAAGTGGATGCACGACATTTGTGTATGCGTTTGATGCTACGTTTTTGTTGGAGAATGAACGGGGAGATGTACTTAAGGACGAGGCCGATCGTGTCATGGCAGAGGCAAATGAATGGTGTAAGGCTAACAGTTTAAAATTAAATCAGGATAAAATACAAAAGCTAACACTTACTACGCGTGTACAACAGGCAGAGTCAAGCCACTCCGTGAATTTCCTGGGTCTTCGTATATCGTGCAATCTTGGAGAGATCACGTCGACCATCTTCAGAAACAGCTATCAAAATCAATATATGCTATCAGGCGCATTAAACAGCTAGCTGGTGAAGAAGCTGCAAGAACTGCTTACTTTGGATTGTTCCAGAGTAGAGCATCGTATGGTATACTCTTGTGGGGCGATTCCGCTGACTCTGGACGAATTTTTCTACAACAAAAACAGGCTGTAAGAGCAATTGCGAGTGTAAAACCAACTGAAAGCTGTAGAAAATTGTTAAAAAAAATGATAAAATACTTACCATAACATCCTGTTTTATGCTCGAGTGCCTGTTGTTTGTTCACACAAGTCTTGGTGCTTTCAATACACACGAAAATCTGCACAATAATGATACGAGGCGCAAGAAGGACTTAGTAATTCTGCATCACCGCCTGAACAAAACACAAGTAGGAGTTAACTACCATGGCGTAAAATTTTATAATCAACCCCATGGAAGTAAAATGTCTGCATCATGTAGCATTTAAGTCGTGGCTGTACAAATTTTTACACACTTATATATTTTATTCTTTTGACGAGTTTTTGAAACATAAATTTTAAATATGTATTGTGTTTTATGTATTTAATGTACATACCTACTTACGTGCATTTGTATGTCTATGTATTTTGACAAGAGTGAACTTGTACAGATGTTGTAAAAAAGATCTCAATAAATCTATGTTTTCCCGGCAAGTTTTTTTGCTTGGTCTATTGGAGATAAGCTGGAGATTAAAAGCGAGTTTTTGTCTTGTTTGAACTTCTACAAATCTATTCAGAACAATACGACGATAGATTCGATATTGATATTTACATAAAATTCATTAACTCCTTTCCAAATCAAGCGGAATAAATAAGAATTAGATTAAAATGCCGCCAATAAGTAGAAACAAGGATGGACATAAAGCAGCGGTGAATTACCCAACAATCATCAAATACAAAGATTCCTCAAAGAAGCATGAACCACAGCTCCATTACTCTAATTTGTGGTAATACAGTAAAGAATAGCGACGAGCCGAATGTAATTGAAAATTTACGTAATAAACTTGGACGAGCAGAATTTGAATTGAGCGAATTTAAAGATGATAAATCAGGACTGGAGAACAAATTACTATCATTGAAGGACAAGCTAGATGAAAAGCAAATTATAATTACCAACTTGCAGAGCACAAGTACTTAGTCAAGGCTGAAGAACAAACAGAAACATCGCACAGGTATGAAAAATTAATATAGTGTTCACCAGTAATCCAAGAGCAATAGTCGCAAACAAGTGAAGAGATAGCTGTACCGACAAACACCAAAAATTATGACAAGAATTTTAAAAGTAAGAATACAGTGATCAATCAATCATCCTGCTTGCCCAAGGTCCTTCTCTTGAGTGACAGTCAATTCCGTCGAGCCGTTGACGATTACGACGTTAGTGATGTTTTTGGATCAACATATTCAATACAGACGTAAAGCTCGATTATATATTGATGTATGCCACTTGGAAATGTGATATAGGACTGCATCATCAGTAAACTTTCCCTTGTTTATTCAATCAAATTTTTACGGTCCGGTAGGTTCTTGCATGTACTCAATAAATTAATAAAAATTAAAAACGTATCCTTCAACACTCGCACCGTTGGTAACATTACATTACAATAATAAATAGTTGTTGTGTTCCGAGCAATAAAATACATTTATCCAAATATACTAGGCATTGACACATATTTGCAGATAAGAACCCAGTCACTTTTAAAGGTTAATTAAAAACTTAAACACCGTATAAATCTTCAATGCTATCTGATGTCATCATTTTCACATACTCTCTGAGCTACCTTTGATATCTCAGAGATTGTTGAAAACATTGTTGACTCTACTTAACAGTAAATTGAAGTACACGCAATTACTAGCTTCATCAATTAAAATATTATTTATTTCTAGTATAATTTTTTGTTTTTTAGGTAAAAATATTAAAAAATAACCTACAACGCAATGGCTGAGCTTGGTCAAGGATTCAAGTATCAACTTACTCTAACTGCATACTTGGCATCACAATTATCGAAAAACAAAAATGTAAGAGATTACCATGTATTCTACGAACGTGATGAACTGGCTCCATTCGACGATATAGTACTGGCTGTAAATTACATCGACTCGGATAATCTTCATCTACATCTCATTCAAGCAAAATCTGGCAAAGATAAATTAGATATAAACAAATATATAAAAGGATACAATAACATTAGGGAAACGAAACCTTGGACATTTTTGGAAGAAATTGGCACAGTTCGGGAAGAAAGCATTCAGTTTTGGTATATCACCCCTAAACAGTTGCCACATAAGACCCTTTCTTTAAAAGATGATTCAGTAGCAGTAAATTTAGATATAAAGAAGCATGTGTGCGGCAATAATGAATCGATAATATCCAAGAATGTTTATAAACTACTTACAACAAATGATCAAGTAACAATCAAGTACCAAGGTTTCTTGGATAACTTTTACATATTCCAAAAGCAACCTGAAACGAAAACACTTATGTGTATATTGAAGGGTACGTGGGCATTAAACAACGCTCAAATAATAGAGTATCTGGATACACATTTAAATAAAAAGAAAGGCGCGTTATGCAAAAGAATTTTTGAACATGAATTGTTAAAAATTCGGTTGCACAATTATATTGCGATGCCCACAAAAGCATTGCCAATGAAGAATGAATCAGCTCATCTATGGAACGAAATTCTGCTGCTATATAATGTTACCATAATCGAAAACGAATTCAATATTGAAAAATATCTATTTGGTTGTATTTTGCAAAAACTTAGCAGCATAATTAATATTGATGAATGGAACGTTTGTGTTGATAACGAAGGCAAACTAAGTAGTGATATTAAAGCTAAAATTCAAACCAAGTTACCCAAGCCAGAAACCCTGAAGGAATTGATCATTCATTTTTGGATATGCGGGGAAATACCTCTTATCTTAAAAAGTGATGATAGTCTCCCCGTGCTAGAACAATTTTCACATTTAAATCAGAAATATTTAATAATAGACTCAGATCCTACCAAAAGATATAACGAAATTAAAACTTACAATCTAAGTGTTTTTAAAGATCTAAGCGAAATAAAATCTCATGGTCTTTTGAAATCGATCTCAGTTTCCATGCAAGGCAGAAAACCGGTATCTCTGTACACAATTACTAACGGTAGTTGTAAGTTATTGGAATCTCTTACTTGCGCAACCATTATAAAATTAATAAAACGTAGAGAAATCTATTTAAGTGAAAAATGTTTAACAGGTAGTAATTACATGTCGTTTATAATTGAAACATATGACGCTGGCCCGCATAGTTGCGAAAACTATAATTCAGTTGGAGATAATAACATAATATATTGCCAACCTAATGACAGCAGTATACACTATAGCAAAATAAAAAATGATCCTCAATTTAAAAGCTATAAAACGTATCGTCTTATATTAAAAGATGGAAATTTAGCATTTGCAGAACGCGATGTAAAGAATGCAACTGAACCACACAGCCACAACGATTACCTAGATGAAGGGCATCACGGACTGGAAAGCTATTTCATTGACCAGTACGGAGAAAGTGTATTTAATACGGACAAAAATGATCCGGTACCGATCATTGGAGAAACAATCAACTGTACAAGATTGCGCTACATACCCAGATATTTACGTGAAGGCTACATTTCTAAAAAACAAACAGAAGCATCAAACCTGGAACACGCTCACATGGATGTAGAATATACGGGATTAAGATTTGCAGAAGAAGATTTCTTTAAAGAGATGACAAGTAAAATTATTATCATAACTGGCGATGCTGGTTTCGGCAAAACAGCATTACTTCAATCTTTATTTTGGAACTTTGAATCACATTATTATGTATTACTTCGCGACTTAACCCACTACAAAGTAAACATGCGAGATAAAAAGAATTTATTCAAAGAATTCCTGAATACAAACAATGAACATCTAGCTTACAATCGTTTTATCAGTGCATTACGCACAGAAGAAAAGCGATTAATATTAATCTTGGATTCTTTCGATGAAGTTATCGCAACACGTAAACAAGAAATACTGGAACTGATAGAGAGACTCAATGAGGAAGCTTGTGTAGAAAAAATAATCATAGCGTCAAGACTATTAGCTGTTCATTTATTGATTGAAAGGTTTGAAGCTCAAATTTTTAGAATACACAGTTTAAATGACGATGATGTAGCTATGTACATGAGGTATTGGAATATAAGCAACATCAACTTACACAATATGCCAGATGAATTTTCGGAAAATCCTCTATATCTAGATTTGTTACGAACAATTTCTGAAAGTGCACTACTCGCTGAAATTACCAATAAGCGCAGCCTTTATGAAAGTATTGTGAAATTAAAACTGGAGGATTGCTGTCGAAGAATAAATCCAGATGGGCTTTGCGAAAGTGAGAGAGAAAATATTTTGATATATCATCAATTTTTGGCCTTAAAAGCTATATTTGGCAGTAATAAAATTACGCAAAAATTAGAACGAAAACGAAGAGACAAATTTCCAAATTTTATACGATTGGGTATGATCACCTGCTATGACGGGAATGGGGATCCAGTGTTTGTTCACCATACATTTGCGGAATACTTTGTGGTCCAATGGTTAATAGATAACATAGATGAAGATGAAGCAAAACTTATCTACAACGAAATATTGGCCAATAAAAGGTTGCATATTTTAGACGTGTATTGCGAACACTTGCCATTATATAAACCTATCCTAGCAGGCAATTTGCGTCAAGTGAGGAAATTGTGTAGAACAGCTGAATGTGATTTAACAAAAGTGGACTTCATTGGTAGAACTGCTCTTCATTTGGCGGTTGTCAGTTTTTGCGAGGATTTTGACTACGATGTACTCGAAATACTAAGCGTAATTATTGAACACACGCCTCCAAAAACCAGAGATGTGCAAGATATAATGAATTGGAATTGGATCGATTATTACAACACCACATACGGCACAGATAAGTTCCGATATGGATTTCGTAGTGCTATAATTCGAGAAGCATACTTCAATTATTACATATCAAATTTGGAATTGTCATGTCCAGTCATGTCGGATAAAGTTTTATTTAATTTTATCTACGATTTAGTTATTGACACATCTTCAATTTCTATCATTGGTAAACTGCTTTTCTTAAAATATTGTAAAATTCGAGATTATCAAAAGTTTTATTCCGACAACCAACAAGCAAGTATTATAAAATTTCTTAAACATTTCGAACCAAATGAAGAAAATTTGACACCGCTTCACCTTGCATGTATCTATTCTAAGTTGGATGCTGTAATAGCGTTTATTGAGAATAATATGGATACTAATGCTATTGATATATTCAATTGTACACCATTACATTACAGCATGTATGGAAAGCAAAGTTTGGAAATCGCAAACGTATTGCTCGAAAATGGGGCAAATTTGAATCTGAGAGCCGGTGAAAAACTCAATACCACAGTTCTTCATATGAGTGTAAGAGCTGGCAATTTAAACGTTACCAAGATGTTGGTTTTGAAGAAGTTTGATGTGAATCAGAAGGATGGGACTAGATCCACAACTCTTCATTATGCCGCAGATTCCGGATACTTAGAAATGGTCGAGCTACTACTAGAGAATGGAGCGTGTGTGAATAGTAAAAATAGATATGATGCTACACCTCTCACTGTTGCCAGCGAAAAACGTCATAAAGAAGTAATTCGTTTGCTCTTACAGCATGAAGCTGACGTAAATGTTCCACTACGAGGATACCAAAGGACGCTCTTGAACAATGCTATAATTAACGAAGATCTAGATATTGTCAAAATGTTATTAGATCACAATGCAGATGTAAACATGATCACCTCCCTTACTAACGCTGTAAGCACAGGAAATGTAGATATCATTAGAATGCTGCTAGCACTTGATGTTGACATTAATCTTGAAAACCAAGATTGTTATATTCCTCTTAATATAGCAATAGAATCTGAACAGGAAAATATAGAAATTGTTAAATTACTACTGCAGAATGGTGCCAATGTGAATTGTGCGGACAAGGATGGATATACACCTCTTGATTGCGCTGCGAGGAAAGGTTACAAAAACCTTGTTAGCATTTTACTTGATAATCAAGCTGATGTAAATATGAAGATTAGAGATGGCTCAACACCTCTATATCGCGCAATAATATCCAATTATATAGAGATTATGGAAATGCTGTTGGAAAGGGGAGCAAATGTAGCTTGTATAGATAAATCTGGTTTTACACCTTTCATGGTCGCTGCAGAAGTAGGTAACCCAAGGGTGGCCGAAATAATGTTGAAAAACAATGCAAATCTGAATTTCAAGAATGATTGTGGTGTTACACCTTTGTACGTTGCTGCTCTTATGCAGAACGAAGATATGGTTAAATTCCTTCTAGATCATGGAGCGGATACAAATATTATAACTACTATGCAAGAGATATTTAACAAAGCCAAAGAAAAAAGAGATATTGGCGTTATTAATTGGTTATTGCGAACCTATCTTACACCTTACGACACATTTAAGCTTTCTGAAGAAATCGAAATTATAGAAGCCGTAATAAATGGAAAAGAAATTAACTTGATCAACGAACTTAACCTGGCTATACATGATAAAAATCTGCAAATCATTGAAATATTATTGGACTGGCATGTGGACATAAATCTCGCGGATACATTCGGAATTACTCCTCTTCACCTTGCCGTAGAGTTAAATGATAAAGATGTTGATGAAATATTCTTACGGATAGTTACAAATTCTTTACCTCACAGTATTGGAACTCCTTTTTTCGATGACATAGTCACATTAGGAAATATAGATATTATAAAATTATTATTACGAAGTGGAGCAGAATTTACTAAAACGCACGATTGTGGCTTGAGAGTTTTACTAAGTGCTGTAGAGTATGAAAAAACTGATATCGTGCAAGAATCGTTAAAAGATGAAGCTATCGTAAACTTGATAAATAATTCTGAATCGAATCCACTAACTTTTGCAATATACAAAGGAAAGATGGAAATAGCTAACATATTGTTAGATAAAATTGACGTGAATCGAGTGGATAGAAGTGGCATCACACCATTGATAGCTGCTGCAGAAACTGAAAATTTAATGATAGTTGAAGCACTTCTGGAAAATAATGCTGATGTTAATTATGTAAATGAATGCGGTGTAACAGCTTTGTATATTGCCGCACTTGCTGGAAATACGAAAGTAGTTGAAATGCTGTTGAACAAAGGAGCAAGAGAAAATATTGAAGTATATGGAAACGCATTACTTTATAGAGCAGTGAAATCAAAAAATGTAGATATTATAAAATTAATAATGATGGAGCCAAATACTAGTATTACCAATTTAGATATTGTTGATAAGGTTAGAAGGAATCGAGCCAACGTAAATTGCGTCAACGAAAGTGGAAGTACACCACTTCACGTTGCACTTACTTTAAAATATCTCGATGTTATTAGAATATTATTAGAATATGGGGCAAATGTCGATCAGGCCGACAAACGCGGGTTTACGCAATTGGATATGGTCGTAGATATGAGCAAGGAAATAATGCAAAAAGTTACATACCTTCAAAGCCCTCGAAGTAATGATTTTATACGTGCTGTTTTGATTATTAAAGAATTCGAAGGTAAAGCAAATAGTTTCGAACACAAAAGATATATTTCCGAGGCAGTCAGTTTGGTCTTTCACAGATAGTGCTTTATCGCTAGGTTATTAGTAAATACAGTAATAGTATAAGATTTTATAAATATTGTTTATTGGTGATAAAAAGTTCATATGTAAGATGCCAATGTAATTAGCGCTACAATTTCTTAGTAAATCAATCATTCATTTGTAAATAAATGCTTAAGTTAAGATCAATGTTTTATTTAAATTATTTGTAGAATACGCATTTGATACTTGTATATAGTTCTCAAAAGTGACAGTTTGAGGAGCGAGTAAAACTAAGAACCTTCTGAATGAGCATCCATGATCTTAGAATTGCGTTGTTCAATTTTAGTGGATGCAAACGTTCTTAGTCTGCCATTGTTTTTAAAATAATAACGACCGCATTTAGCTGTTAGTTACTAAATTCTCTTTTTAAAGCTTTCTTTAATTAATCTCATGAAGGTATGTCAGCTTTTAATGAAAAATGGCATTCCAAGTTTGTTAAACAGCCTAAGTCATTGAAATTTGTAATCATCCATAATTTTCTCTTGTAAGCTATATGAACTTCTGAACTGTTTGAATTGAATTATGTTCTGTGGTAGCCGTTAGTCCAATAAGTAGTTTACAGTTTATTTCTACAATATAGATTGTTGCCTTTGGCCGGACTTGTGTTTTAGTCGTATCTGTTACAAGTCAGTTCTCATGAAACAAACTTGTTTTCTTTGATTCGCCGACTGGTCCACGTTTATTAAACTTATTGAAATGTTGACGTTGACTGCCATATTGCTTCACCGCTCCCACAAAATTAAACCTGAATGTTTCCCTTTCGTCATTATGTGTTACTAATAATTTTGCTTGAGTTTTTAACATTTCATGAGATAGGTAGTTCGATGGTTTGGTCTCATATAGTCGAATTTTCGGTTAGCAGTCCAATGAAGCCAAATTGTCACAGGAGGGAATCACTTTGGGGCTGCTTTTCACCTACATTTAGGGGAGGGAAACCATCAAGACAAATTTACTTATAATGTATTTGGTCCGGTAAAACATAATTGATTAATACCTTAACCTTGAATGCAACAATTTATCTAGAATTTCATTAGTTCCGGTTTACCCATTGAGGTAGAATAGATAGGAAGACGACATCACGTGGCTAAAACGGCACAGGTCGGCCATATTGGTACTCCACTTACGTCAAACACGTAGATTATACCGGGCTTTTTTTTATCATTACACATACACTTTTCCTATGTGTAACGGTGTAACTTTAAAAAAAGTCAATGCATTATAGCTACATAGTAGGCAACCAGTTATACAGTTGTATTTTGACAAGCGAGAACCATGAGCTGTCATATTTTTATTAACTTTTTATTATTTTGAAATAAAAAGTGAAATTGTAGAAGAACTACTGTACGATACACATTTTAAAATGCTATTTTACTTTGCATATTTTAAATTGTTCCACGTCCTAATAATCCCTGGTGCCGCAAATCTTACATCGAAAATAAAATAGATTGGTGTATAATTGGTTGCCTACTATGTCAATACATTGACTTTTTTCATTTTATTATTACAGCTCCATAAAGTTAACCCCTCACTATAAGCAATTATAATAAATCTTACTTTTATTCGTTTGTAGGTCGTTTGTAGGTGTTTGATAGCAAATTTCCAACGTTTGATAGTCAATAGTTCATTAGCAAACAATAAAACAAATTCTTCGGAAAAACCTCTGTGATGTTAGCCCCTCATGTCGTCATTTTGACATCAAATTCAATTTTATTTTAGCAGAATCGTTTGTAGGTGCCTGATAGCAAATTTCCAAAGCTTGATAGTTGATAGTTTATTAATAAATAATAAAACAAATCTAGTAGGATATTAGGCAGGCAACCAAAATCACATCAGAAAAGCGTCCTATCGGACATATTATGTAAAAGTGGCTTCACATGCAAGCTTTTTTTAGCGGACAACAAACAACCAATAGCATTTTAGATTTCCAAAATTTTAGAGTTTCAAAGTCAGTACGCTAAAAGTGGCTAAAAGTTAATTCAACGTTAACTTTTGGTGTACGAAAATGACTGAAAACAATATAAAACTGCATATATTGACAGTTGTGGTTATGTTATAGGTATATTTGGTGTGTGCTATTTGATATATGCTACTGATAATTTAAGTTTTCTTTATTAACTTTTTCAAATCCAATTTGAATCCAGTACTTCCTCTTTTCTTTGTTTTTTTATTATAATAATTTTATAAAATAAATAACTTTAAAGTAGGTATGTTTTTTTATTTTGTATGATTTTCGCATGTTTTTTTGGTTGCCTACACAATATTCTGCAAAACTCTTTCATTGCTTATTAATAAATGATCAAATATCAAACGTTGGGAATTTGTTATCAAACACCTATAAACGACGCATAAACGATTTTTCTCAAAGGAATTTAAATTCGATGGCAAATGTGGCCGGGATGAGTTACAATTACATATGTTCCCGATAGGACGCTTTTCTGATGTAATTTTGGTTGCCTGCCTAATATCCTACTAGATTTGTTTTATTATTTATTCATAAACTATCAAGATTTGGAAATTTGCTATCAGGCACCTACAAACGATTCTGCTAAAATAAAATTGAATTTGATGTCAAAATGACGACATGAGGGGCTAACATCACAGAGGTTTTTCCGAAGAATTTGTTTTATTGTTTGCTAATGAACTATTGACTATCAAACAATGGAAATTCGCTATCAAACACCTACAAACGAATAAAAGTAAGATTTATTATAATTGCTTATAATGAGGGGCTAACTTTATGGAGCTTATTATTACACATAGGGAAAGCGTATGTGTAATGATAAAAAAGATCCCTGTATGTAGTGTATGTGTCATCTATGTTTGCATTAATTGATTATTACAGTTATATGATATATTAAACTATTAGAAGACATTATGGTTTCTTGTGCTCTACGTAGTTGCAACAGTAGAAACAGCGTTGACAAGAAGAATTCGTCTAAAATAACACAAAAACAATGTGCAGAGCCGTAATTGGAAAATTTCAAGTGGTGCGGTGTATGTATAGGTACAGTGACGTGCTTTAGTACTGACTCAAAGTGCCATAAAACTTTATAAATATAACCCTTATGTACGACGATATATACCCAGACAGCACAAGACATCTTATGGATGTCTTATTTAGGTCTGTATTATCTCTGAACGCCTAAAGATATAAAAAAGACATCTTATGGACGTAGTTTTAAGGACGCCTCTTGGATGTTCATTTATGGCATTCATAAGACGTTTCTCAAAAGTCTAAAAACCACATTTTAGACGTTTTACATATATAACAAATTAGACAAAATGTGAAACAAGTTAAGCACTTTAGTGTATTTGAGATTGTGTTCATGTTTCTAAAGAATATGATGATGAATATATGATGATCACGTACTTCAGCGCCATCTCACGTCGTCTTCGGAACTATACGATCATTTTAATGCCGATCGACTTGGTTTGACTATTGACAGCGTGTGAGTTTAATTCTAGTTTCAATTTCACAGTTTTAGTTTAAGGTGCGGTTAAAATATAGTAGATTCCTCGGTCGGTAACTGAATTAAACTTTTATAGCTTTTGGTCGATTTAGAAAGAATTAATTGTATATTTTGTATTAAACATGACGATATGATGCCTCCGGAGGGACTAAGCTATTTTGTTTGTAAAAATAACGTCAAAATTTATTTCAAACAACGAGTAAATAGCAATGAATTGAAATAATTTTGCATTTAGAATATAAGGAAAAAATCGTAGATGAATGCCAAATTGCGAAAATGGTAAATAAAGCATTCGTTTTTGCAAAAGCTATGTCAGTAGCTACAACAAGTTATATGATTAATATCTGTCAAATTAACTTTGGCACTTGTCTGTAAGATGTCGATAATTGATTGTGCGTATTAGGTTGCCTAACTTGATAAATTTAAGAAATAAGACAAAGAAAATATTTTAGAAATCGCTGCCGAAAACAAAGTTTTAGGGTAAGTTGAAAAAAATCATAACTATGTAACGTTAATGTAGGTATGGACGTATGGAGATATAGACAGAGATTACAACAAATGTTTTCCGAATACATAGGTGTTTCAATGTTTGCAAGTTATCAAATTGTACCTTTTCTATTTAGTGCAAACAAAATCTTATGAGAAAACACAAAAAGATTAAATCCAAAATTGTTTACATAATTTTATGCAAGGTTGTGTATATATGTATTTGAAAGTTTACCTGTACTAAAAATAATTTATTTCGTTCTGCATAAATTATACATATAGTAAGAAATAAATATCAAATACAACAAACTTTTAAATGTATTATGGATGAAATAGAAAATTTGTTCATTTTTAAAAAACAAACGTTACAAAGAAATGAAAATGTTTGTGCAGTTCGTTGAAAAATATATTTTTTTGTAGAAAAATAAGACAAGTTTGATACACTATTATGTTTATTGAAACCAGGAAATATGCTGCAGATGTTAAGCAGTGAGGTAGCGTTCAAAATACCTTACACCCGCTACACCGAAGAATTGTACTATTATATGCAATAAATTATATGGGTACTTGATCTTCACAATATCCGAAATCAAACCGTGATAGCACTATATGCAGCTGCATATCTATATCTTCGAGTATACCAAGGCTTCAATGCGCACGCGTCACCTTTCTTTCCAGATTTCTTGTTTACAAAAATGGTTTTTGACATGAATCCACCTTGATTTTTTACAGTATTTAGAATAAATATGTGAAAACGTGTGTATTTATTTTTTACCTTGGCTAAACTTCCGTATGTCGACCACTGAATTGACAATTTATATGCAGTTTAACGGAAAGTACACGTTTTACTGAGTTCAAAATGACCCCCTTTTTTGCGGAGATCAGTCTAGGAAAAAGCGATCTAAAAAGTGCTATTTCTAAGTTATGTTTCACTAGTGTTTTGACATTTCTGCGAGGATTTTCAGCTGATCCAGTCAGAATTATGAAAGATCGAGCGGCAATTTAAAACGTCGTTCGGGAATGAAAAAATAGTAATTTATATTTTGTAGTATATCTTTTAATACTGAAAGATTTCAGCAACTAAAAAACATATCTCCTCGTGTATTCTATTAAATTTAGTGAAAATACATTATATAAAATAGGAACGTATCTAAAGAATTAGTTTAGTTTTAATGGACCGGTTGCAATTAGGAAAAAATCGCTAATCGACATGTGCGGCGCGAACTAAATCACGCCCATTTTGTCAAATATTTAGTTGCTTATCCAGTGCGTGAACTACGAAAGTTACCCATGTCCGCGTTGTTCCCAATACGTTGATAACTTGTTAAAATTGAAGTTTTTTAACTTCCTCAAATCTTTCGTCCACATTTTAAATAAGAGAAACGTTCGAAGATGATGACAAGTTCCAACAACCGCATGCGATATTCACATTTGATTCACATCGTCCGCGTCCAGACTGCTACCAACATTGTAACTTCAAATAATCTAGGTGCATAACAGTCACAGTCACCATGGTTACCGGGCATAAGCAAAGAACATTTTTTTTATAAATGAAATCGATGCATTGCAATTAATAACAATTAAGAGACATTTGACAAAATGTTAAATCTAATATTAAAAATATCTTCAAATTTAGCCAAAATAGTATGTAAATATTCATATTTTTTTTTAATATTAACTTACACATTTAATTGTGTATATGACACGTAAATAATTATTTTAAAAATAAATTTTATGCCTTAACATCAAATTTCGCTGTTTAAATTTAATAAAACACAAAAGAAGAAATGTTTTTAGTCACTGAAATATACTTATTAATTGTATTTAAAGATACTGCAAAATCAAAAATGATTATTATTTTTATATTCCTTAACGACGTTTTTTAAAATTGGCCTCGATATTTCGTAATTCTGACTGAATCAACTGAAAATACTCACAGAAATGTCAAAACACTAGCGAAACAAAACCTAGAAATAGCACTTTTTAGATCGATTTTTAGGTATCTTAGACTGATTTTCGCAAAAAAAAGGGGTTCGTATTGAACTCAGTAAAACGTCTACATTCCGCTAAAGTGCATATAAATTGCCAATTCAGTGGTCCACATACGGAAGTTATGGGCTGTGCCACCACTCAAGATATCAAAGAAAAGTACGTTGAAAGTTTATTTTACATACGTATGTGTTCGTCATTGTATGCCAGACTGACATATGTATATCCAATGTATGCTATGTAAATATAAAATAATAAATAAAATTTAATTTGGCAGAGTTATTTATTTTGTTCCTAATAAAAAAGTTTGTATTTATCGCGAATATCATACCCGTCTGCCCGTATCCGCGTACATTTGCTTTAGTAGGTACATTGAGAGAAAGACAATACAGAATGTTGTATTTTCCTTCCTTTGATACTTTCGGTAAATTTTAACATAGGTGAAATATAAAATTATCCATATACCTATTTAGTAGTATTAGATATGTACTTTATGTACTTACCTACATAGTATATGCATAATACACATTTCTTGTAAAACGTAGTCTAAACTAGATATTTGCATTTTTTTGCTGGAAGTACAAAACCGATCATTTCTTACAGCTTGAGAATAGTTTATATTCTACACTTTCGTATAGATCCATGTAATGAAAATCTGAAATACAAATATTGTAAAATAAAAGAAATAATACTTTACTTTGTTAATTTAATTAAATTAAATGCTTTAACTAAATACAAATAAACGGCTAAAACCGTCGATTATATTGTAGATATTTATAATTAATTGCAACAAGTTTATGGTATCTATAATACGCGAAGGCCATACACATCGTACGATTACATTCTTAACATTTTCTATTAGCTGATAAATACGCAACCGTGGAAGCAGAGATGTATATTTGGAAACTGATTTTAGCTAATTTAATATATTTGTTGAGATTGATATTAGTAGAGTCCTCTATATACTGCTAGATGTTTTAAATCGGCCATTTTTTTACGTGATCATCTGTTACGAATCGTCTATGGTATTGTGCCCACCTTAACAGCTTTCACTCAGTTTTACTTTCTTTGTAGTTGAGATATACTGTCAGTGTTTAGATATTTAACTTTTTTATGAGATGAATAGTTATATCCAGTAATTTTTTATTTGTATTAAGAAGTGTTTGTATAGACCAGGGATCGCCAAACTTTTTTGATCATCGACCCCTATATCATTTTTCGAAATCTGCGTCGACCTCCAACAAAAGTAATTTTCAGTTAATTAAGAAATAACTATCTGATGTGATTTACTTCACGATTTTAAACATTTATTAAAGTAATTTTTTACTGTGTAACAATAGTTTTATAAAATATATCTTAATGTTGAAATTTAAACACCTTAATTTTTATTAAATAAGATGATTTAAGATATTAAATAATGAGATGGGTGTGCTTGGTGTTTCTTTGCAACGTTCGCTATATTGGGTTCGAAATTGGTCATCTTAAATCTCCTCGAAACTCCACATTTAATTTGTCCTGTACTTGGTTAAGATCGAATTGGAAACGCCAGCATAAATGGCTGAGCTATTTCGTAAAGTTTTACATAATTTTATATTTATATTTGTCCAAAATTTATTTATTGTAAAATTTTTCATAAGGGTCTTTTCTTCAAGATCTGATAATAATTCAGCAAGCTCATGTTGCAGGTTGACGTCCACGTTTTCAATTTAAGCGGAAAATGGCGTAATAATCCACTCAGGGATGTAAATGTTTTCCAAATCAAATCAACAAAGCGCAGTTTAAAATTCTCGCTTAATTTTTAAAGATGACTTGTTTATATTTTCAAGTCTTCTTCTTTTATTCCTAATTGTCACAGATCGACCCCTTGGCTCAAATCGACCCCCTACTTGTGTTAAATAGACCCCGCGGGGTCTATATGGACCACTTTGGTGACCATTAACTATTGTCGAAGAACAATAAGGATGTAGAGGTTCATATTCAAACATGGCTCAGAAGAAAAATTTGATCATGTAAATTCAATCTTATAAACTCTTTTATAAAGAGAAAAGTTTTTATTTTGCTACGTTACAATATATATATAAGAAAAAGTTCCAGTTAATATCGAATACTTCTCGTGTGTACAATGTATCCCAAGTTTCCTAAATATTTTTGGGTGCTGAGATAATTTACAAGGAATTGAAATACCAAGTCATTCATAAGACGACTGTGGTAGGTATATGTATTAGTACTGTTGGCTTAAACATGTGCTATTCAGTGTATTATTTTCAATACATTAAAAGCCTAGATAATTATGTCTGACATATGTCCAAAATAGATATCCATAAGACGTTGTAAAACGATGTCTTATAAACGTTGACATTTGTAACAATGGATGTCTATACGACATCTTATGGACATCTTATGACATTTATGGGCCTTGGGCCTAACAGGTGTGGGATGACGTAATTAATTTTAAATAAAACCATCTGTTAAGTCGAGGCTTCACTGATAATTCTCAGTTTTCCGGACCTAGTGAGGCAGCCATATTGGCGCTACACTTAGCCCCACCCAGTGCCTAAGATTTATAAATTAATTATAAACAATCACCCGACGCCATCTATTGTGCAGAAGTAAGAAACTGAATATGTACATGTACAAACTATGTCATTCAAGAGATCTCTTATCTATTATGCTAAAAATTTTCATATTTTATTTATTATAATATCGGATCATCCTTACGTCTGTTTATTATCGAGGTTATTCACTACCATAAGAGTTCTTGAAGTATCCAATGTCGCAATTTGTACTGTAAATTACAAGATGGCGCTAATTTAAAATTAATATTTTTCGACGTTATTCTGCTGCAGTTTTATAAAATGAATACATATTTAAATTTTATAAATGATACAAGAATTTTTTCAATAATTACTATGTACATCAAGTTAAATATAAGTGATATTACAAATAACATATATACATATTCACAATGTAGAAATCTGTACAGTGGTTGCATCTTTATGAAGGTACCTATACATATATAATTATCAAATATATTTATTACAGGTAGCGTTTACATACTTTATCCTAATTTCTCCTAGTGCGCCATCTAACAGGTATAAGAAAAATGAATATAACGAAATACTTACCGTACTTATGCAATCACATATAACTATTGTTGCCAATGGTAATGCTATGTGCTATACCAGCTTTTAAACAAAATGGTTTATTTCTGTTCTATGGCTTGTTCACAAATATTTCAAAGGTAAATAATTTTCATAAAATTATTGTTACATATTCAACTTTCGTCTATCTGTAACCTGTGCTTTCTAGTTAGATGTTCATGATAAAAAGGTATGCAGGTATAGCAGTTGGCAACACCGTTTGTATATGCCACTTTCCTTTTACCCTGCATTTACCATATTGACAGATGACATTTATCATTTTTACTGAGCATCTGATCATGTATTTAAATAGTTAGACGTATCTGTCGTAATTACGTGTTTGGTTTAATTTTACATCTGTAATTAATTCTAATTGTGAGATAGTGTTGATGGAATAGATAGCAGCAATTACAGCAATAGATTTTGTTCATCGCAGTGTAAATAAATTGAATATACCTTTTTGTTACCTTTTTGTTGTGCAACATTTGGTTATTGCATATAATTCAAAGTCCCCGAAGGTGCAGATGAATATATGTATATATTATAGTACTATGTTTTGAAGGACGTGGAAATGAATGGAAAATTATTGTATTGTGCTGGAAATAATGCAACTAAACTGTTACTGTCTAACATAGGATTTGAATTACATATATGAATGTTGTCTCTGATTACGATGAAGGTATATATATATATGTGACTAATATGGGAGCGAAGAATATGAATGAAGAGATGATGCACTATTCAAAATTTCCAGCTTCTAGCACCTATTTTGTAAATGTAAAGCTGGTGGTAACATATGTACTTACATGAAATATATGGCATTGTCTCGGAACAATTGATATTGTAAGTGTATTTTTTAATGAGTTGGATTATTTATATCAGTCATACTCAGAACATTTAGGTTTTAATTTAAGATTATACTTATACTATAGTAGATATTAAAAATACCTTGAGTAGACATTAATATAGATAATGGAACATGTTATATTTGAGTGTAGATTTTCACGACTGCTATTCACTGTGTTGAAGTCTTCTAGGTAGTGGTATAGATAAGTTTTCACTTGAACTATTGCTGATTATGCTCTCAGATTTTTCAGAATATTTCTAAAGACTCAATGTTAGATTAGACTTACAAGGAAACACAGGCAACTGGTGGTGATCGATTTAAATGAAATTTGGTGGGTTTGTAGACTGATGCAGTGTAAGAACAACGGTGATTTCCATAGATGCTAAATCGCGGGTTTAGGGGGGGGGAGGGGGGCTAAAGCCAACCTTACCTTTCGATATTTCCTTTAATATCTCCAAAACTATAAGACATCAAAAAAAAAGTTAAGACAAATATATAACTGTTTTATGAGTACTAAAAGATATGTAGTACGACAATAGTTTGCCTGTCATAATTCTTGTTTTCCAGAAACAACCCGGGCCCCCCTAATTTAAGCTATTGTCGCTATCTTTTAGTACTCATAAAACAGTTATATATTTGTCTTAACTTTTTTCTTATATACCTTATAATTTTGGAGATATTAAAGGAAATATCGAACGGTAGGGTTGGCTTTAGGGCACACCACCCCCCGAAAACGGGCGATTTAGCATCTATGGAAGTTACCGTTGTTCTTACACTGCATCAGTCTACAAACCCATCAAATTTCATTTAAATTGGTCACCACCACTTGCCTGTGTTTCCTTGTTAGTTTAGGCGCATCAAGTGGAAGTTTATCTATAGTTACTGGGTGTGGCACGAAGATTGTTGATTAAGTTTTTGGAGATACAGTTATAAGGAAAATGTAAAATTTTACCACGTTATATTCTGTATGATGGCGATTTTAAATGTGATATTTTCACGATTGATCTACTTTCGGTATACCGGAAATACATACTAAGTCGCTTATTTTAAATAGAACGTGGTATTGTTATTTTATTTTTAAATTCTCCATCAAATTTTGAGTAATTTTCATGTACCGTGCACCATACCAAAAATGAATATATACAGGGTGTGGCGCGAAGAGTTTTGATTAGAAGTGTTTAGGGATGTAGTAATAGGCGAAATGTAAAATTTTATAAGATTACACTATCGATAATGCTGATTTTAAATATAATATTTTCATGAATGATCTACTTCCGGTACACCGGAAGTACATACCAACTCGCTTATTTTATTTTTCAATTCTCTATCAAATTTTAAGTAAATTTCATGTACTATGTCCTATGCTAAAAATTAATAGTTTTTGAGATATTTCAATTTTTTTAAATTTTTCTAGAAAAACACTGTCCCAAATAAATCACGATATTGCTGCAAACAAACACGCTACTGACTTAAAATTTGACATGGCGAATTGCAAGACTGCTATAAAACATGAACTTTTAAAGAAAAGTATGAAAACATATCTAATGCATACATAGAAAATGTTGTATTAAGTTGTCACATATTTAACAGCCACGGCCTACGCTTTATTAATGTTAAAATATTAAGTTTCGTTATTGTTAAGTAAAATAATATATCTCAAAACCGGTTAGATTTAGGTATAGGGAATGCTAGTATCAATTAAACGAGAATGAAGATAGGAATTGAAATCTGATATAATATACAGGGTGTTGTATTTGAAATAAGCGCGTTATAATTGTTTAAAATTGTTCGAATTGAGTGGTATGTGGAAAACACCCTGTATAAAAAAATTTACATTTCAAAGAACGAGGCACTTTAGTGATGTCTTGCAATTCGCCATGTCAAATTTTAAGTCAGTAGCGTGTTTGTTTGCAGCAATATCGTGATTTATTTGGGACTGTGTTTTTCTAGAAAAATTTAAAAAAAATTGAAATATCTCAAAAACTATTAATTTTTAGTATAGGACATGGTACATGAAATTTATTCAAAATTTGATAGAGAATTGAAACATAAAAAATAAAATACCATGTTCTATTTAAAATAAGCCAGTTGGTATGTACTTCCGGTGTACCGGAAGTAGATCATTCATGAAAATATTATATTTAAAATCAGCATTATCGATAGTGTAATCTTATAAAATTTTACATTTCGTCTAATACTACATCCCCAAAAACTTCTAATCAAAACTCTTCGCGCCACACCCTGTATATATTTCAATTTTTCGAGGAAATCAGTTCTAAGTAGATCATGCTGCAAACAAAAACGCTATTGACTATGAAATTTGGCGTTATAAGACGTCACTAAAGTGTCTCTACTTTTAAAATATTAATTTTTTTATGCAAGACATTATACACATACCACTCAATTCCAGCAATTTGAAACCATTATAACTCGCTTATTCATAATTGTATCAAATTATTGGAATTGAGTGATATGTGCGAAACGTCCTGCATAAAAAATTAATATATTGTCAGACGATACAGCTTAGTGGGGTATTATAACTTGCTGTGCCAAATTTCAAAATTAATAGTGATTTTGTTTGCAGCTATATCGTGATTTATTTAGAACTGCGTTATTCCCGAAAAATTAAAAAAAATTGAAATATCTCAAAACTATTCATTTTTAGTATAAGGCTGCCATGAAATTTACTAGAAAGTTACACACAACCTTACATAACACGTAAATGTAATTACGCGTTCACCTTGCAGCGATTGCAGACCCATTTCTGCATTTTACTATTTATAGGCTGCCTTGGCTCCGTTAGTGACAGTAGAATTTTTTAAAATTCAGATATTTATCATGCTATAAACAACCATGTGATTCAATATTTTCCTAAACACAAGTTTATCATTGGAGACAAAGCATATCCTGCATTACCATGGTGCATTCCTCCTTAGATAAATAGAGGGTACTTGACTCACGCTCAAATTTATTTTAATACAGTTCATGCTAGCACAAGACAAGTAGTTGAAAGATCATTTGCGTTACTTTTTGGGAGATTTCGACGACTCAAATACCTTGATATTGTCACGGTCTAAGCGTGACGGGGGTTACTCAGAGAGAGCACTCCCTTTGCAGATTCAAATTATTAATTATAATTATAACAATAATAAAAGCGTACCTACCTTGTAGCGTCTTCCTATCCTAAAGGTAGATCAAATCAAAGGAAACACAACACAATTCTGTAATACCAATCTTTATTATCTAGAACTCGCGACTTTGCTCGCTCGCGTCCACAGGCAGACTCCCTAATCTAACTCCTCTTATCCTACATTAATCTCGAACATACTTAACCTATAATCAGCATTTTGTCACTTTTTCCTGTATCCGCAGAACATTCAATCCAAAAGACGCTGCCCCATACATAAATGCGACACGGAGATCAACACATGATTCCAGAAGTACCGAGTCCGACCGCCGCCGGAGCCAGACAACGTCTTTCCTGTCGAATATGAGATGCGCAGGAAGAAGTAACAATCCGCTGACTTTGTAGAATTGATTTGTGACAATATGAACAGAAATGATCTCCAGCAACGGTTCTAGGCGTATGTGTTTTACATGTTTGTCTCAACTTTGCCGATATGAGAGTTGAAGAATGCATTCAAGCAGCGGCGGCCGCTGTGTGTCGCTTTTAAGTGTGCAGAAGTTAGCGGCGCATCGGCTACCTATGCAAATCTTGAATTTATGCACAGGTAACCGATATGCCGCTAACTTCTGCACATCTAAAAGTGACACGCAGTGGCCGCCGCTGCATTCAAGACGGTGTTAATCATGTTATACATAATGAAAATTATGACAACATTGTACAGCGTGTAGAAGATGAAGTAGGAAGAAATAGATGAGATCAAATATGCAGACAAGTGTATGCAAACAGGAAATGAAAAAAAAATGAATCAAATAATGAACAAAACATATTATTTTATTATTACAATTTAAAATAAAAATAATTTTCTAAAGAATTTTGGTTATTATTAGGTAGATACATATTGATTGCAAATGTTACAATCAATCGTTTTCACTCATTTTTAATGTGGCAAGCAAGGCGTCCACTTTTTCACTCAATACATCAATGGCCCTGTTCCGAACTACCAAAGCTTCTTCATGACGCCATTCACGCCTTTCTTCTCGCGTGTTCGCAGTATTGGTTATGGTTTCCATCATTCCGTATAAAGTATGTTTGTTGCTTTTTACAGACTTTACCAAAGCAGTAGTGTTTACTTGCTTCTTTTTCTTGGTTGGTCGTTCCATAGGATGTAATGAATCCTCTACAGCGACCTCTAACAGGGTATCATCGTTCTTCTTTGGATTTTCAACTAGAATGTAACACAATATGAAATGTATCGCTCTGTTTTTTTATTACTTACTTGTCTCCCCTTGTATTGAAGATGCTATAGCCACCGATTGTATGTTGTGTTTTTTACTCAAAAATTGGTCACTTCAACACTTCAAAATATTCAAAATCTTGGGGCGGCTCACCAATACCTTTATTTCCCATATTGTCTTTTTTGCGCGTACTTAGATTTGAGGTAGCGCCTTTTATCATTGCACTGAGTTGAAGACAATGGAAATCCATTTTCCTTCATATTACCTGCAAGACGCGCCCAGACAATGTCATTTTTTGTTGTAGTGGATTTAAATTGCTCGTCATAAACTCGTAAGTTTATAAGTTCTAAAATTCCTTCCCGAGTCCATTTTCCTCGTTTATTTGTGGATGTCTCTGTTGATGAGGTTGAAGCAGTTTGGTCGTCCGAATTCTCAATTATTGTGACGTCTGCGTTTTTTATAAAACGCAAACTGCCATCTGCAATAATTATTAAGGATTAAAATATTTAAATAACTACCAAACAAATTCATTGTATACTTGTACCTGTTTTATTTATTAATATTAGCTTTTTGGTACCCATACTGGATGTTGTAATTAGTATGTTAGGTTATGTGCTAATGATCCTGACGTTCGATTATAATTTGAAGCAGATTGATGTAAGAAATAATCTTATATCAGCTGTAGATGATCTATCTGATCCGGGATCTTAGTTTCCAAAAACGCCTATATTTGTTACAACTGGAGCTGAGGGATGCGCTTATCCCCGGGACGCACTTACCCCAACTAACCCTCTTTTCGGTCATAAAAAAGTAGGTGAAACACGCTAACATCAGCAGGCTGGAGGATATGGGTTGTATTTGCAGGAAGAGCATACAAAATAATGCTATTTTCATCACAAAAGGTGCTGAGCGCTAAGGTCATATGGCTCCTATGGCCATCAATGAACAGGATAACTAGTTTTGGGATATTATTTTCCACAATCCATTTATTGAAGTCGTTGCACACGTACTCGAAGTACACGTCACCCTTCATCCAACCGGAATGAGATCGTCCCAAAACCCAGTTTTTAGGCATATTATTTACTAATGGAGGTCGAACGTATGGAAATATCACTAAAGGGGGGCAGACTTGTTCATTAGCGTTAAATACAATTAGCAGTGTAATCAACTCTTTCTCATTTCCCAGCTTAATTGAATATAAATTTTTGCAACCTCGAGGTGCGAGAACTTTTCCGGTTTTTGGACACATGGAAAATCTAGATTCGCCTCCATTAAATATTCTTCGCGGGTCGATCATTACTTCTTCATAATTGTTGTATATTAGAAACATTGACAAGTCTTAAAACCAAGATCTAATCGATTTCTCGGTAACAATACCCCTGGCTTTATTGATGCTCTCAGCCGCTATAATCGAGAGCTCAGGATGTCGTTTCATGAAATTTTTGTACCATTTTTCGCTGGAAGTGCCGTTTTTAAACTTATTTAGAAGTGAACTTTCTTTTGTAATTTGTGCGACTGTATTCAATAGAGTGGATTTTTTTTATTGGAAATCCTTGTTTAGCCATATTAAAGACCCACTCTGCGACTCTTTTTTCGCCTGTAACAGTTAGAAGAGGAGGCGGGCCAGTTTTTTTAATGTGGTCCGGACATTTTCCGGACACTCTATCTTGAATGGTGCTTTTTGGAACCCCAAATTGTCGGCTTGCTTCCCTTATTCCCAAGGAGCCATCTCGGATATGTGATAAGGCCAATTTTAAAGATTGCTCTGAATAAGTGACTAGCTGTCTGCGATTTGCTGATTTTGTTTTAGTAGTCTTTTCTATTTTCAATTTTGTTTTAGAAGCAATTTTTTGCGTTGATCCGCTTTGACGAGGCATCTGGAGGAAAAAAAAACAGAAAACACTGTTTAAAATAGATGTCCGAAAATAAGTCAATGGTAGCCTCTTTGTCGGACACCACAAAACTCTTTTTAAATGTCGCGCTCTTTAAATTGCAATACTGTCCGAAAATAGGAATCTAAAATATGGTGTTTAAAACTGTATCGCCCAAAAAGAGTTAAATGTATACAACAAACCCACGTATCAAAAGGAGGTGACAATACAATGTTCTTCGTGAACCATTTCTCGGACAGGGTGTCCGCGAATCGGTTAGGTGACTGTTTGCTTAACCAGTTTACCGGCCACTTAATAATTATCAAAATAACAGCAGTTTTGGATATTATACTTTTTATAATCAAGTTTTGATTGTACTTGAATTGAATTCAACAAAAATGACATTTATAACTTATTAGATTGAAAAATACTTACTATTTTTCTTGGATCCTAACACTATTTGCAGACTACCACATGTCGCGTCATGGTCACCGAGACAAAAGGCACATTACTTTGAAATGTTGCAGGAGGTATTCTACTTGTCGCCACATGGCGATATTTTAATACAATCTAGCAGTTATATGTCCGAATACAGGGACAACTTTTAAAATGTTAATTTCTTTACAGATTTCTTATTTTCTTTAATATTACTAAATTTTGTCCGACAACCGGATCTGGTCGGTTAACCGGTGCATCTACCCTATCTCGAAAGGGATTTTATAATGTGCTTCGTCAATTCTTTTTTTTTTTTTTAGTGCTGCTTAGACGTTTTCTGTCGAATAATCGATATTTTCGTGCACCCAACTGTCTTTTATATGTTTGTGGCATAGTATTTGCTGAAACAAAACCTCATCATATATTAACTTTTAAATATGTGCCTAATAATAATCGATCAATTTCGCCCCGTACCTATGAATAATTTCACCCCAGCGACATTCATACAATTTATGGCGAATTAACGAACAACATGCAATCACTGGCGTTCAAATTGAGGTTATAGAATATACTAAACAAAATGTACAAAGGAGTTGGCTATTCTAAAATATTTAAATTTCGACTTAACTTGGAAAGTTTTACGGGTGGAAGAAACGTAAAAAAGATACGTTAACTGTTACAGCATATCTTACTCTGCAAATACGATTAGAAATTCTGCTATCAAGCAGAGAAACACTTGCGGCAAATCTTAGCTAATAACTACACTTTGAACGTACTAGCTAGGTGCTATTGATTTGGCGCTAATTTTAAATTTTTATAAGGTCGAATTAGTGATCATTTTCACCCCTTGTGTTTAATTTCACCCCATTTGACGGTACCCGTAAGTAAAACCAAAAAAAAATCCGAAAATCGAAAAACGCTTTACCATGTATAGACTGAGCCAATAAGTTTGAGGGCAAGTTGAATTTTCTGCCACTTTTCATTTTTTTTAAATTGGCCAACCTGTCGTAAACTCATAGGCGTCTCAACGAACATTTCAAAACAGGTGCTGAGGTTACAGTGTTAAGTAAATATTTAACTGGGCAATATTCTATATCACAACAGTAAAAATTCAATAGTCTAGCATATTATGTTTTGGTGTTATCTTACAGAAAATACTCGGGGGATTGTTTATGTTAGACTTTGTTTTATTTATAAATAATTACAAATACTTTTTATTAATAAAAATTATAAATACACTGGAACCTCGTCTATATCCGCGGTCGGGAAATGTAAGCATTCACTTACATCCTCTCAAGAGGGGTCCCACTCTTGTCCCGTTAGCGGAGAGGAAAGCTCGTGCTACGCGCTGATTGGCTCATGTGAATACGTGCACTATCGGGTGGTGGATGCCGAACGGATATAAATGAGCGCTATAGTGAGGACGTAAGTGAGTGTGGATATAAGTGAGCGCGCAGGTTCCAGTGTAGATAACAGTACAATAAAAATATATTAAGCATTAAAAACAGAGCATAAACCCAAATAATAAGTTTTTTTATGCTTACATAAACAAGGTTTTATGCAATGGTGTCAAAGCAAGTGAACGTGCTGGCTAGACTCCTCTACTGATTAGTCTTTCATCGTAAAATTGTTGCAAAAACTCTATAGTTGCATTGGCTACATGTGGTGGTGCATTATCTTGCTGAAAGTACCCGTTTCTAAGTTCATCATCATGTAACTCCTCTATAAATGGCTGTAATATGTGTCTTCGGTACAGTTCAGCATTTATCGTGTCCTTGAAAATGCAGTGCTTTCATTAATGATTAAAACCCACGTGACCTCTTTTAGATATGCAACCCATTTAACAGTATGGTAAAACTAAAATTCCTGCAGAAATTTTTATTTACATATTGACAAAATTTTACATGTTAGGTTTATATTGTAAATAATCACGACTATTATGTAACGGAAAATTAATTACAATAAATGTTGAAAGTGGTTTCCGTTGTTATCTAAACATATATTTACTCTGCGTTTTAAATTTTCAAATACATTTTGCAGTTCTTCTATCGTGATATTATTTATTTCTTCTCGTAGAGCTGCTTGAAGTTCCTCTAAATTGTGTTATCTATTTCTGAAAACTTTATTTTTTAAATTGCCAAACAAATAAAAATCTAATGGTATCAGGTCTGGAGAGCGCGGAGGCCATAAGTTTTCGCTTATCAATCTATCATCAAAAAATTGTCTGAGATGTTCCTGCGTAGCTCTAGCTCTGTGTGCGGGGGCATTATCTTGTTGAAAGAAACCTTGTGGTAGCTCATCATCGTGTAGTTGTGGTATGAATTCGTTTAATATGGCACGGTATCGTTCAGCTGTAATGGTTTCATGGAAAAATATTGGTCCAATAATTCTTCACCTGGACACTGCTACCCAAATTCCTATTTTTATAGGATGTAAATTAGTTTCGACAAATTCATGAGGATTGTCGGTAGCCCAAGTTCTGTAATTCCGTGAATTAATGTATCCTGAAAGATGAAACCAAGCTTCATCGCTAAAGAACGTTAAGTCGAGAACATTATTATTATTTAAATGTTCATTAAACTACTAGCAAAGTGTAACCCTCCGTTCAAAATCAACTGGAAGTAATTGTTGTGCCACTGTTAATTTATACGGGTGCATATGAAGCTTGAGTGCTTTATGACAAGTTCACACAGAAAATCCTAAAAGAAAATAGAACGATAATGACTTACTAACATTAAAACATGTAAATAATACCTGCCTGGATCGCTAATTTTGGTACAGATTTCTGCGGACTACGTTCCATTCTTTCACGGATATTATCTAATACATCTTCAGTTAATTTTGTAGGTCTGCCAGTAGATTTCTTTTTGCAAATGCAATGTCTTTCTTCAAAACGATGAATTATAAGATGCCTGCGGTATTTTAGTGTATCGTAATCAACATCAAAATCTGGGAACGCCTCAGTGAATTGCTCAATACAACTTGGTAGAGAATAATTCCAATTTCCATCATCATCTCGCGTACCACTTCTGTAATGTGCCTTTAAAATAATGGCATCATGCTCCGGTGTAAACACCATTATGATAAAACTTGAAACGACAATTTTTGTTTATTGTCATGCGGGCGTTGTGTATTCTGCTGTGTCGGGGCCTGTTTGAGAAATACTTCTGTAACGGCTGGCAGAAGTGAGTGCGTCCTCAGTCAAACGGCTAGGGCTACGGATGGGGGCCTTCCAGGTTGTGGTGACGGCCGTGGCAACGCCAACGGTCTAGTCCTTGACTGGCAATGGTCCTGGAGTCCTTCGTCCTTCTGGCTGTCCTCGTTTGGTCCACCTTCGGAGGGTTTCTTCGAGTTTAGGAGAGAACTGAGCTATTCTGGCAATGTATGGCTCTTAAATACCTGCTGGGGATACCCTCTCCCTGCCGTGAAGCCTGCGCGGAACGCTACATAAATTATACACTCTCTTCCAAAAGTCGTGAACATCCAGGTATGTACAAAAGTAATGATATTCTGGCAATGTATGGCTCTTAAATACCTGCTGGGGATACCCTCTCCCTGCCGTGAAGCCTGCGCGGAACGCTACATAAATTATACACTCTCTTCCAAAAGTCGTGAATATCCAGGTATGTACAAAAGTAATGATTTTAAGTCTGGAAATAAAACTTAAAATTTCTACTAATCAACTAAATGGCATTACAACAACTGAAATTTAGTTCTTTTTAGATAACTGTTCGTTACACACCCCCCATGCTCGAAGACTCAAACGCGCACTTCACTGTCTTGGGATGTAGGGTATTCTCGGCGGGTTCCGACTGGATGTCAAACGGTATGGACGGGGGTTTGCGGTGGTGTTTCCAGGCCGGGCGGTTGCTAGACGATTCTCGTCGCGGGACTTGGCCACTGGAAACTTTGACGACGGAGCAACGGCTGACAACGGTGGCTGCTTTCTGGGTTCTGGCTGCAGGCTTAAAGCTGCTGGGATTGGTAACGGCCTGGAGTTCGGCAGCGGTACCACGGAACGGTGGACACTGGATCCGGACGCTTTGTTTGAACGACCCACTCTTGGAGGCCCTGGAGGTAATGGGACGGTGAATACATGTTCTCCAGTGCTGGATGCAAGCGGGAGCGGGACCGATTTCGACGGTGTGAACGGCAGCGGAGATAGGATGTCCTTCACTGGCAGGGATCCAAATAGCTCCAGAAATTGCCATTGAATGAACGCCTCGGTTCTGGGCGAAAATTGACTGAGGTCTGGTGACCCGGGTAACATCAACCGTAGAAGTACCGGTGAAGGTGTTCGGTCCTCTCTTGACGTGGATGGTGCAGCTGGCGGCGTCTTCCAGCGTTCTTCCAGGAACGCTATCGTATTCGGTTACACGAGGTACCTATGAGTGCCTGGTCAACTGGGAAGACTCGTATTGGGCTATCCATGATGAAGAACAGGCAGAGACTCACGGTTTCGGCCGATGATGCGGATCCTTATATTCGGGATTCCCCTTCTATCTTGAGTTGAGGGTGGGGAGAAGTGGCGTGCGCAGCTAGGTGCTGATGGGGAGATTTGTTCTCGGTGGTGGGAGTGGTATGGCTGGCGGCTGGCGGAATGCTGCTGTCTATGTCTGGAGCCAGCTTCAGGTCCTTTACATGGACACGATCCGTTTTCCTAGACCCGGGTACCTGTAACACTACAACGGTGGGTGATAGTACCTTAACGACCCTACATGGCCCAGTGTACTTCAGAGCTAACTTAGCGGAAAAGTTCCGGGCTGCATTGGAAAGGACGTGCTCCTTCCTATATACATTCTGGCCCACCTGTGAACGGAACGGACGCCTTCGTAGGTTGTACTGGTAACTCTGCCGCTGGAAACCTTCGGACAACTAGGTTCTGGTAATCCGGTAGAAATCCTTCAGCTTCTCCAACTCCGGGATTAAGTTAGGCGCTTCTATCCCTGGACTGTCCTCCGGATCCCGGACATCTCTCTACAACGATTTCAGTGGAATTAATTTATGCCCAAAATTGAGGAAGGCCGGGGAGAAGCCCGTGGTCTCATGTTTCGCCATGTTTACGGCAAACATAAATTGTGGCAGGTGAACATCCTAGTCCCGTTGATCACCCTCGATGTACTGCGCCAACATAGGCCCAATCACTCGATTGGCTCGCTCTACCGGATTTTGCTGCAGGGAATATGGCGCAGTACATCGATGGCGATCAACGCCCCGCTGGCATCGGTGTGTAACTGAAAAGGCCTAGAAAAATCAGGACATTTTAGCACAGGACTTTCCTTTAATGCTTTCTTGACGGTGTGGCACCAGCTGTGCTAAGACTGCCGCCAGGTTTGCAAAATTCGGCAGAAATCGCCGATGCCACAAAGCGGCTCCCAGGAAACTGCGAACTTCTCTGGCAATTTTCGGTGGAGATATTCGACTGATGGCGGCTATCTTCTCGGGATCGGTTTGGACGCCCTCAGCAGACACAACATGCCCTAGATATTTGATGGATTGCTGTGTGAACTGGCACTTCCAAGGCTGCAACTGGAGGCCTGCTTCCTGTTAGATAACGGTTCGATACAATATAAGAACGAAGATCGATACATCTAATTATATCCTCAGCAAAACAGAAGGAAAGTAATAGGAATAATAATTATTGCATTAACGCTACATCAGCTGCGGCTACCAGCGCACTAAGTGCTGGAAAATAATGTTTTGAACATACTTGTTGCTTGTCGGCACCGACTGCAAGTACTAGCACGCTTCCTTTGTGTTCACGCACGCTTAAAAGTATAGTTATATTTCTTCCCGCTTGTTGCCGGTTTTACGCACTGGTGGAAATTTGATTCTACTGCTGCAGAATTAGCAATGGTCGGCGATGAAGGGAACAGAGGACACATAATACCTGTCCATAGTTGAATTATGTTAGTTACTGACATTAAGTCTGTAGCAAACAATGGCAGTACTTACTAATTACATTTATCTCCTATTTCTTCGCCGCGATTAACAATAGTCTCGATATTTTCCACTATCAATTTTGCCCAATTTTAAACAGAATATTTCACTGTCGCCAAGAGAAATGCTTCTGTGTATGTATTGTTCATCTTGCTTTTCTGAAGACTCTTCTTTTTCAAAATAATGCGTTATATTTTAAAGTTCCACATTTTCATTTGACATTAAAGGGATGAGCCATTGCTTTTTAATTTCACATGTAGTTGGTTTACTGTTATTGTCCCCTTGTGTGTCAGATAAAGCTACGGTAAATATCGCAGATAATAAGTTTTCCAAATGATCTAATGATCGGCACTGCACAATTTGCCCCATACATTTCAGATAAAATTTTCTTGTTAATTTATGTTCTCTTTTAAGTGATCATCATTCAGAAACCAGGTTTATAAAATGAGCAACATCATTTCTTAAAAAGCATTTAGGTTTCTGAATGTTCTTCTTTTTAACAAGATAAAGGAAGCAATTCTCTAGATATTCATTAATAGTTTTGTATTGTGGAAATACAGGCATACATAAGGGCCAATGACATATCTCTTAATACTTCTGATGGAACAGGCGCTCCGCTTTCTTTGAGAGTGATTTAGAAGTTTGAATAGGGCAGAAATTTCTCAAATCTTCTCTGAGGGAATATCTTTGGCTTTCCCCATTTTTCACAGGTGCTGATGCAATATTTATATTTAAATATACTATGTGACACAGAATAACACTAACTCTACTATATTAATGTGATTTCCAATGTCTTAGTTAAAAAAGTATACTTAAAACCATAGTAGAAGAAGAGCACGTAATTGTGGCGCGTCTTGGTAAATTATAGTCTAACCACTTCAATTTGTAGTGCAATCGCTTCAATAAACTGTTTGTCAAAAGTAAATTATGAATATTATTTCTAGCCTGGTAGAAATTTATTTATTTAATTTAGAGATATGTACTATTAATAATTGAGACAAAATTACTCTCTGTCGCTACGTGCAACTTACGTTTAATAAAATAGTAAAGTCGACTTTTAACTCATTTTGTCAGACAAAAAAAAAATAAAAATTATTTTTTATAACCTCTAACATCTTCTCTTAATATTTCTCAAATATATAATTTCTAGTGTAAAAGTGATTCTTTATTATCAGTAAATGTAGGTTACGCAAGTGATTAGTGATGTTTAGATCTTTGTTGATATTACACAAAAAAGCAGTAGAATACAAGCAAGGTTTCTTGGGGAACATATTTCTATTTTAGTTCATAAAAGTGATAAAATATATATATACTTTCAAAGGGGCACGAATAAAATAATTAATTTTAATTTTTTTAGATTATAGATTTTATTGTTTTTAAAAATGTACAATACAAATATTTGATTGCAAATTCTTTTTTAATCTGAAACTACAGCCATGACAGTGTAGTTTGGCATCTGTAATTTAGTAATTATATTTAGTACAACATCTTTTGTCATTGGTGCATCAAAGTTATAATATATAACTTGTTTCCATTGAGAGAAAATACTTCGAAACATAACAGTTTGTATAGCTTTATGAGGCCCTAATACTATTTCATGTTTTTTAGCAATGCACATCTTATTTTCTATATATATTTCATCAAAAACTAGCTACTACCGACAAACGCTCTAGTTTTGGTGATTTATATTTCATGATAGTTACTTCTTGTAGGATACCTGGCTGAAATGTCAGTGTTGAAACTAATCGATGTAATGTAGATATACCAGGTAAAGGATATTCTTTTACATTTCGTAAATATCTGCTGTCCAACAAACCTTTTTAGTTCCTGTTTTTAACATTTTAATTTGTCCACTTCTAAAGTACACTTGTCACAAAAAGTATCGCATCATTTCAAAATAAATGGATTTTGACAAAATGCTTCTCACGATATACATATACATATGCATTTTTTTTGAAATGATAATGATTTTTAGTTAAGTTGGTTCTTTTTTATTTGAAATTTTTGAGGAAATTGCAAAGATAATTTTTATTCTCCAAAACAAGAACATTTTAAAGTAACAAAAATGTTTTAAAGTAAAGTAAACAATTTTTAGTATATAGTATTGCCACCTCTGGCCCTAGTAACAGCTCGCATCCGTTGTGGAAGGCTTCTTATGAAATTCCTTACAAATTCCATATCTAAAGTTTCCCATTCTTCTAATAATGCCTGTTCAAGGTCATCTAAGCTGTCTGGAGCGATATTACGAGATCTTATGCGGCGTTCTAGATAGTCCCACACGTGCTCTACTGGATTCAAGACTGGGCTTACTGCTGGCCATTCTAAAGCTTGAATGCCTACTTCTCGAAGATAATCGGTTGTTATTCTTGCAGTGTGCGGACGTGCGTTATCATGCATTAGAATAAAATTTATTCCAATAACAGGAGCACGTGGTACCACTTGTTCTTCTAGAACGTCCCTTATACAGGCTGTTTCCTAAGTAATCTAAAATATTATATGGGGCGCTTCGTCACTCAATTTTAAGACGAGAAGTTCGTATAAACATGTGTGACAAGTCTTGTCGTTAATGAGATGCAGGATGTTTTATTATTTTATTAGAAGCAACAACGTGTGTTAAACATAAAGAAAAAATATTATATTTCAGAGCATAGGTTCAAAATGTCCACCTGCAGCTAAAATGCAAGCATCTGCTCGATGTCTAATTGATTGCCGAATACGTTCGAAAATACCAGGTTTGTTACGAAGAAGATTACAGCTTTGTATGATACGATTTTGAAGATCTTGTACGTTTAATATCGGGGTTGTGTAAATGAGCGATTTTAAATATCCCCACTCACAAAAATCCAGAGGATTGTGTCCCGGTGATCTAGGGGGCCATGGGTGTGGAGATCCTCGTCCGATCCAATGGTCTGGAAAAACGTTATTTAAAAACTCGCGAACAATCAATGTAAAATGTGGAGGAGCTCCGTCATGCATGAACCACATGCGCCTTCTAATAATAAGAGGTACATCTTCTAAAAGAACTGGAAGTTCATTTTCTAAAAAATGAAGGTATGTCGCACCGGTCAACCGTGCAGGAAGGAAAAATGGTCCTATTAAATAATCTGCGATGATGCCTAGCCAAACATTGACCGAAAATGTTTGTTGAAATCTTTTTACAATTATGGCATGTGGATTTACATTTGCCCGTATGTGGTCATTATGAAAATTCATAATGCCATGTCTTGAAAAGTTGGCTTCATCCGTAAACAGAATATCGACAGCGAAATTGGGATTATTTGTTATTTTATTTAAAATCCATTGGCAATACTGTATGCGAAGCGGATAGTCAGTAGGTAGCAAATATTGTACACGTTGAACGTGATATGGATACAATAAGTTATCTTTTAAAATATTCCAAACAGTTCTGTTACCAACATTTAGTTCATCAGCAATTTTTCTGGTACTCGTTTCTGGATGTTGATCAATTATTTGAAGAATCTGGTTTTCCAATTGTGGAGTTCTCACAGTTCTGGGTCGTTCAATAATATTCTTTGATTTGGCAAAAGTTCCAGTTTCTTGTAAACGAATATGTAGCTTAGTAAACGTATCTGAATATGGTAAACGATTATTAGGATAACGCTGGGCATACATACGTCTAGCCTCTAAGGCATTACCATTAGCTAATCCATACAAGAAGTGCATATTAGCCATTTCAGCATTAGTAAACACAGGCATCGTTGTTAACTTTACACAAAAAGATCGTATTATTAAAAATTTATTGTTCGTTGTTTGCGTTGGTTTTTAGGTTTGACACAGTTGTCAACGTTACTTCAAACGTCACTTATAATAAGCATGTTTTTGTATTACTTCTAAAAACCAGTAGCGTCACCAGGAAAAATTAATTTCAAATACAATCACAGCTGATTTATTACAAACAATTCAACACCCTGTATCTCATTAACGACAAGACTTATCACACATGTTTATATGAACTTTTCGTCTTAAAATTGAGTGACGAAGCGTCCCATATAATATTTTAGATTACTTAGGAAACACCCTGTATACCGATCAGCTGTTAAAGATCCCCTGCGAAATACAGCTAACTCTGTGCGACCTTCTAAACAAATGCCTCCCCATACCATAATAGAGCCACCGCTAAAATTCCTTGCCGATCTTATGTTGCACTGTGCAAATCGCTCGCCTTCGCGTCTGTAAACTGGACTACGCCTATCTGACCCGAAAATTGAGAATCTGGACTCATCTGTAAACAGGAGATTAGCCCAGTCGTTTACATTACAATTTACATGTTGTCTTGCAAATCTCAAGCGTGCTCTGGTTAGCAATGCCAAGCATTCTAGCTCTAATTCCAACTTCTTTTAACCTGTTTCTAACAGAATTAATGCTTATTTGGACATTACGGACTCTGGAAAGATCATTGCGCAGTTTTCGTGCAGTAATATGACGTTCCCGTAGGGCTTGCAGACGTAGAAAACGGTCATCTGCAGGGATGGTACATCTTGGACCTCCTGGAACTGGTCTTCTATGGTAAACTCTCGTTTCTCAATAAGTTGGGCAATATATCGCTGCGATCTTCCACCCTCACTTAAGGCCACAATTTGGGCTGCTTGTACTCGTGTCGAATTACTCATTTTTGTCCAAAATCTGTTTAATAAAAAAACAGTTAACAAATGTCTACGCAAATTTACTTTTTAACAGAATTAATGAACTACGCCTTTTCTCACACTTTGCACTTTTTACGTTTTTGACATTAACAAAGAAAAAACATCTGATAAAAATTAACTGTCAGATAAAATAAGTAAAGTATGCCATTTACGAAATAAGTACAATATTTTCAGTTGAGATTTATTCCATAATTCAAAAAAATTCTTACTTTTTTACATGCTGCGATACCTTTTGTGACAAGTGTATTTCTGCAACATTTTGCTTAATTTTTCGTTTTCCCTTTCCATCTCCTTCAGTCCTTTAGACAAAGTTGTGTTTTCCTCCAAAACTTGTTTTGCTTTTCGCTTCCAATACTGTATTTTAGTACTGCTGAAAAATACATCTGCAATTAACATGATATAACTATGTAATACCTTGTTTACTTACCTTGTTTCCGAAATTTTATCAACCTCTTCACTTACCTCTACTATTTCGGCAACCTCCATTGTTGGACAATCGTGATCCGATGGTGGGTTGACTCCACTTTGGCTGCAACTAAAAAACCACATAGTTGTTTGAAAATTTTTTCCTGCTATAGACTGCATCAAATTTCTCTACATAAATAATACTGTTTAATATGTAGTAAGTGATCTTCAGATCACTTGTTACTTACCTAGTAAATGATTGCATTTTGGTTAATAACATATCTTGGGCAATTGCTACATTCTTCTTCTGTAGCAGCAGTCCTACGACTGAGAGAATAATAACATATTTGTAAGCAATTATTTGTCGCATTCAGTTTATTACAACCTATTTTACAACATTAATGTAGTACCTTGTTGTTGCTATATTTTCTTTTACTGCCAACAACTCTGTTGGTACTGCATCTGATTCTAAGTATCTGGCCCAACCTTCTGAGGTGCCTGGGAAAAGTGTTTTCGGAGTGTTTTTTGTTTGAGTGAAATGATTTTGTATAAGAGTGTCGCAAGAGTGTTACGTGTTTGTGAACGCTTTGGCTTATGCATTGAGTGTTAACATAACCGCATTGTTAGGTTTTTTATAATTTCGAGTTATATTGTAAAAATGACAAACCAAGCAAAGTTAACTATCATCTCTGTATGTGGAGCAGAAATTTTATTAGAAGTTCCTATATCAGTTTCTGAAAGTGAAGACACTGGGACCAGTGAGGACGAAAAAACAATATTTTTACTAGCTAGTAAGAAGAGGAAAATGAATGTTCCGGTACGAATACAAAACTACATTGAGAGAACTGTATCGAGGTACACAGCCCAGGAATTTCAGCAACACTTCTATTATTGCTTATACAAATTTATTGCAAATAATTGGTCCTGAATTATATCGACATTCTGCTACAGGAAAATCCACAATCAGTGCTGAAAAGCAATTATTATCAGTTATATGGTTGCTTACAACACCAGATTCTTACAGGTTAGAATTTTCAGAAATTCTGATATTTATAGTGAAATTAGAACTCACATTGTAAATTATTATATATAGTATTATATATAGTATATAATTGGTGACAAAGCCTACCCAGTTTTATCTTGGTGTATTGCACCATACATCAACGGACGAAATCTTACCCCTGCTCAGGTGCATTTTAACACAGTCCACGCAAAAACACGCCAAGTAATAGAAAGATCCTTTGCTCTGCTGTTCGGAAGATTTAGAAGACTGAAATTTCTTGACATGAACTGCACCAACCTTATACCAGCAACGGTCTTAGCTGCCACTGTGCTTCACAATATATGCCTAGATTTTGAGGATTTGCTCATTGAAGACTATATCCACTTAGGCATGTGAGATGTGAGAAATAATAATCAAAAACTTATAATTATTGTAAGAAAATAATTATATTCTATTTCAAAAAATTAAAACAAAATAAACTCTCGAACAAAACAATGATTTTTTGAATCACATTTTCTTAATCAATTCATCCATCTTGGTGGCAAACACCTCTACAGCCTTTGTCTTGCTTGACGCCACAGTAGCGTCGATTTTATTGGCCAATTGTTTACTTGAATTTTTTCTTTGGAACTTTCTTTAATACAGTAGTAATTGTCCTCTGCTTCGCGATAGATGTAGTTTCTGAACTGCTTTCTTCATCGTCAGTTACAACTACAACAAATTAGAGTAGTAAACAATAAAATCAATGTGGGTACCTACTTGTGTTTCCCCTTGTTGATGAGGCTACTGCAATAGGTTCAACGCTTATATCAGGTGCTCGATTTAAAATGGTGCCATGGAAATGACGCGCCTTGGTAAATCACGTGATCTGCGCATAACTAACACATTTATGATTTTCTGATGAGCACAACTAATGTACTTCTACTATGCTTAAAACCAATATTTAATATTCAAAACAATATAACCTCAAAATGTAATGTTTGACATTTCACGGTAGAACGACATATAATGGCATATAACTTCACCCTAAGGTCACTAATCAGTGTTGTTACTGTAAGAGTTGTTACACGGTATTTCCAAAATGAAAATATTAGAATATATTTCCCAAGAAATAAATTTATGTGCATAAAGATCGGTTGATTCTTAAATAATATGAAAATCTCAAGTAACTAATAATTTGGCCATCCACTGAAACTATATAATTAAAATGCTAACTTAAAACTATAAATTTATACTGATACAAAGCAACATACACGTCTGACCTTATCTTCGAGCAGAGTGTCCTTCACAGAAGTCTGTGGTAAGTGTCTGCGGTTGAGCTGCTGGAATAGAACTATAAAATAAAACCCTACAAATAAAGAAATACAAGGAAAAGTATTAATTATGATAATATATACAGATAGAATATCGACCTGCTTCAAGGGCAAATGACACAAGTGGTTCAACTTTCACAAGGACCCAACGTTTAAATTGAACCATCATTATCCCAATAGCCCAAATACCATTTCGATAATCGACTTTGTTTCGATGTAAGCCGCCACGACAAACACACGTTGTGCTATCTGCCAATTCTCCATGACAACTAAAATGGCATCTCATAAACTCCTACGCAAGCGCAACGTCATTCTCTCACCTTTTTGAAGTTAGTCGGGAAAGGACGCCAAAACCAAGTACATTCCAGTGGCGCACCCTGTACTAATGGATACTAATACTGCAAATGCAACTAAACAAAGTCACATGATGTTATATAATATTTATTGTATAAAAGCTGTACTTACCTTAACAAAAATTGATTAAATTTAATTAATATTTTGTCAAGCCCCCTTCGCTTTAAGAAATGCAGAGACTCGTCGGGGCATACTGTCGATGCAGTTGAGAGCTATTCGTTTTAGATTTTCATTATGGTTCCAGTGGTAAATGATTCGTTTTATCAACTGCACTTTTGTGGTGATATGCTCACTGACCAGCAGTCGTTTGCAACATTCCCAGACACTCTCGATCGGATTCATATCTGGCGAGTTTTCCGGCCACGGTAGAACTGGTATTTCATGTTGCTCTAGCATTTTCTTTACAGATTTTGCAGTATGGCATGGTGCTCCATTGTGGAAGCAGTCGTGTTTCCAATACCATCTTGTACTGGCGTTGCCGCATGGTACCTTCCACAACGTACAAGCGACCCGAACCCCGTCCACTAATAACTGATCATACCATTAAAGATACAGGATGCTTTATTGTTTTAATAATGCAGTCGTCATTGTATTTTTCGCTGGGACTTCTCCTAACGAACTGTGTCTTGTCATCCAGAATCTGAAACGTTGACTCATCACTGAAGCAAGTCTAAAACGAAACAATAAAATCAATAGTATGAAAATCAGATAATTTCAATGGGCTTACCATTCGCCAATCAACAACGGTTAAGTGTTTGTGAGCATTTGCCCAACTTAACCGCCTTTTTATCATTGCTGGTGTGAGCCTGGGTTTCTTAATCGGTCTGCGACATTTAAAACCAAGTTCATACAACTTGCGTCTAACCGTACGCACAGATACAGAGCAACCTGCCTCTTTAAATTTTTTCTTCACATTAGCATGACTAGCTCTTTTAAACTCCTGTGCAATTTTGTAAAGAACTCTACTTCCCCTCGGTGTTACGACCTTTTTGCGCCCAGGGCTCCAAACAATCCTTTTATCTCATTTAGCGAAGTTAATTTGCAGTCTCGTTTTCTTTTAAATTGGATATTTGATATTTTATTTTCAATATATATGTTCGTATATCTCACGATTTTATCGATCATCTCATCGCTGACGAAAAGAAGAAGAAGACAGTTCTGTAGGAGTTTCTCTTGCGCAGCGAGTAGGACCGGGAAAAGTTTTAATAATATCTTTGCCTTTGTCTTTGCAGGGAATCCCAATGGATAGCCCAATGGATAGCTTATCCAAATAGT